>QRDG01000716.1:361399-855971 GCA_012064385.1 Puccinellia tenuiflora
TCAAGAATTGTGTCAGAGACTATGTAAAGGAAAGGGATTCGATCACTTATCCGGAGCTGATGTCTCGACTTCGTCAGATCGAAAGGAATCCCGTAGCAGGCGGAGGAGCCAACGCAGAAGGTATATTTTGATATACTAGTTATAAATGTTTAATGTCCCATTTACACTTATGGTGAGCTAAGTATTTGATACTTGTGCTGTTTTATGAAAACAGGGCCTGCCGTTTGAGAAGTGCATGGAGGGACTGAGTGGATTTCGCGGGAAGATGGCAATCAAGGAGTTGATGCTGGCGATGTTCTACTTCTACATTTATCGTTTTAAATTAGAGGATTTGAATGAGTTTTGTAATCGAATTAAGTGTGATCTTAAATTAGTGTGTCTCGGTTTGTGAGACGGTCATCTATTATATATTAAAAGTACATGACGGGCTTACCAGGAAAAAGATAGATATGCTAGAAAATCCCACAAAAAAGCAAAACATCTGGCCATTCATCTGATACATCGACGAACCACAATTAATTGATTATACTAATAGATAACCTCCGAATAAAATTACCCACCAATGCCATTATACAATTGTCCTCCTCCCGTCAAACAAAACGTTTTGTTCCGGCCTAATGAAACCACGAAAAGAAAAGGCCTACCCTAGCGCCGCCACCATGGCATGCAGACTGCCCCAGCGACGTCCCTGTTCCGGCCTTGCTCCTCTCATGGAATATTGGCGCACTCGAGCAGATGAAACGGAAAGGAAGCCGCTAGGCTGACACGGCTGGAAGACACCGGCGGCTCCGCCAGATGGCTCGCGCTCGCATATCAAGCTAGATCGAACCATCCAGGTCTCCGGTAATACTTCTTGCGTGACACATCTTTGTTTGCCTTCGTACCTGCACGTGCATGCACTCTGTGTAGC
Source organism: Puccinellia tenuiflora (assembly GCA_012064385.1). Classification (NCBI taxonomy): domain Eukaryota; kingdom Viridiplantae; phylum Streptophyta; class Magnoliopsida; order Poales; family Poaceae; genus Puccinellia; species Puccinellia tenuiflora. The sequence goes on from QRDG01000716.1 coordinate 362,310, forward strand.
AGATTTTGAGTTTTCCATCCGTTGCAGCTTGCAAGTGAAGCTAGCTTCATGAGTGTCACCTCCTCTTAAGATTAACTTGGTAACCAAGCGCTCGCACATCCAGCTGTACCCCGTAATGCGTTATTGTATACTGATTATGCTTAGATTTACATAGTAACTTATTGTTGGTTCACTGATAAACGATTTGATTTTTGTAGATGCCTGCCTTGACCATAACAAAGCATAATTGTTATTAACATTGAATATATTGTATCTAGCTAGGACTCCAATTGGATTTTTTTATCTTGTAAGAAAGGCGTCAGTCCGAGGAGCAAAGGGTACGTTCTCAGTTTTATAAAAAATGTTTTACACTCGAATTACAGGTTCAAGCAAACCTCTGATTTAGTGTAACAGGCAGCAGCTTTGGTGAAATAAGCTTGAATCTTGAATTGATTTAAAATTATCTAGGTCAGCTGCTGGTACGGTTCTATGGATCACACGATATCAAATTGCTTTGGTAATGAAGTACGTACATCGTCTATTCAGGTTGCCATTGATTTGCTTGCAGAAGTCTGCCTACTGCTATAAGCATGCGTACAAGAGGATGAAGAATCAAGAGCAAGCACGACATCGACGACGCGCGGAACGGAGAGGGCGGATTCATCCTGGTAAGATGCATGGGTCGGAGAGGGCGGATTCATAGCCGACTACCTGAGGTATATGTATGCTCCCCTGATCTTGCTCTGATGTGTCTACATGTTGTCATTGACCAATCCGTGATTGATATAGTACCAATTATGTCCATCAATCAGCGTTTGATCAATTAGTAGTTTAGCATGTGTCCTAGCCATGGGATTTCATAGTCTCATGAACAAGCACAGGCACTGGCATCATAGTCATTAGAACTAATTGTAAGTGTTCCAATGCCACCAACACAGACACGTCCAGGTAACGTTAAGCCTTGGAGATATAACCTAGCTTTCAAATATAAATATTTCATGACGTGCAAACTGTTAAATTGCTACTTTTGTGGGTGCAGACTGGAATTTGTTACTATCTTAGATGAATCGGTATCCTCAATTCATACTTGGACACTAATTTTCTTGTGTACGGCAGTGCACCTTCGATCAGGGGAGTAGGCGTTCGCCATCGCCCAGTACTGCGAACGCCCGTGACCCCCAATATACATATTTCAGTGCTCTAACAGCAACATTCAGAATTTTAACTTCCTTTCAATGTGTACTGCCACCAGGTTTAGTTTATGCACTATAAATACCTACAATTTTTCTGATTCATGTGAATATCAATATCTTTCATGTATGCGTTTTCAACTTGACCCCAAATATACATATTTCAGTGCTCTAATAGCAACATTCAGAATTTTAACTTGCCCTCTCAATGTGTAATGCCACCAAGTTTAGTTTAATTATGCACTATAAATACCAACAATTTTTCTGATTCATGTGAATATCAGTATCGTTCACGTATGTGTTTTAAACTTGACCCCAAATATACATATTTCAGTGCTCTAAGAGCAACATTCAGAATTGTAACTTGCCCTCTCAATGTGTACTGCCACCAGGTTTAGTTTATGCACTATAAATACCTACAATTTTTTTGATTCATGTGAATATCAATATCGTTCATGTATGCATTCTGAACTGTTCGTGTACTTTTCAGCGCTTGGAGGATGGAGGTTAGAAAACTACTTATGACCTATTTGGGCATTATGTTGACTATTTTTTCTTCAACATATATATATATATGCAATAATATTTAGTGTGTAACTCCTTATGCACTCTTTTACAACACCCACAATTGCTGCATGTTCCTACTGGTATGTTTGATGAAAAAATCATGTCGTTATGCTGATATTATAATACTAAAGAGGATTGGAGCATGAACTATTTCACTAAAAGGTATGATTTTTTCTGCATTGGAGTATGCACCTTCAGCAAGAGGTAAAAATATGCTCTAGCTATCATGTTGTCTCTACTATGACCAAATATTATAATTGATATCCTTTTGTTTTACACAAAATATACATATTGTTCAGAACTAGCATTTTAGTTTGTATGTTTCACTGTAGTCACCCAATGCTTATAGGTTATATTTTCTAAAGTTGTAGAAATTCATTATTTCAACACCATCTATACGCTACAATATACAAGTTTTTTTTACAGTGTACATAAGTAATGACAAAAATATCAGCATAAACCTTGATTTATCTAAACAATCGTGTTCATATTATTGAATATGTGGTTACATCCCGTTGATGTGTGTGTGTGCGCGTGCGCAAAAATCCACCTTTTTTACAGTACCACTTCTGATAAGCTAACGTCAGTCATGATGTCGTCAAACGTTCTTAGTGATCTATAGTTATTATTTCAACATACTACATAAATTGATATAAAAAATTGTGGCATTCCGAACCTTCATTTTTCAATTTCAAATAAGTTATTGCTGAATCTGTAATGGAATTCTAGATTATCTATTTACTTATCATTAAGAAATGATGATACTTATAAAACTATTTTTAGCACATCTAGGCTATACGAGATTTTAACCTATCAAGTTATGTGTATCTTAGTTTCTGTCTTAAAGATCTGTTTTATCACTGATCATACATCATTGGTCATCTATAGTATCTAAATAGGAGCAACCCACTATGTGTATTTCTCTCAACATGCAAGCATGCCACATCACCTCAATTCTTCCTATTGGTTGTCAGATGTCCCCACATCCACATCATCTTCTATAAGCAGGCCCACTACATCATCCAACTTGGTTCACATCAGGAAGAGTTGCACATCACGTATAATTAATTTTCAAGGCGTGACATACCACATAGCCAGCCAGTCTACGCATGTCAGTTCTTTCTCTGCTAGCGTATATGTATGTAAGTTACCGATAGCTTTTTTCCAAATTATTTTATTACATAGCCTATGCTTTCTTAATTCCTCTCTCCACATGCATGCATGATCTATTCCTGTTTTGTAACTAAACAGACGCCGTGCATGAATTTACTAATAGAAGAGACGAGCGGGCTTGAGGCTAGCATTCAGTACGTCGCTCCATGTGCCTTCTCAGTATTTCTTTGCAATTCACGACGCCTCACCTTGCCTGCTGCGCTATGTCTCCCCTTGCTCCTCCAAGCAGCAATTGAAGCCAACCCAAATCAGCCTCTCAAGCGTGCCGGCGGCATCATCCACAAAATTCTCTTCCGGATTGACACCGTGATTCCTTGCATGGGTAGCGACAGCTGTATGTTGTCACAGGCTCACAGCGGCATGTTTAATTCACTTTCATCATCTAACTCTCCGGCCACCCAGCATACTCTAGGTATTTTGTATTGAATTGGCAAATCCCTTCATTATTTTGTATTGAATTGGCAAATTCCTTCTCCGTATGAGCACTACACGATTTTCCATGGTTACCGCAAATCTTAGAGAAGATTGTTTTCTTCCTTCGATGGTCTTCCATGTAATTTTTTATGACCTTCAGTTTTGCATTTTCAGGACAAATAAACATCATTGCTTGACGTCGTATGCCCATCAAGTGTTCGACAATGTGTCAAACTTCCAAAACTGGTGTATTATTATTGGCTACTCTTGCACACGGCTATATCTAGCACCAAGTCAGTCTGAGCACATGTCTTATTGTTAGATCTCTACAAATGTTCACGGATCAACATATGATCCTTTTTTTCCTTTATGCTAAAATTACAAGTCATCCTAAGGAATTGCTTCACACTCATCAGGCATAAGAGTTTCTAAATTGAAAACATGAACACAAACAAAATCGTATTGAAATGAAATCAAAAAATAAAAGGGAGGAGTAGCTCTTGGTTTAAAGAAAAGGGAGGAGATGGATCGAATTCAGTCTTTTTCCTTTCTTTGATGATCTTCAACACATCTTTTTCCTGTTGGTGCATAAATCTCTACATATCTAATTTAGTTTCACTGTAGTCACCCAATGCTTATAGGTTATATTTTCTAAAGTTGTAGAAATTCAGTATTTCAACACCATCGATACGCTACAATATACAATTTTTTTTAAAGAGTGTACATAAGTAATGACAAAAATATCAGCATAACCCTTGATTTATCTACACAATCGCGTTCATATTATTGAATATGTGGTTACATCCCGTTGATGTGTGTGTGTGTTTGTGCGCGCAAAAATCCACCTTTTTTACAGTACCACTTATGATAAGCTAATGTTAGTCATGATGTCGTCAAACGTTCTTAGTGATCTATAGTTATTATTTCAACATAATACATAAATTGATATAAAAAAATTGTGGCATTCCGAACCTTCATCTGTAATGGAATTCTAGATTATGTATTTAGTTATCATTAAGAAATGATGATACTTATAAAACTATTTTTAGCACATCTAGGCTATACGAGATTTTAACCTATAAGTTATGAGTGGAGATTTCGTGCTCCCGAGCTCCAGTGATCCCATGATTTTGAAAAATTCAAAAAATATAATTAAATGTTTCAAAAAAATCTGAAAAAAATCATGCACGTTCTCAATTATATATATTACAACCGTGCAAATTTTCAATACAAAATATTCTTAATTAAAATACCTAGATCGAAAGATACACAATGGTTACAACACGTAACTTAACCTAACTCATTTTGTTTGAGTGTGGATGCGTAACACATCAACATAGGTTAAATTGCCCATATAATGCATTTTTTCAGTTACTATTTAATACAATTTTTATTCCAAAAGGATGATTAATGTAAACTCAATACAATATCTATAACATTCTTTTGATCCAATATGCTTATGTTTATGTCTAAATTATTATTTGATCTTGTAAGGATACACTAAGTATAAGAAAGAATATTTGTAGAATAGTTATCAAACGCAAGATATCTTAATGGATTATACCATGTGTGGAATTTAAAAACAAAACAACGAACTATCAAGATGTTGCCCGCGCATGTGCGCGGGCCACTTTGCTAGTTCATGTTAAAGACAAGTGGTTGTTCTATTTTCATGAGTAATCCTTTTGGAGATCACGTTTCGATTATGAGATTATTGTCCTTTGCTGGATTTAAACGATAATTAGTTAAACACTTATAAAATAAAGACATACTAAAATATCCAATACTTAATGATGAGAATTGTTTTAATTGTACTATTAGTGCTGAAGAGCATGTTGATGCGCATCACTAAGTAGTGTGATTAAAAATGCCATTTTTTGAAAATGCCATGAGTTGCTGAAAATAAACACAAGTGTTGGTTGTATTTTTCAGTAAATAAAAGACATCATTATTTTATCATGGATGAGTGAATAGGAGTATTTATTCATGTCATGATGAGATTTTGGAAGTAAAGGATATTAAGTTAACAAGATAATTGAGTCTTTTCGATTTGATCAAAAGAGACAAAATATTTGAGTTATTGTTTAGTATGGTGACTTGTGACAAGTGTTATCACAAATTACAATGTTTAGAGATTATTCAAAAGGTGTTTTTGATAAACCTAAAGTATTGTAGTCACATTATATTTGATATTATGTGGTCATAAACAAAGGGTTCTTGGTTTTAAGTTTTCATTAGTATCATTTAGATTTATTTTGATAACACTCTGTTTTAAATAAAGGATCTATTTAATGATTTGCATTTCGCATATGAGTTATGTGAAATAGTGGTTTCAATGATTATGAGATAATTAAAAGCCATAGCAAATAAAGTTTTGTAGAATGTTCATATGAGATTATGAATAGAGATTCCACAATGTGAGACTAAAAGGGACAAACCAATGTGTTTGGTTGTGTTATGTATTTTAGTGGTTTTATCGTGAAATTGTTTCATGGATAAAAGAATTGTTGGAATAAGTTTAGAAAGCTTAAACCTTGCATGTTTATGTATCAAGTGGCACATATGTAAAGTGCTGTGTTGGTTAAAACTTGACACATAAAGGGTTTTGATGATGGTGATCATTGAATTTTGGTTTAGCTTGTCTAAAGAGAAGTAGGATTCAAGAATATGAATTTTTGTCAATAGTTGCAAAATAATATTCATGATTTACTTGTCGTGTTTTTGAGAAACAAGACATACCTACAAAACTACAAAAGAAGAAATAGAAACTTTAAATACGAAAGTGACTGAGAGTCAATCTACTTTAAGTTTAAATCATAAAGTAATCGTTACTTGATTTTGTGAAAAGAATGTTTCACATATTTATTTAGCAAAAGAGTTTGCGTGGAATAAATAAAACTTAGAACTAGCAAAGTGCTGGTGTTTCGTATATGAGTTCTCGAATCTTAAGAGTTAAGAGTTTTGGAGGAGTCCAAATTGTCGAGAAAGTGCATAAGAAACTGAGTGAGATCTAATTAAGATATGTGGTGACATATATTAAGTTAGAGCAGAAATTAATTTCCATAATCAAAATATGTGGTGACATATGTTTGAGTGGGAGCTAGTTGAATCATGGTCAAATATAAAGATAACATATTTTTGAGTGGGAGTCAAAGTGGCTTCACAATTTAATATGTGTATGAGGTATATTTGAGTGGGAGTTTACAACATAGTGTTTTGAATGAAATGGAGATTTCATAAATGTTGTAAATGTTGTCATGGACCAATGCATAACTTATGAAGTTAGTTTGAACGTCAAATATTCATATAGATGAATGTATCTATGGAGGATAGATAAGTTTGATAAATATCAAAGTCAGGTGTTTTACCTACACAAGTTTTGAAGGAGTTCAAAATGAAACAAGAGAAGAATGGTTCATCTCATTGTGATATATAGGTGAAGCATTGAGTTAGAGAACTCAGTACAAAATTGATGGTTAGAGGATATGTTGGAATTCAATATGAATTGTTCATAGATCTCAACATATAAGAACCATATGTTTGTATATGACGATAAGTGACCCAAGTTCTTAGTTGTAAGAACATGATGAATGAGGAGTCATTTTTCATGAGATTGAGATAAATTTAGAAAATGGTGGACTTGGTTGAAGTCATAAAGCCAGACTAAATTAGGGATCTCTTAATAGCAGAGTAGCACAGCGAAAGCATGATCGGAAATATCAAAGTGACAAGGTTCACTGTTGATTTGTTAAGTCTACAACATATAGGAGTATATGATTAATTCAAGGATTGAAATAAGATATAATATTTTGGTTTGAGAAAGTTGTTTCAAGATTGAGTGAGTTCCAGATGCATGTGTTATGAGAAAGTTCTTTTGACTAATCATACATATGGGCATGAAAGGATATGATTATCTCACTCTATAACCAAACATATTATATACATTATATGATAATGATTTTATCATGGGATGATAAGAAGTTTATCATGTGATGATAAAGTAATGTCAAATTAGATGACAGTTACCATTTTGCAAAGGACATAAAGAACTGTAAAGGTACAGAGTACGGACGGAACCTCTTCCACAAGCAAACATGATCAGCACTGAGACTTCATGAGTGAGACTCCATGGGTGTTGGATCGCGGAAATGTAAACTAGATTATTGACTCTAGTGCAAGTGGGAGACTGTTGGGAATATGCCCTAGAGGCAATAATAAAATGGTTTATTAAGCATATTCAAGTTTATGATAATGGTTTATTATCCATGCTATAATTGTATTAAATGGAAACATAATACATGTGTGGAATATAAACACCCGGAGTCCCTAGTGAGCCTCTGCAGGACTGGTTCGTTGATCAAGAGATAGTTAGAGTTTCCTAACTATGGACTTGTTATAGTCACTTGATAACGGAGTCATATCATTAGGAGTAATGGTGTGATGGACATGACCCAAATAAAGAGTTGCAATTAATCGTGTCACAAAAGTTTTGTTGTCAACACTTTTAATATGCCAAATATAGTTTCCTTAGACCATGAGATTATATCACTCCCGTTCACCGGAGGAATACTTTGTGGACATCAAACGTCACTTCGTAACTGGGTGATTATAAAGGTGGCTTTCAGGTATCTCCGATGGTGGGTTGTTGGGTGATATGAATCAAGAGTGGAATTTGTCCCTCCATGTGACGGAGAAGATATCTCCAGGCCTTCTCGGTAATATAGCATCAAGAGTCTGCAGACATGTGATTAAGTTGTAATCACCGGGATCCTATATTATGGTCGAGTAAAGAGAACTTGCCGGTAACGAGATTAAACTAGACATGGGGATGTCAACGATTATATCTCGGGCAAGTAAAATATCGTGAGACAAAGGGAATCGTATATGAGATTAATTGAATCTCCGGCATTGTGGTTCAATCGAGAAAAGGTTTTCGTTGAGTGTATAGGAATTAATATGGACATCCCGGTCCCGCTATTAATTATTGATATGATCATGTCTATGCATTCTCGAACCCGTAGGGTCACACACTTAACGTTCCGATGAAATTAGGTTTTGCGATGAATTAAATGATGACGTGAACGAATGGTGATTCTGAGTCTCGGATGGGATCCCGGACATCACGAGGAGTTCCGGAGGAGTCCGGAGAATAAGATTCATATATGGAAAGTGGTTTCCGGAGGTTTCGGAAAAGTTCCGGAAATTATTTAAAGGGTACCGGAAGGTTCCGGAGTGTTCTAGAAGGGTCTAGAAGTGGGACCATAATTTGTATGGGGCCCACATGGTGCAAAGGGGTGCAGCCACCACCTTGGTGGGGCGCACCACCTAAGCCCACATGGGCTGGTGCGGCATACATAGGAGGGGAGTCCCACTCCTAGTTGGACTAGGAGGTGGGCTCCCACCCCTTTAGGAAAGGGCCCAAGAAGGAGTCCTAGTTGGACTCCGACTTGGGAGGCAAGCAAGGAGGGGCCGGCCGGCCCCCTCCCCTTGACCTAGCCGCCACCTATATAAGGAGGGGAGGGGGGGGAGGCGCACTACACCTTGGAGGCTGCCCCCCTTAGCCGCACCCCCCTCTCTCCCATCTACCCTAGCCGCACCCCTCCTCTCCCGGAGGGCTGCCGCCGCCTCACCACCACACCTAGCCGCACCCCCTTGCCCTAGGGGCTGCGCCACCTTGCTCCTCTCCCTCTCCTTTTGCTTGGCTTGGCGAAGCCCTGCTCGCGGAGATCGTCATCGTCACCGGCACTACCGTCGTGCTGCTGAGATCATCAAGGCCACGTCGTCTCGCTTGCGGGATCAAGGAGTCGACGTCTTCATCGAGCTGTACGTGTGGACGCCGCGGAGGTGCTGCCCGTTGCCGCACTTCGCCGGATTGGATCTCGAGGATAATACATCTCCTCGCGACTAGACGAGTCTAGTTGCGGGGATCGACTAGCCAACCCCTGCACCGACAAAACGCGTTTGTTGATCTTCGAGGGTAAGAGATTGGATCTCATCTTCGCTATCTTCATCTCGTAGATCTAGATCCTTGGGGTTTATTCCGCTTTGCCGCGTAGAAAATTTTTGTTTTCCATGCTGCGACCCCATCAAGATATCCATGTAATCTGTAAATAATTCCAGACTCTTGAACTGAATTGACAGGTAAAAAACAGGTGCCTCCAATCTTCCAAAATGTGTGCAGGACATAGGACACAATCATAATTATCAGTGACTTGCCACTTTCTCCTGAATAGCACTTCTCTAGTATTAATTCTGTCATGAAGCAGTAACCAAGCAAAAAATTTATGCTTGGACTGACACTTACTTCTCCATATCCAACACGAAGGGGCATGATTATCAATATGGGCAAAATGTTGCCTATACACTAGACTTGGCTTAAAGATTCCTTGCCCCAGAATACAAGTCCATCTATCTGTTTCCTGCCCTGAAAAGTTGATTCCTTGAAGATCCAACTCAAGCAGCAATAGTTCATCATAAGCTTCTACAGACAGTGGCAAGTAAAAATTGTCAGTTCTATTTTCACTAGCCAGGAATTGTGCCACTGATTGTTCCTTATCCAAAACAAAGGAAAACAGTCTTGGATATTTCCGCTCCAATTTATCATCTCCCCATAAATCAGACCAGAACATGATAGATGTGCCAGAACCAATCCCTGCCTTTGTGATTGCTCTATATGCATCAACCAAAGCAAAAACTCCTTTCCACCAGAAAGACCCAGAGCTGACAACAGTATGTGGGACTAAATTATAATAATATGCATCCCTGATCAGATGAACCCAAGGGGTGTCCTCATTATTATAGAATTTGTGCAACTGTTTAAGCAGCAAAGCTCTATTTTGAGCCTTCAGATCAATTATACCCAAACCACCTTTTTTCTTGGGAACCATCTTCCATGAGGCCAGAGAATTGACCTTTTCCTTGTCCTTCCTCTTCCACAGGCAATGTCTCCTAGCTCTATCAATGACCTCAATTACCCCCACAGGTATTACCAGTGAGAGCATGTAATAAGTTGGTAAGGATGACAAGACAGAATTAACCAGTACCAATCTATCCCCGTATGACAGAAAGGATGCAGTAGCTGTCAATCTTCTTTCCACTCTATCAATCAACGGAGAGAAATCCTTCACTACAGGTTTTGTAGTACCCATTGGCAGTCCCAAGTATGTGAACAGCATAGTACCAACCTTACACTCCATGAATTCAGCAAAATGTACTACATCGGCCTGGGGCACATTAATCGGCACCAGGGAGGATTTATGATAATTTACTTTAAGTCCAGTGAATTGTGCATATATCTGAAGAATATCTTTAAAAACTTTCAGATCCTTCTTAGTGGCAGGAAGCACCACTATTGTGTCATCTGCATATTGGACAATTGGATATGCAGTTCTGATAGGTATTGGGGAATCAAGTAACCCATCTCTGTAGGCTTTATTCACTAGGCTTTGCAGCAAATCTGCTCCTTCCACAAAGAGAAAGGAGAAAGGGGGTCTCCCTGCCTAACTCCCCTTTTACAGGCAAAAGGCTTACCAGGTACTCCATTGAGTAGAACTGAAGAAGAACCAGATGACAGAATTTCCTGCACCCAAGAGATAAAAAGGGAGGGGAAACCTTTTGCTCTCAAAACTTGCAAGATTGCATTGTGATCCAGTGTATCAAAAGCCTTCTCAAAATCAATCTTAAAAATCAGTATCTTCCTTTTAGACTGCTGGCATTGAAATAGGAATTCAAAAGACCAGGCCAAGCAGTCCTGTATTGTTCTACCCTTAATAAATCCATACTGATTATCATGAATTGTTCTGGTAATTATCTACTGAAATCTATTAGCCACAAGCTTTGTGAGGAACTTCAGGCAAGTGTTAGTGAGAGAAATTGGTCTAAAATCATTAACACTTTCAGGACTCTGCATTTTAGGGATCAAAGTGATGTAAGATCCATTAATGCTCTCCAGGGAGGAATGTCCAGTATAAAAGTCATTGCATAAATTGATAAAGTCCTCCTTCACAATATGCCAACACTTCTTAAGAAAAAGACCATTAAATCCATCTGGGCCTGGAGCCTTATCAGTCTTCATGTGCTTAATTATTCCTTCAATTTCCTCCTCAGAGAAAGGTTCAGCCAATCCATCAAGTCCCTCCACTTCCTGAATCAATGCTGAGAGATCAAAAGGCTGACTTGTGGGAATTGTAACACCCATTCTCCCTTTAAAAGCCTGCCAAAAGGCAGCAACCTTTTGATGGTGATCAACAAGTATCACACCATCTGAATTCCGAATCTCAGCAATCGTATTATGTCTATATCTCTCAGTTGCTTTTGCATGAAAAAACTTTGTGTTTTCTCCTCCAAGCTGAACCCATCTCATTGTACACCTCTTCTTCCAATAATCTGACTGCAGAAGCAAAACTCTCTTGAGGTGTGTCTTTACAATATTCCTGAAATTAAATTCAGGTCTGCTCAAAAATCTTTCTTCCTCCAGCTGATCCAGGAACAAAATTACTGCATTGCAATTTGCAATCAAAACCTTTAACTGAGATAAGGTTCTGCCCCAATACTTCAGCTCATGCCTTAACTTTTTGAATTTAACTGAAAGTATGTTTGCACTGGATTTAGCATGAACATGCATCTCCCAAACTCTCTGCACCAGCTCTAGAAAACCAGGTTGATGTATCCAATGATTCTCAAATCTAAACACCTGGGCCTTTGGAATAGTAGTCGAAATAGAGACTACACAGGGAACATGATCAGAGGTAGGTTTAGCGAGAGGATGAACCATTGTATTGGGAAATTTAAGTGTCCAATCACGACTGGTAAAAAACCAGTCCAGTTGCTCGAGCAATGGTTGTCCCTGCATATTTGACCAAGTGAAGCTTCTCCCTTTCAAAGGTAACTCAAGAAGGCCTAAATAACTGATGATCTCATTGAAAATAAATATGTCATTCATATCAGCACCAGGCCTATTTCTATTGTCCACAGAACGAATGAAATTAAAGTCACCCACCAGAAGCCAAAGCTCATGGGCCTGGATGGGCAAATCATGAAGCCATTGAACAAAGTCATCTCTCTCTGGGCCTCTACATGGGCCATAGACATTTACTAATGTCCAGCTTTCCTTAGTGTGCTTGGAGGTGAATTCAATTTTAATAGCAGAACGATTAATTTCCAGAAGATTCCCCTCGAAAATTGCACTATTCCACAAAGTAATGAGGCCACCAGAAGCACCAATTGAGGGGGAAAAAGCAAATCTATCAAATCTTTTAGGGCAAAAGGATCTGATGAAATAATGATCAAAATTTTCACACTTAGTTTCCTGGAGACAGATAACTGCACACTGACTTTCTTCAATCTTGTTAAAAACCATCAGCCTTTTATCTTTATCATTTAAACCTCTAACATTCCAATCCAGAACTTTCCAATCAAGAAATTTATATGTTGTATTATCCATGTAAGATATATTGGGTAGGAATAATAGCATTGGACAAGAATAACCAGCCAAGACAATCACACATTGGGACATTAAACTGCAACTGAACAGCATAACAAGGCAAAAGGCAGATGTTCCAAACCACGCACATAAACGTTTCAGTCTGATACATTAACTTAGACATAGGGTTCACAATAACCAAGCATAGCAAGTAAATGCCCAAACATGGGCCAAAAGACAACAGGGCCTTATTAAACATCAATTCTTCTCTGAAGGCTTGTCCTGCTTAGGAAGGGCTTCAAGCCGATCCACTGATAACTCCTCCTCTGGGATCTCCAGGTATCTTCCAACCTGCTGCAACACAGGAACAGGAGTGTGAGGAGACACTGATCCCTCCTCCTCCATTGGCTTTGAAGCTTTGGACTTCTTCCTTGGAGTTGGCTCAGGCTTGTCCCTCATTGGCTCAAGCCTGAAACCATTGGCTCTGACTGCCTGCCTAGTACTCCTTCTAACTGTAAGATCCACAACCGGCACTGTCTGCTTTGCCCTACCCCTCTTCTTGGCTTTGGTAACCGCAAGATCAGAATTGGTGACAGTAATATCAAGCTGATCCTCATGCACTGGATCCACCACTGCAGAGCCATCTCCATTATCCTGGAGATCAAGGCAACCAAATGGAACATTTACTGGAGATGCAGAACCAGACATAAATTTCACAAGTGACAAAGTGCTATAGTTGAATGCAGTTGGTATTTTCTTGGCCCACAGTGCAGGAAGGGCCAACTTGAAAAACAGATTCCATTGCATAGAAGGAGGCAGAGCAGGTCCAAACACATTGGTGTTACCAAGATGATGCTCAGGTAAATCAAACCGCATAAAGTTGACCACTAACTGATGCTGAATAGGAAAAGAGTTGACTGAGTTATCAGAGTGGTTAACCACAATGGAGCCAGAATCCTGTACTTCCACTGGATCCTCTTGATCTTGCTGGTCCTACTGCTGCATTGGATCATCCTGTGCAACATCATGTGCAACATCATCACCCTGCCCATTGTTCTGCTGTTGACCATCCTAGCCAAGTTCAGGATATTTCGGCAGTACAAAAACTCCCGAGTCATGAATTAGGTCCCCAGGCAAAGGATGTGGGTTTCCATCTAAAGGCATTGGGTCTTCATCAGGGGGGAGCACTTCAGCAAACTCAGCACTCAAAATATAGCAAGCAGCAGTCCATGATTCTCTGACAGCACCAAGATCACTATAATTGCCAAAAACAACGTCTCTGGGAACCAATTGGGGCGAGGGAAAGGAAGCAAAAACCATAGTTCTCTCCAGTGCACCATCAACCTGATGCCAGTGATGAAATCTCCCAAAAGTGGAAATAGCACCAGAAATATCTTTTGTATTGCGATAATCAAGGGGGAGCCCTAAGAACATCAACCATCCTCTCCTAAAACCCTGCGCTGCCTTGTGAATCTGAGTGCGATTGTCATGGTTAACAAAACGTACGAACACCTCCTCATGGATTTCCTCCCCCACAAGCTGATATGGCCCATTGTTAACCAGAGTAAAATTAAAATGAAGTATCACATTATGGGGGAGTAATAAGCTATGTGCATATTATAATCCCATAAAAATGTGAACATTTGAGGTTTGCCACTTAGAGTTGATATTGCAAATTATCTTTCCTATGTGGCATGTTTGCTCGAACAATTCCAATTTCCTTTTGGTTATCTTTTGGCTCTTGTTTGGGTGTGTTTGCTTGGTGTGGTTTTTCTCTAATATGCATTTCCATATATTAGGCGAGAAACCATTTGTTTCATCTTATTTTAACCATGGCTTAGCCGGTTGGTTCGAATAATTGAAACTACCAACAAACCTTTTTCAAAATATGGTGCTTTAACTCCTATCTCTTGCCATATATTTGTTTGTTGTGGAGTTGGTCTTGAACATCATTCCTATATACCACCGAGAAATGTCTCCGTATACTCCTTGTCCATGACAAGTGTTTCTAGTAATTGTGGTAGATTTTGTAGATCATCTTCACATTGGCTCTTGCTTTAATTTGCTCTATCTATTGCCTTCCTTGCCGTTTGAATGGATCCTATTCTTCAATTGGTAGTGTTTAGTGTTGTAAATAAAATATGGTGAGTAATGATCCCTTGTGCATGCATTTTGTATTCAAATGCAAATCTCAAAGATAATGCATGAATATCGGGGGAGCATTCCTTTTATTTAGAACACTAACCTATCTATCAATTTTTGATCCTTTCAATTGGCATTTGATTCTCTATCTTGTGTTGGTACCTTCAATTGGTATTAATTGGAATTTAATATCTCCTCCATAGATATTTGTTCCAATTGATATTTATTGTGGGAGTCTTGATACCTTTTGCCTTATTTTGCTTTACTTGATTTCGGTCAAGTAACACCCTCTTCTTGGTATTTTTTCTCCTAGTTGATATTTTTTGTTTTAATCAGTATCTTATTTTCAATTGGTGTCTTATCGATCATTTGTTGTGTTGATTTGATTCCTTTTGATATCACACTTCATGTGTTGATGTGTTTTGGAATCAATCATAGGTTGATTTGATTTCTCCTCAATCACGTGTTGATTTGGATTTTGATATAATTTGGACAACCTTTTTGTGTCACACCTTGGTGTGCTTTCTTGGTTTACTTGGTGTTTTTGTCCAAATTGTATCTCATTTGGTTCTTGAAAGGCTTTGTATGTATATCCTTTAACTTATCTATTATGGCATGCTTGTCTTTCTAGTTCCAATATATAGGGGATACTCCACCGAATCCTAAATCGGCTAAGATGTGCATGAAATTCAATTTCATATCCATATGCACATATTTATGTGGAGCGTTTCCTATATATTGTAGTTGATCTAACTACTATGGAACCCAATGAGTTTGGGAACCATTTTGTACTCTAATTTTGTTTTAGGTACAATGGAGATGCATTGGATGCTTGCCTCATTCATAAGGAAGGTGTTCTCACCGTGTGATTTTTGGAGTCAAGCTTTGATGTCAAACCAACTCTCATCATCTTCATCACCAATGTCATCTCGGTAACAAGTATCTACCCATGCATACTTTTCTAGTTCCAACCTTGTGTAGGTTGTCTCTTGGCATGAAATCTCTTATATGCAATTGTTGTGGTTTTGGCCTTTTCCTTCACTTAATATATCTTGGTGATATGTGTGATGAATTTGCAAAAACCATTTGTTCAATTGATATTATTTCCTTGTGATACTTGTCGCCTAACTCAAAGCATCTCCACTATCTCTTGTTCCCTTAGTGATATGTGTGATGCATTTGATATATTTGAAGTTCATTCATATACGATGAGATAAATTTGAGCTATGTGCTATGCTTTTAAGCAACAATCTCGTTTGTATATTTATGACTTCCTTTTGGATACCTCGTTCTCTTTTTCCCGAACCATTTCGTATGTATATGTTTCTTTGCGGATGTATATCTTTAATGGTTTGTCCAATTAGAAACCTATACATATGAGAGAGGTCACCTTTTAGTTGGTATCCTAATTATTTTGAGCCACCTTGTTTTTCATCTATAATTCTTTGGTGGTTCCAAATTTGCCTCATGAGTGCTTGTCTTATTGTTTATTGGTATCTTTGCACACTCATGTATTTCTTGACGATCTTTGACTTCATGCCTACCATGGTGAGCATGTTGAATTTTAATGGCTAAATGTTCTAACTTGCTTTTGGCATTTTCAATTGGTTTTAGTTTCCAATTGGTATCCCTAAGCTTGTGAACATATCTCTTTAAAAGATCTCTTTTCTCGGTTGGGCCTATCTTATGATGAATTTTTGAAAATTGGTATCTCCTTTATGGCTCAACCACATCTTTGGTGCAAGTGCTATGATTTGCTTTTGCATTATGCACTCTTGCACTTGTTGCGTGTTCTAGATGACTTTGGGGGAGTGAGGATACCATATTTGTGCACTCTTCATTTTGTGCATGAACATTGGGGAGCTTCTCCATTTTTATTTGGAACTCTTGCTTTGGATCTTTTTGATTGCTTTTCTCCTTTGTGGAGATGGTTAAAATGATTTAATCCTTTTTGCAATCTTTTGATCCTCAATATAGTTTGATTTCCTCTAATTATTCGTTAAAAGGGATTGTCATCACCTTGTTAGAGGAACTCATATTATATTGGCTCTCTAAATTTTTCTTCCCATTTCGGCAATCGATGCCAATGGGGGAGAAGTTTAGAGGGTTTAAGGGAATTTGGGTTTAATGCTTTTGTTGCATTTGCCTTTAATGCGCTTGCATCCTTGCTTGTTTGTCGTGCAAGGTTGCTTTCTTCTTTATATAAACCCTCTTAAACGGGATTGTCATCAATTACCAAAATGGGGGAGATTGAAAGTGCATGGTTGCCCCCATGCATAGTTTTGGTAATTAATGACAATCTCGATGGACTAATATTTGCATTGAGCTATATTTGTAGGTGTCCATTAGCTTGCTTGTCTCCATTTGTCGGAGTCGAGGTTAAGGGAAGAAGATCATTTGTTGATCAAGGCCAAGGTGTTCGTCATCAAGATAAAGGCCAAGTGAAGGTATGCCGAAGAGGTGCTTCTCCCATCTTGGTGTATGGGGGAGCCACATGTGAATCTTCACCAAGCAAAGCGCAATCAAGAAGATGGTTCGTCTTGAGGAGATGAAGATCGTCTCCATCGACCTCAAGTAGATTAATGCGCAAGGCAAAGGTATGATCTTGATAGGGTTTCTTTTTTACCGGTCTCATGTTGTTTAGTGAGAGACCGGATTATAGGATAGATAACCGTACTATCAAGAGGGGCTCTCGACCGAGTATCTTGATCGTATCATTCGTGGAGAGCTCAACCCTTTGCATCCTTGCATCCTTGAAATCATCTTCATTGGTTCTTATTTGACTCTTATCGTGGTGTGGTCTTGGTGCTTGTCGTGCAAGTTATGACAAGGCTAAGATCACCAAAAACGGTTTGCATATGCGTCTTCATTTTGCATCCTCGGTATTGGAGATTTTGCCGGTTCATCCTTTTGGAAGGTTTCACCTTTCCAACCCTTTGCAAAATCTCCTTTGCTAGTTTGCCATTTTCAAAGGTTGCTTTTGTTGTCCTCTTTCCAACAAAATTGGTTTTGCTTCTTTCGGACTTCAATTGCAAAAGAAACGGCTTTTCGGTTTGCGAAAAAGAGCTTTCATCTTTCCCCATTTGGTTTTATAATATATTGTTGGACTATGATGTTTCTCTGCATAATCTTGTTGTGCTCATTGTGACGATTCCAACGAGTCCAAGATTATCGAAAATGGAGTTCATTTGCAAAAGTTATGGGGTTATGTTTTTCTGTGTGGATCTACCCCGGAGATGGTCCGGAGTCTCCGGTCACACCGGAGTCTCCGGTCCAGAGGACCCGGAATCTCCGCCCCCCCTTTTTTTCGCTGCCGAATGGATTTGTGTGGTGCGTCTCTGGTCTCGGTCCGGAGGTACCCCGGAGATGGGGCGGAGTCTCCGGCCCCACCGGAGTCTCCGGCCCAAGGGACCCGGAATCTCCGGCCCTGTGCTTTTTCCAGCCATTTCTCTTCTGTGTGGTGCGCCTCTGGATAGGGGTCCGGAGCTCCCCCGGAGGGTGCCCGGAGTCTCCGGCCTGGCCGGAGTCTCCGGCCCCAATGACCGGAATCTCCGGCCTCCCCGATGACCCAGCAGGCCGGAGTCTCCGGTCACTTGGTCCGGAGTCTCCGGTCTGGACAGTGTCCAACGGCTAGTTTTTGGGGGAGGCTATAAAAAGCCTCCTCCCTCCCCAAAACCTGGCTGCTGCTCTTGCTCACTTGCTTTCCTCTCTCCTCCATTGTTGCTAACCTTGTGAGCTTGATTCCTCTCAATCCCTCCAATGATTCTTGCCCAAACTTAGGGTTTCAAGAGAGGATATCTAGATCTACCATTCCACCAATCAAAATCCCCTCTAAGTGAGGGAAACTTGTGGATCTAGATTTTGGGGTTGCTTTGTGTTCATCCCCTTTGTTCTTACTCTCTTATTCCCCCCAAAGCATTTGTTGCTCGGTTGGAATTTGAGAGTGAAGGACTTGATCACTTTGTGTGTTCTTGCCTTTTGCATTTGTTGCATCGGGTTGCTCTCCCTACGGTGATACGTGAAGATCAACGTTGAGACGCTTGTTACTCTTGGGTGCATTGTGTTCCCAAGAGCTTTGTGCCTCTTGGGTGCATTGTGTACCCTAGACGGTTGGAGGAGCCGCGAAGTCTTCGAGTTGTGAAGCTTCGGCACGAATTTGGGATCCCCCAATTGAGTTGTGGGTGTGTGCCCCAAGAGAAGTTGTAAAGGGCTCCGGAATCCACCTCGAAGGATTCCGATAGTGGAAGGTGAACCAAATCCTTGGGTGCAGTTCATCGAAGAATAGGGTGAGGCCTTTGTGGCATCTTGAGTAGGCCTCTTGTGGCGAGCTCACACCCCTCCAACGAGACGTACTCCCTTAACAAGGAGGAACTCGGGAATACATCCTCGTCTCAGCGTGCCTCGGTTATTTCTGTACCCGAGCTTTACTTATGCAATTTACATTGTGATAGCCTTCGTGCTTGAAGTTCATATCTTGCTATCATCTTGTTGCTTGAATTGCTTAGCATAAGTTGTTGGTGCACATAGGTGAACCTAGAATATTAGGTTGTTGGCTTGTTAATTTAAACACCTAGTTTTATTCCGCAATTATGAAGCCCCTAAATAGAAAAGGTTTTAATCGCCTATTCACCCCCCCTCTAGCCGACATCCGGGACATAGCTTGTTCTTTAAGTTAGGTTGTTATCTTAATTACTTTCTTTTAGTTGCGGACGCTAGCAAAAAGTTTAATCACAAGTATGCATTTGTCCAGTCAAGGGCGATGCATTAGTATAGGTTCACCCACACAACACTTACCAAAAAAATTGAAGATTAATTAACGGCGTGCAATGAACGTAGCTTGGCCGAAACTCCCATGTGTCATGAATGTTTTAATCATCATAAGTAACACCACCGACTTGTCCTTTGTGCTAAAAAGGATTGGGCCACTTGCTGCAATAATAGTTGCAATCTTTTATTTACTTGTTCTTTATTTGCTAGTTACAACAACAACCCATAAACATTTTCTTTTTAGTGCTTGCAGTGAAACCTTTCTGAAATCCACTTGTCAACACCTTCTGCTCCTCGTTGGGTTCAACACTCTTACCTATCGAAAGGACTACGATTCCCGTATACTTGTGGGTCATCAAGGCTCTTTTCTGGCGCTGTTATCGATGAGTGTTGTTTTTATTTTTGCTTATTACTTTGCTTCATTATGGAGTGCTCTTCACTTAATTTTCTGTTTGAGAGTGACTATCTGATGACCCACAAGTATACGTGATCTATCGTAGTCCTTTTGATAAGTAAGAGTGTCGAACCCAACGAGGAGCAGAAGGTGTTGGCAAGTGATGACGGGATTGATGAGAGTGTTCTTCTCCCTCAACAACGCCAACAAGTACTCTTGATACCCTGAAAGGAAGATAATATATTAGGGATAGGTTGAGCCTCCAGGTGCAGAGTATGTAGAAGGGGTAGTTTTTCCCCAAGAAGGTGACTCGAGGGTTTAATATCGAACTCTCGGGGAATCAGTAGTGTGGGTTTTATCTTCTTGTCCTTCTCTAGATTTCCTGCAAACAAAATAGATTGCTTTGTGCCCTCAACCTCACCAAGTGGTTGTCAAGCACAAGGTGTGAGAATGATATTAAGATGATAATGATGCAAAATAGTAAATAAATATGCAATGGTGGTAAATAAGTATGCAAGGATGATAGTAATGACGATGGATGGTATTTTTGGGGTTTTTATATGTGAATGCAAGAAGTAAAAGTGTTTTTGTATTTTCTGATTTTAAAATGGCTGAATGTAAAAGATGCTTAAAAGTGGTTGGAAAAGTGTTTCTTATGATTAAAAATGGACCGGGGTTCATGGTTTCACACATGCACTCTCTCTTTAATATAGTGTGGCAAATGAGTAGACATAGATTTAACATATGAGATTGCAAACAAGGTTAATGACATGTTACTAATTATATGGGCATCACGTCCTAGCATAGAGACCTTTTGATTATTAGTCTCACTTATACTCCACCAAGATGTGAACTAAATCATGCACCTTAGTAATTAAGATAACATCAGAGTATAGCTTTAAGATTAATGACATGAAGTGAAAATAAACACATGATGGATCTAGTCTTAGGTAGAGGCATGTCACTCCTCCTACCCTACAACATGGTATTTTGGTTTATCCCTAGTGAGGTAACAAAGTAAGGTAAACACCCAATGGATCATGATATTAAGTTGTCAGCTTATCACTTCACCACCCCCGTTACTCCAACTAATGCACACGTTCCCCCACACACGCTCTCATAAACATGCTTGATCATAACAAGGATACAAGAACGGGGTACATAATATGCATCTACTTTCATAACTGAAATATAACATTGCAATCTCAACATATATTAACTCATAGAAAGATCCACCACAATGGTAATACAACGGTGACCGTAATCATGTTCAGCAGCTCATACGGTGCTAATTAGTGAAGCTCAAGAGAGAGAGAGATACATATGCTACTGCCACAAACCCATAGTCCAGAGGTGGACTACTCCCTCTTCATCATGGAGACGGTGAAGATGTCGATGGAGAAGAAGGAGACCTCTCCGGCAGGGCTCCGCCGGAGTTTTCCCCCTCCAATCTGCAGCCTCCTGGTCTCTGTTTCTTGTTTCTCTCGTGTGGCGGCTCTCCCTTCGGAGAACGTCGGGGGGCTCTTTATATAGGCGTTTTTAGGTCACGAGGAAGCTTCTGGGCGAAGGATCGGCGCAAACGAGGCCACGAGGGCCAATTGGGATAGGCCCACGCGGCTACAGTACCTGGCCGCGTGGGACCCCCCTTTTGGTCTTCCGGCCTCTGTTCGTTGACTTCTTTCGCTCCTAAATCTTCTCCTTCCAAAATAATGACCCCCGTAAATTTATAGCTCATTATGACGTCGTTAAGGTCCTGAAACAAATAAGGAAAGAAATAGGGGTTTTCTGCCTGCGCAGGATTAATTCCATAAAAAGGGGAAATCATTATTAATTACCAAAAATCATTAAATAACAGTAATATACCCCTTATATGATGCAAATATGATTGGAATATGACTATTATAGTGCAAAGTTCATGTATGCATTTTAGATGCATCAACATCCCCAAGCTTAACTCATGCTCGTCCTCGAGTATGAAAGTGATAAAACTAACATGAACTTTGCAATATAATAAAAACATGGATATAAAAGATGATTGCTACTGCTACATAAAGTCAAATGATTCATTATTTCAAAGAAGTAGCAATATGCAAACAGTTTATAAAGTGATATCAAGTATTCAATGCAAGGATGTTCAATGATAGTTCACAAGGTGTAACATAAAGATAGTAATATGGACATTCTTACTTTTGCATACTTATGGTCCATAGAGTGTAGAAAATCTGAATATAAAAGGTGGACACTTTGGAAATGATATATAAATAAGTAGAGGTAAAGCATGCATAAGTTTCATCTATCCTCCAAACTATTCTACTTAAGTTATTGAATGCAATGGTAATACTTGGTGTCAAGCTCTCATTCCCCTATCATAGCATCTTGAATGATTAAAGTTGAATGTGAAAGAAAATATGAGTAGTGGCCTTGATAAAGTAAAGGTTAGATGTCTCATGCCCCTTGAATACAAGTGCCTACACCATGATTACTCAACTTGGGAAACAAAGCAAGTTTAAGTTATCTATCATTGTAAGTAATAACGGTATCATCAAGAGTCTCAACTGGGGTACCTCTTGTCCCATGATATGGATCAAGCCCATATCAAAACAACAAGACAAACAAACATATTGAACAATCTCAACACCCTCTTTATTTACCACTTGATATAGCTTTTTATTGTAGGGTGTATCACAGAGGGTTCAAAATAGCATGTAAGTAAATTTCCACCATGAATGATGCATGGCTTAGATTAGCGGACCAGGTTTCTCTCTAACCATTTATACAAACTCATTTAAACTTAACTCTATTTCCACATTTATTTCGTCATGATAGGCATCCACAGACAAAAGTACATGATATAAACTAAACAAATGATGAAACATGTTGAAAGATTTGCATGTGACAGCACATATGGGCTAACTCCCAACCTTAAACATTTATCAAGCCACTATCTTCATAATATTAATCACAATGGTTCATCTTTTTTAATGCAATCAAAGTAAAGTGTGCACAAATTCGCGAGAGCTTTTTAACCAACTTTTACCATTACAATAAATAACATCATCATTTTCATTTAGAGGCATAGATAACACAAATAACATGATAAACATACTTGGAATATCATAAAGCTAATAGGTAGATATGGTGGACTCACTGGAAAAACTTGGGTTGAATGTGTTGGAAACAAGTTTTTACTTGTTGGAATTTTTGGGCTAGCAAAAGGGAGAAAGATGACCATCTAGATGCATGCATGAGTGTCCATAGAACTAACTAATTCATGTCAAACAAAGTGAAATAACATACAGCATCAAAACATGAATAAAAGATAGCTCACGATAAAGCATTTGCAAATTATTACTCATAACGAAACTCATGAATCATGCAACTATATGTGTCATTAAATATCAACTTAGACATCCCTTTTCCCAATACAATAAAAGCATGCAAAATATTTCAACCCAAATTTCCAGTATCATTCTCATATATAAAAGATAGTGTGGTGGTCTCACAAAATAAAAATCAAAGCAAAAACAAACAAAAAGACGCTCCAAGTTTATGCGATAAAGTGCAATGATAGAAAAACAGAAGTTAGACTTGTGCAAACCGAGAGTGTTTTGGTTCAGTGGGGATGTTAACATCCCCAAGCTTATGGTTTTCACTATCCTTGGATAACTCATGGTGCATCTCCTCCAATCCCTGTGAAAAAAACTTCAAAACACAATTTCTCCCATCTCTTTTCTGTGGGGTGATATTAGTAGAGATAAATAAACTAGTTTCTTTGCTACATATAATCCATGGATTAAAATTCATATGAATGACCAGAGAATGTATAATGTTGTATGACTACTCATAAACTCAATTGGATCAACTCAATAGTTCAAACTATGCATAAAACAATATGGGACAGAATCTGTCCAGAAAAACAGCAGCAGCAAAACGTATTTTTCTGTCCTACTTAAACTTGTCTAAAAAAATCTGAAAAAATTCATACATACAGAGGATGAAAAGTTTCAGTTACAGTAAAAATCTCAGCTCATTTGGAGTTACATAATAGGAATGAAAAATCAAATCGTGCACAGACTCTGTGCAGGAATAAAATCTCCGAATAGGTATAGCAACTTTTTCAACCAAAATGGGTAAAACTTGGCACTTTATTAAAAATTCCAGAAACTAAACTAAGAAAACAATCTCTTGTTACAGCAAGAGGACTCAAAGAAAATCCAAATAAAAACAACCGGGTTGCCTCCCGTAAAGCGCTTTCTTTATAGCCATATAGCTAGGCTTACTTACTTGTTGTTTTACCGAAGATGAAGCTCATGAGGGGGCTTAAAAGTTGTGCCC
The DNA here is from genome assembly GCA_012064385.1 of Puccinellia tenuiflora. Lineage (NCBI taxonomy): Eukaryota > Viridiplantae > Streptophyta > Magnoliopsida > Poales > Poaceae > Puccinellia > Puccinellia tenuiflora. The sequence continues at coordinate 386,692 of QRDG01000716.1, forward strand.
TTCATCCTTGGGAAGTGTTCCATGCATTTCTTGTGTGGAAACTGAAACTTCACATTACCTTCCTTTGAATCAATAATAGCCCCTGTGGTACGAAGAAAAGGTCTTCCCAAAATAATAGGACTAGAGGTTTTATTCTCCATATCCATGATTAGAAAATCCACAGGTACAAAAGTCATATGTAACTCTACCATAACATCACTTACTTTTCCTAAAGCATGTTTATTGGTATTATCAAAAAGTGCAAGTCCAATAGAGCATTTTTCAAGATTCTTTAATTCAAGTGATTCATATAATTCTTTAGATAAAACTGAGACACTAGATCCTAGATCAAGTATGGCATGGTGTGTCTCTTTTCCAATAGTTACTAGCACCTTGGGGATCCACACATCCCCAAGCTTAGGTGGTATCATATCTTCTTGATTGTATCTAGCAATTTTCTCTTTCAAGACATGATTAGCAATATAGGAACCAAAACCAGATTTGTTAACATCAATAGAAGGATCACTTGCAAATTTTTGTAAGATAGATATTAATTCATGCAAGCTACTATTCTTTAAATCAAGCAAAGGATCATTAACTTCACTAAGCATCTTAACTTCTTCAACTTTTACTCTCCTATCATAAAGATCAAATATTTCATAACGGTCATCAAAAACTTCTTCAGGTACTTGAGCTTTATCTAAACTTTCTTTAATTTTTGCTTCCAAAAGCAAGCCATCGAGTAGATAATAAGTATTAGAAGCAGACATATTCATGAAAGAACCTTCACATTCCTTATCCAAAAAGACTCTAGAGGTTTCAGATAATCCTATACAAAAGATATGCATGAGCATCCAATCTCTAAGACCATGAGCCATTCCAAAACCTATGCTTCTAAATCTTTCCCATGTTTTCACCAAAGGTTCATCTTCCTCTTGTTTAAACTTGATAACCATTTGTTTAATATTGCAAATCATTTAAATGGGACAAAATCTTTCAATAAAAGCAGCTTTCAAATTAAACCAGATGCTAAAGTTACCAGGTGGCCATCTCAATATCCAATCTAATGCTTTCCCCCCTAGAGAGTAAGGAAAAAGCTTAAGTCTAACATTAGGATGGTTCAGTTTTAGCATGTTGCATATTTCATCAAATTTCTTAAGGTGAGCTAAAGGATCTTCCTTAGGTTTTCCATAGAAATGGTTTTCATAGATTGTAACATCCAAATTTTCAAAAATTGCATTTCATGTATAACATGGCATCATTGTTGCATTTGTGCATTTGTGTTTGATTATTTTTCCTAAAAACAAAAAAATATTTTTTTTATAATTGTTCTTATAAGAAAATGCCAATAAAGGCCTTTTAATGCCAGTGGCAAACTTGTAAATAAAAAGTCTTCTAAATATTTTGCAAATAAGTTTTTCTAGTAGATATTTTAATTACAAGTTTTTACAAATTTATTTCATAATTTTTGGGCTTGTATTTTAAAAGTTATTAGCATTTTCAGAAAAGCAATAAATAAAAATGATGATGTCATGCTGACGTCATCGTCTCTTCCTCTCCAGTGGAGGCCATCAATGGCCGAAACCCCCCCGCACCCACATCCCACTCGAATCCGGCCTTCAAGCCGCGCCCCTCCCCCTCCACCTTGCCCCTCTTAATCCCCACCCCTTCCTCTCCCTTGCCCCCTACACTCGACACCCGGGAGCCCCTAGGCTGCCCCCACACGAGCTCGCCGTACCGCCACTTGCCGCCGCCGTCGAGCTCCGTTTCCGGTGAAGTCCGGCGTCCCCGCGCCATTTCTTCTCTCCCCCTTCCTTTATTCTTTCTTTTCGCACCGTTTTGACAAGGTTTTGCACCTCCTCGTGCCCCAGATCGACGGGTTTATCCGCGACCGCATCGGGCCGCCGCCTCCTCCAACTCCGGCGAGGAATCCCCGGCGACCCGGAGCTCCAAGCCGCCGCCTCTCGAGCCACCACGCCCGCCTCGACCTCCTGCTCGTCGTGGTGAGCTCCGCTTTCCCCCTTCCCCTCTAGGAGCACCAGAACGCGCCGTGCCGGCCCGGCACCGCCGCGCGGGCTAGGGTTTCGGCCGGCCGCGCCGCCCGTTTCCGGCCACTTGTTGTCGGCCGTTAGATCTTGATCCTGTGGCTGCGTTTTATTCTTTTAAACCGAACCGGTACCGACGAATCAGGACGCGCCACGTCGCCGTTCCTTTTAATCTTTTATCTGTTTTTCTGTTTTTGGACAGAAATTCATCCAAACTTTGAAATTCCATATCTTTTGAACCACAACTCCGAATTTAGTGATTTTGATGTCTACGGATTGAGAAAAATGAGTAGAATCCAGTAGTATAGTTTTTGTTAATTTTTGTATCGTGCATAAACTTGTTATTTACAGATTGTGTATTAACTTGTTTAGGCTATAAAATGAGTTTTACAAATCCTTTTTGAGTGAATCAAGTTGCTAAAATCTTGTTTAGATGTCCTCTGTCCAGTAGCATGTTCATCATATTTTATTAAAATGTTTTTATGCAGAAACTTTAGAATTTGTGTGTTTGCCCTTATTTAGGTGTTTTGGAATTTATTCCTATTAAGTAAATTATTAAAAATTGTTTGTGGCATCATGCATATAGAACAACCAGAGAACTAAAAGTTGTTTTACTTTTGTGTTATTGTAATTTTTGCATACTCTTGCATGGCATAATTTTTGTATTGTCACTTGTGTGAATTTGTATGTTTATTTGTGTGTTTTGTATTTTTGTTAGATTACTCGGAGGGTCACGAAGACTTTGGTGGTTGCTACTCCTGTCACTCTTGTTGCCAAGGCAAGTGGCACACTTGCATATTTTGTCCTATTATTTTGATATATGCATGTGTAGTAATACTTGGAAAATAGCATGTTAGGCTTATTAGTATTGCTATGCTAAAAACTGTTTAGAATAGTTTCTCCCTTTACTAGATGGTCTAGATGCACCTATTATAACTTGGTAGAATTATAGAAATGCTATGCAAAATATTGTTTTTGTTAAAAGTAAAAATTCTACTAAGTTAAAGAACCTCCTGGGTGGATTTTGGCATTGCTTGGTGGTTTATGGTTGAGTGGCTACTCGGGACCATGTCTATGGTGTTTTTCACCCGAGAATGGCTCACTTGTGGACGGCCACCCAGGGACAAAGAGATCAACGTTACTCCGAGTTTAGTGAACTTACCGTGCAGCCATATGTCATATGGGCTCTGGCTTGACTAAGTATGTAGTATGGAACCGGCCCAGCCTGACAGGTGGTGGTAGAGGAATGTAGGTGGAGCGCGTCAGGACGGCAGTGGTCGGGAAAATACCTCGGAAAAGTCTCGTCTCCATCCTCTCCTTTCCTTTTCACTTCAAGAAGGTCAAGGTCAGAATGGGTTGATGGAGTCTTATGGTGAAAGTGCACAACCTCTGCAGAGTGTCAATCTAAGTACTTAGCCGTGTCCCCGGTTACGGACGTTTCTGAGCAAGCTGGACGAGGACGTCAACGGAAGATCTCATCACTCTATTTATTTCTCTAAGTTAAAACTTGATGGGTGAACAAGGGTAGTTGAGATAATGGTTGTCATACCATACTTGTCTCGTATAAATGAAAAGTGTTTTGAAAAAGAGATAGGAAAAATTGGCTTTATGCAAAACAGCCTTCAAACTCCACAAGCCAAATATGCATATAGGTTATTAGAGTTTTCCTCTATGAGTCCACAAAGTGTCGCTTGCCAGATCCATTTCATATGGTTCTGACCCACCTTGTTGATATCTGTTATCAGGTTGTTCTGACGATGAGTAAGGAACGATGTTGGGTTTCGAGTCTTCAACCGACATGCTCGCCTGTGGCTGCATGAAGATGATGAGGGCTCCATGAATAAAGTTATTTCCGCTGTTTACTCTTTGAGCTAGCCTTGAGCTATGCAATTTGTAATGGATATTTCCTAAGTACTTGGATCATTCGTGTAATAATTGATGCACTGTTGTGATATTCATCTTAACTGTGTGTGCAAATGATTCGATCCAGGGATTTGCACTATACACAGGGATCGTGCCTATATTTTAAGTGCAGGTCCGCTACAGATGGTATCAGAGCACTGTGTTGCCTGTAGGTTCGAAACCCTAAGTTTGGATAGAAATAGGTGGACCAAAAAAGAAATATTTTCTAAGTTATAAAGTATACAAAAATTTTAGTATGCCTTTTTCCTTAAGTTTCACTCGTAACTTCTTGTCTTATGAATTTTTGTATCTCATATCTTGTTTCTTATACTTAAGGATGATGAGCTTCAACTTCAGCACCGCCGATGACTTCAAGGACACTCGTTTTGGTGGCTATCTTCTCGAGCTAGTTGGACTATTAGAGCTACCCGTGCCGACGATCAAGGGCAATATTCTGAAGAAGTTCAACAAGGAAGGCTGCTGGGGAATCAAGGCCATCCAAGCTGGACGACAGACCGAGCCCCAGACTGATGCCATCGAGATCAAGCTGATTAGCGACTCCATGGAGAAGGGACTCAACCTCATCATTCAGGACCTGATAGCACGCCTTTGCGGACGTCATCACCGGGAGCTGAGGGGTCACTACCTCCATCACTTTGGGAGACGGTCCGAAGCGGGAGAGCCTTATGACATCGATGTTGAAGATAGGTGCAAGTTTAAGCCCGTATGTAGGTATCTTCAGGACTTAGAGAATCACCTCAATAACCTCCACGAAGATAGATGTTCCGAGCTTTTGAAGAATGATGAGTTATGTGCCCAACTCAAGGAGAGTGAGAAGAAGATCCAGGCTCAAGAAGAAGAAGCCAAGGCCCAGCAGGAGTTGTTCAAGGCACAGGAGAAGAAGTTCCAGAATCAAGAGAAGAGAAATCAGGCGAAGAACAAGGAGATAAGGACCTTGAAGATGGAGCTTGAAAGCAATGAGGTGGAGCTAGAGGCTGACCACGACTTGATTGAGCGACTTCGTGCAGAGAAGAGAGAGCTGCAAGAGAAGAACTCCGCTCTGGAGAAGGAGTTGAAGGAGCTCAAGATGGCACTTGATAAGGAGGGGATCACTATTGAGATAGTGGAGGAGGATGAGGACGCCATGGTCGAGTAGACTAGTTAGTGAGACTACCATTCTTCTACTTCGACGCTACCTTTCGTTTTCATATTGACCTACCAACTTGTGGTATGGCAGTACCATCGCTTTTGTTTTCAGAACCTTGGTGTGTTTTGCTTTCCGAATAATCTGTTCGTTTTTTTAAAAAGTTTGTGTTGAGCTCATGTGGTTGTTGTTAAATTTGTGTTAACTGTTTGTATGGGTAGAATATTTCTTTAGTTCTTTCTATCTATACTCATCTATTCTTAAACCACAGATGCCTCCTCGTCGAAATCCTGAGAACAACAACAACAACAACAACAACACCGATGCTATGTTTCAACAGATGATAGCAGCACAGACTCAGCTGATGACAATGATGGCACAATTCATGGCCAATCAGCATGCGCCGCCACCGCCACCACCCCCGCCACCGCCACCACCCCCACCAGTGGACAGACTTGCCAGGTTTCTGAGGCTTAGGCCTAACAAGTTCTCAACTGCAACGGAACCCATTGTGGCAGATGACTGGCTTCATTCTGTGCACAAGGACTTGGTGACTTGTGAATGCACTGACACTGAGATGGTGAGATTCACAGCTCACTTGTTGGAGGGGCCAGCAGCTCAATGGTGGGAAACATATCAAATCACCCACCCTCTGAATGGCTTGACTTGGGAAACCTTCAAAGAAGGCTTTCGTAATGCCCATATCTCTTCGGGCATTATGAACTTGAAGAAGGAAGAGTTCAGGAGTCTGAGACAGGGAAACAGGACACTCAAGGAGTACATGGATGACTTTTATTCATTGTCGCGTTATGCACCTGAGGACATTGACACTGATGGCAAGAGGAAAGAAAAATTCCTCAAGGGACTATGCGACGAGCTGAAGATCCCTTTGACCGTCGCATACGCCCCAAATTATCAGGCCCTCTTGGACCAAGCCATCGCACTGGAAGATAATATCAAGAAGGCAGAAAACAGGAAGAGGAAGCTGAGTACCAACAAACACCATTCTGAACCCTCATTCAAGAAGCACTTCTCGCATGATATGAGCCATGGACATAAACATGGGAACCACCATAGTGGTGGGAGCAACCACAAACATCATGGTCATAACCACACTGGTGGATTCAAGGGAAGCAATGGAGGCTACAAAGGAAATGGACATGCTGGCCATAATCATAACCATGGACAGCATCGCCCAAATTCAGAGCAAAAGAGGGATATCAGCCAAGTGACTTGTTACAAGTGCAAGAACAAGGGTCACTATGCAACCGAATGCCCAGAAAAGAAGGCTGAAGAAGCTAAGCCCAACCCTTTCCAGAAGGGACATGTGAACCACGTCAATGTGGAAGAAGTTTATGATGAACCTGATGCTGTGATTGGTACGTTCTTGCTTAATTCATTTCCAGCATTAGTCTTATTTGATACTGGAGCATCGCATTCATTCATTTCAAGAGCTTTTGTAAACAAACATGGGCTAGCAGTTGAAAACATTGGGAAACCTCTTAAAGTAAGTTCTCCTGGTGGAGAAATGATAGTGAACACAGGGTGTAGACAACTAGTTATGGAAGTTGGAAAACATCCGTTCCCCGCGGACTTGATTGTCCTAGAAACCCAAGGTTTGGATGTCATCATCGGAATGGATTGGATGACTCGTTTTGAAGGGATTATTGATTGCGCAAACAGAACAATCACCCTCACCACACCAGAAGGAAAGAAGATAAGGTTCCGATCAAAGTTTGAACTAAAGAAAGTTAGGCTTAATTCTCTTAAGGGGGTTAGCCTAGGAGATGTCCTTATAGTGAAGGAATATCCAGATGTGTTTCCAGAAGAATTACCTGGAATGCCACCCGATAGAGATGTTGAGTTCCTCATTGAACTAAAACCGGGTACGGGACCAATTGCTAAAAGACCATACCCAATGGCCACAGATGAATTGAAAGAGCTCAAAAAACAGCTTGATGAGCATCTGCAGAAGGGATTTATTCGTCCAAGTTCCTCACCATGGGGAGCACCAATCCTATTCGTGCAGAAGAAGGATAGCACACAGAGATTAGTCACGGACTATCGAGCACTAAATGAGCAAACCATCAAGAATAAGTATCCACTCCCCAAAATCAATGATCTCTTCGATCAATTGGAGGGTGCTTGTGTCTTTTCTAAAATCGATCTTCGATCAGGGTACTTCCAGATGAAAGTCAGAGAAATGGACATACCCAAGACCGCTTTCACCACTAGATATGGTCTATATGAGTATACGGTGATGCCATTTGGTTTGACCAACGCTCCAGCTTATTTCATGAATATGATGAATAAAGTGTTCATGGATTTTCTGGATAAGTTTGTCGTGGTTTTCATCGATGACATCTTAGTCTACTCAAAAAGCCACAAAGAGCATGAAGAACATTTGCATTTGATATTGCAAAGACTTCGGGAGCATAAGCTGTATGCCAAATTTAGTAAGTGTGAATTTTGGTTGGAGCAAGTTGGATTCCTAGGACACGTTGTGTCTAAGGATGGAATTGCGGTGGATCCTGAAAAAGTATCTGCGGTGACTAATTGGGAACCACCGAAGAATGTTGGAGAAATCCGCAGTTTTCTAGGTCTGGCAGGCTACTACCGGAGATTCATTGAGAATTTCTCCAAGATTGCCAAACCTATGACTGAATTGCTGAAGAAGGGTAAGAAGTATGAATGGACAGAAGATTGTGAATCTAGTTTTCAAAAATTGAAGAAGCAGTTAGTATCCGCCCCTGTTCTGTGTCTGCCAGATATAGAGAAGGATTTCCAAGTCTATTGTGACGCTTCACGTCATGGCTTGGGAAGTGTGTTAATGCAAGGAGGCAAGGTAGTGTCTTATGCTTCAAGACAGCTTAAGAAGCATGAAGTTAATTACCCCACTCATGACTTGGAGTTAGCTTCAGTGGTACACGCTTTGAAGACATGGAGGCAATATTTGTTTGGAAATCGTTGCGAAGTGTTCACCGATCACAAAAGTCTGAAATATATCTTTACTCAGAAGGAGTTGAATATGCGTCAGAGAAGATGGTTAGAACTTATCAAAGACTATGATTTGAGTATACAGTACCATCCTGGAAAAGCTAATGTAGTGGCTGATGCTTTAAGCCGCAAGGTCTATGTAAATGGACTTACGGCAGGAGAATTACCTGAAGATTTATGCAAAGGATTTAAGGACCTTAGGTTGGAAGTGGTACCTGAAGGATTCCTAGCATCATTAGAAGTGCAACCACTTTTGATGGACAAAATCAAAGAAGCTCAGAAAGGTGATAAAGTGATGGAAGAAATCAAGAAGAATCTGAGTAAAGGCAAAGCCAAAGGTTTTCGAGAAGATGAACAGGGTATCATATGGTATGAAAAGCGTATTTGTGTCCCTGAAGATGAGGATCTTAGGAAGTTGATACTTCAAGAAGCTCATGACTCACCATATTCTATACATCCGGGTAACACTAAGATGTACATGGATGTGAAAGAAAGGTTCTGGTGGAACAATTTGAAGAGAGATATTGCTGAGTACATTGCCAAGTGTGATGTGTGCAGTCGTGTTAAGGCAGAACACCAGAAACCAGCAGGATTACTTCAACCATTACCAGTGCCAGACTGGAAATGGGAACAAATTGGGATGGATTTCATCACAGGTTTACCTCGAACCAAATCGGGATATGATTCGATTTGGGTTATAGTGGACCGTTTGACGAAGGTAGCTCACTTCGTGCCCGTGAAGACCACCTATACAAGTGCCAAGCTAGCAGAAATCTATATGAAGAGAATCGTTTGCTTACACGGAGTTCTTAAGAAGATTGTATCTGATAGGGGTACCCAATTCACCTCTCATTTCTGGAAGCAATTGCATGAATCACTTGGAACCAGGCTGGAATTTAGCACAGCCTTCCACCCACAGACAGATGGACAAACAGAAAGAGTAAATCAGATTTTAGAGGATATGCTGAGAGCATTGCATTGGACTATAAGTCGAGTTGGGATGATAACCTTCCATATGCTGAGTTTTCTTACAACAATAGTTTCCAAGTCAGCATTGGAATGTCTCCATTTGAAGCCCTGTATGGAAGAAAATGCACTACACCATTGCTTTGGAGTGGTGTAGGAGAGCGTAGTCTATTTGGACCAGATATAATTAAAGAAGCAGAAGAGAAGGTGAGATTGATCAAAGATAGACTGAAGGTTGCCCAATCTAGACAGAAGAGTTATGCTGACTCCAAACGAAGGGAGATCGTTTATGAAGTAGGTGATAGAGCCTATCTTCGAGTGTCACCACTTCGTGGTGTAAAGAGATTTGGGATCAAAGGAAAGTTGGCACCTCGGTTTATCGGGCCCTACAAGATCTTGTCTCGCAAAGGAGAAGTAGCTTATGAGTTGGAATTACCGGAGGTCTTATCAGCTGTCCATAATGTTTTCCATGTGAGCCAGTTGAAGAAATGTCATCCGGAGATGGCAGAAACACCACTGAGAGATACAGTGCCGCTAGAAGAAGTTCAACTGGAGAGTGATCTTACTTATGAAGAAAAGCCCATAAAAATCTTGGAGACAGCAGAAAGGGTCACACGAACAAAGACGATAAAGTTTTGCAAGGTTCAGTGGAATCATCACACAGAGGAAGAAGCAACTTGGGAAAGAGAAGATGATCTCCGAGAAGACCACCCTCACCTATTTGCTAGCCAATCCGAATCTCGGGGACGAGATTCATCTTAAGGGGGTTAGGTTTGTAACATCCCAAATTTTCAAAAATTGCATTTCATGTATAACATGGCATCATTGTTGCATTTGTGCATTTGTGTTTGATTATCTATTATATACTAAAGGTACATGATGGGCTCACCAGAAAAAAGATAACTACTCTAGAAAATCCCACAATAATCAGAAACATCTGGCCATTAGTTTTTTAACTAAACGATCACAACCGATGGATTTTAGAAAAAAACGATTCATATTAATCTTCAATAAAATTACCCACCAATACCCTTAGTAAGTTATATCCGTACCCGTTCGGCTCATATATCTAATCTAACTAAAGAGAAAACACCCTGTAAGAAGAGAACTCGCATGGCCTGATATGCCCTAACATCTAGCTGCTACCGCCGCCAAGCCAACACGGCCGCTTGCTGCAGGCACTCCGTATTCCTATGCCCTCCTCAAGTACGCCGCTTCCGATGCCATCGTATTTTTCTATGTGCCCTCTGCCGGTCGACTCTCATGCGCACGCTGGCGTTGCCTGACGCGGAAGCTGTAAAAAGATGGATCAATCGATTGAGCTTGCCTCATGCATGCGCCTTGTAGACATGCAGCAGAGGGGTCCGTCGATGTAAGACCTAGAGCCATCTAAGTAATGGTACGTGACTATCTCCTTTACCAAATTTTCCATGGAGGCCTGATATGGTAGCGCAACGAGTCCGGTTCTTCTCAAGCTCGAGCGATACCCGCTGCTCTGATGCTCGGCTACAACATGCTTCACTCATCCTCTGTGCCTGTTTTCAATCTATAGGAACCAGTCTAATGGAGTCAAGACGGAAGCACGTCAACGCGTGTCGTTCACCATCGTCCGTGGTGCAGGGCAGTTCATGCACGAGCGGTGGCCTAGCCGGTGTACATGAAGGCCATGGAGAACGTGTCGAGCGCATGAAAACCTACGTTGAAACCTACAGTGGCTGGTCTGGCTACTAAGCATCGAGCTGTCTTGGAGGTAGAAAATTACAGGTATGAACCGTGGCCACATGGACTGAACCCAGGCCATCAAAGCTGTAGGCTCCCAACCTGACGCCACCGCCACGCTCTAGGTGCATCGGTTGTCGGTTCTTCTCTAGATGACCAACACGACTAAACAACCCCACACCGTTTCTGTACTATCCAGGTAACAATCGCATGCATAAGGATATAAAGCCTGCGCTCCAAACTAGAGGTGATAGGCACCAGCGGCATAAGGAAGAAGCTAATGCTATGCTAAAGAAGTATGTGGGAGATTCAGTACATATGCTTTTTTTATGTACCTGATACATATGGATTAATTTGGCAGGGAGACGATAGGCATGCATATTATTTCTCATGTCAATTTATCTATTAACCATCACGTACATATAAGTGCTTGCCTCTGTGCTTAATTTTGTTTATAGTAAGGTTTACTCCTATAGAATTATGCTGAGTTAAACACCGGCAAGATGCTGTCGTTAGTTTCTCCCTGTATAAAGGCTACCCAGCAGCAGATCAATTAATGAACCAAGACGTTGAAACCACTAAGCTGCCTCCTGCTAATATCTTTGATTTCTTAAGACACTGTAATTCAGAATTTATCAGCTAGCACATTACCTCATATAGAAATTCGATTGGTTGATGTTTAACCATGTCTTTGCAAAATCCAAAGTATCCTCTTTTCTTTATGCACACTGATAATTGACAACCCTTTAGTATTTTTTTGGAGATATAAGTCATTCCTTTTTTAACAAAGTTTAAAAAAAATGATATCTTTGCTTCACAATTCAATGCAAAATTTCAGTCAATGAAACAACCTGCCACGTCTTCAAACACTTATGCTTAACCTTCTCTAAGATAAGGTTCTTCATCGGTTGTAGCATGTGATTGTTAGGTAATGTGAAACTAATTTGATTATTGTTTTTCGTAACATTGTATTTTTATGGTTAGTATTTGCATATATGTAGTTCATAGTTCTTTAGACACTAGAATTTTATGTAACCAATAGTTTATTTTCACAAGAAATGTACTTCACGGTAGTTCATTGTAATCTTGGCCATCCATAATATTTGAAAATATCCTCACCCCTTCTTTCCTGTGGATCTTAGTATCTCATATTTTGTAAGTTTGCATTTCATGTCTAAGTCATGCATTAGCATATTATTACCGGTAACTTATATTGTCTATATTAAATTTGTGAACATCACGTTTTTATCATGAGACCTGTAGTGCAATGTATTCAGATAAGGCCAAGTGTATATGGTGTAATTGTTCAATCTAACTATTTAACTGCACTCATGGTTATGTCGCTTGATCTTTTACCTGGCAAGTCTATAGGTACAGTGGGGGTTAAGATACATGTGCTGATAGACAATTTTCCATCACGATCAGGAGATCTGAAAAATCTCAGTGTACAACTATTATAGATTTTAATATTGAACAATTCCATGTATGAAAAACTTTATCTTTACCTCTCACTTTCATGCATATCCACGATGTGGTTTTGTAAATATCTTATATTTGCTAATATAGAAAAAAATTGACATGCTTATGGTATTTAACATATGTGCATGACTTTCTTATAGTAATATAAAAATATGGTAATCAATATTTTCTTCTGACTATATTTTCGAATACAGAGGAGACCATGATAACTATATTCGGGTATTATGGACATTGATGATGGCATGTTTTGTAACACTTACAAGATGATCAAACATCCATCAACCAAAATTAAGCATTTTCTCATTTTCCGCATTCCTATATTATGGTGTTTTCACTATTATTTAACTTAACTATAGCCAAAAATTAAAACATGTTTTGTGATATGTTTTTTACATGTTTGTATAGCCAAAGTTAATTGATTTAGTCACAAGAGATGTTACACACACACATGCACGCACGCACAGACATAAAAATCTATGATGTTAGCTTCATAAAGCAAGTTCTTTAACTAAAGTGACAAATATAATAATTTGTTGACGAACCACATGTATATTATGTTCTTTGTGCTCTTTAAGTTGTTACATAAATTAATTAATTTTCAATGTGTTCCTCGAGTTGACTATATCCTTATTTGACAAATGAAAATAAGTTAGAGCTAATTATTGAAGTCTTAGCATTTGATGCACACATTCTTTCCATTGCTCAAGTACGATTTGTGAACTATGTAAATCCATAGAAGACGTGAATTTCTAATGAGATATTACGTCCTTTTCATTTTGAGAAAAAACAAGTGAATATAGTGAGATAGATCATGTACATATGGATTTACTAAAGCACATAACACATATAAAAGTTTGTTTACAACAATGCAATTGTTATTCTCGACTTCAAATCATAGGAGAGTAGTAACATTGACGTGATCGTAGGAGCTTACCACCATGGTTCCATGTTTGCCACCAACGACAGTGTATCTGGTGCCCATGCGGTGGTATGACACTTGCAACGAAAGGGATTGGTTTCAAATTAGAAATAAGTAGAAATAGTTTAGGTTAGAGGTAAAATGTGGATGGAAAACTCCATGATAGCATAGAAATATGTTCACGGACATAATTGTTATGTAGGGATGAATTGCACAAAATATGTGCAAGCATGAATTACATGTGTTTTCAAGTTTTTTGTTAGTTTCTTTTCGGTCTGATTCGACATAAATAATTGATGTTTTGCTCTATGTTTCTGAAATAAAATGGATAAAAAAGTTAAAAAGGAAAATATATTAGATATTTTTATGTCTCTATAATATAAAATTTTAAATATTGCCCGCGCAATTGTTGAACATATCTGTATTGTACCAATAGCTGTTATAAAATTGTTAGGATCACACAACTGATGTAGCTTGAAAGAAACGTAGTTCTGTAACAGTAAGGTACGCGGTAAAAAAATCTTACAATAAGCAACATGTTACTTACTTCATCACAAAAACCACTCTTGCTGGCAGAAATCTCAGTTTACGAAAGCAAGTATAGGAACTCCACCTGATTAATTGTGCTTCTAAAGCTGTTTCAACGAACATAGTCTATCAATAGCAAAGAACATGTTGACACCTTTCTATTGAAGCCATCTCACTATTGTACTTAATATTCTGGGGCTTTCAATTCTTTAATTCGCTTCATAGTTCCTTATACGTAGATATACCCTCATGTTCGTAAATATGGTCTTCAACACACATATTTCACCTCTATATTCATTAGTACAAATTAGCATAAAGCTAAATAATTATAGTATTGGAAAAAATGTAATGAAAATATTTTCGCTTCAAAAGTCTATTTTTTGTATGCTATTTGACTACACGTAACGAAGGGATTATTACTTATTTATATATTTCCATAATAACCAACATACTAAATTTGTAAAAAATCTTGATGATTATTGCATTATATTTCATAATAATACAAGAAAATCACTCCTCAAAGTATCAGTTCGAATTACGAGCGTTTAATTATCACATGACCGTCCCCAATTAGTTTTCCTCTAATGTCGATGTGGATTTACATAAAGGATCAGTGTCTTTCGCATAATTTAAATAAAAAATATATTTAGAGGTTGCCCGCGCATGTGCGCGGGCCACTGTGCTAGTTTTTCCTAAAAACAAAAAAATATTTTTTTTATAATTGTTTTTATAAGAAAATGCCAATAATGGCCTTTTAATGCCAGTGGCAAACTTGTAAATAAAAAGTCTTCTAAATATTTTGAAAATAAGTTTTTCTAGTAGATATTTTAATTACAAGTTTTTACAAATTTATTTCATAATTTTTGGGCTTGTATTTTAAAAGTTATTAGCATTTTCAGAAAAGCAATAAAAAATGATGACGTCATGCTGACGTCATCGTCTCTTCCTCTCCAGTGGAGGCCATCAATGGCCGAAACCCCCCCGCACCCACATCCCACTCGAATCCGGCCTTCAAGCCGCGCCCCTCCCCCTCCACCTTGCCCCTCTTAATCCCCACCCCTTCCTCTCCCTTGCCCCCTACACTCGACACCCGGGAGCCCCTAGGCTGCCCCCACACGAGCTCGCCGTACCGCCACTTGCCGCCGCCGTCGAGCTCCGTTTCCGGTGAAGTCCGGCGTCCCCGCGCCATTTCTTCTCTCCCCCTTCCTTTATTCTTTCTTTTCGCACCGTTTTGACAAGGTTTTGCACCTCCTCGTGCCCCAGATCGACGGGTTTATCCGCAACCGCATCGGGCCGCCGCCTCCTCCAACTCCGGCGAGGAATCCCCGGCGACCCAGAGCTCCAAGCCGCTGCCTCTCGAGCCACCACGCCCGCCTCGACCTCCTGCTCGTCGTGGTGAGCTCCGCTTTCCCCCTTCCCCTCTAGGAGCACCAGAACGCGCCGTGCCGGCCCGGCACCGCCGCGCGGGCTAGGGTTTCGGCCGGCCGCGCCGCCCGTTTCCGGCCACTTGTTGTCGGCCGTTAGATCTTGATCCTGTGGCTGCATTTTATTCTTTTACACCGAACCAGTACCGACGAATCAGGACACGCCACGTCGCCGTTCCTTTTAATCTTTTATCTGTTTTTCTGTTTTTGGACAGAAATTCATCCAAACTTTGAAAATCCATATCTTTTGAACCACAACTCCGAATTTTGTGATTTTGATGTCTAAGGATTGAGAAAAATGAGTAGAATCCAGTAGTATACTTTTTGTTAATTTTTGTATCGTGCATAAACTTGTTATTTACAGATTGTGTATTAACTTGTTTAGGCTATAAGATGAGTTTTACAAATCCTTTTTGAGTGAATCAAGTTGCTAAAATCTTGTTTAGATGTCCTCTGTGCAGTAACATGTTCATCATATTTTATTAAAATGTTTTTATGCAGAAACTTTAGAATTTGTGTGTTTGCCCTTATTTAGGTGTTTTGGAATTTATTCCTATTAAATAAATTATTAAAAATTGTTTGTGGCATCATGCATATAGAACAACCAGAGAACTAAAAGTTGTTTTACTTTTGTGTTATTGTAATTTTTGCATACTCATGCATGGCATAATTTTTGTATTGTCACTTGTGTGAATTTGTATGTTTATTTGTGTGTTTTGTATTTTTGTTAGATTACTCGGAGGGTCACGAAGACTTTGGTGGTTGCTACTCCTGTCACTCTTGTTGCCAAGGCAAGTGGCACACTTGCATATTTTGTCCTATTATTTTGATATATGCATGTGTAGTAATACTTGGAAAATAGCATGTTAGGCTTATTAGTATTGCTATGCTAAAAACTGTTTAGAATAGTTTCTCCCTTTACTAGATGGTCTAGATGCACCTATTATAACTTGGTAGAATTATAGAAATGCTATGCAAAATGTTGTTTTTGTTAAAAGTAAAAATTCTACTAAGTTAAAGAACCTCCTGGGTGGATTTTGGCATTGCTTGGTGGTTTATGGTTGAGTGGCTACTCGGGACCATGTCTATGGTGTTTTTCACCCGAGAATGGCTCACTTGTGGACGGCCACCCAGGGACAAAGAGATCAACATTACTCCGAGTTTAGTGAACTTACCGTGCAGCCATATGTCATATGGGCTCTGGCTTGACTAAGTATGTAGTATGGAACCGGCCCGGCCTGACAGGTGGTGGTAGAGGAATGTAGGTGGAGCGCGTCAGGACGGCAGTGGTCGGGAAAATACTTCGGAAAAGTCTCGTCTCCATCCTCTCCTTTCCTTTTCACTTCAAGAAGGTCAAGGTCAGAATGGGTTGATGGAGTCTTATGGTGAAAGTGCACAACCTCTGCAGAGTGTCAATCTAAGTACTTAGCCGTGTCCCCGGTTACGGACATTTCTGAGCAAGCTGGACGAGGACGTCAACGGAAGATCTCATCACTCTAATTTCTCTAAGTTAAAACTTGATGGGTGAACAAGGGTAGTTGAGACAATGGTTGTCATACCATACTTGTCTCGTATAAATGAAAAGTGTTTTGAAAAAAGATAGGAAAAATTGGCTTTATGCAAAACAGCCTTCAAACTCCACAAGCCAAATATGCATATAGGTTATTAGAGTTTTCCTCTATGAGTCCACAAAGTGTCGCTTGCCAGATCCATTTCATATGGTTCTAACCCACCTTGTTGATATCTGTTATCAGGTTGTTCTGACGATGAGTAAGGAACGATGTTGGGTTTCGAGTCTTCAACCGACATGCTCGCCTGTGGCTGCATGAAGATGATGAGGGCTCCATGAATAAAGTTATTTCCGCTGTTTACTCTTTGAGCTAGCCTTGAGCTATGCAATTTGTAATGGATATTTTCCTAAGTACTTGGATCATTCGTGTAATAATTGATGCACTGTTGTGGTATTCATCTTAACTGTGTGTGCAAATGATTCGATCCAGGGATTTGCACTATACACAGGGATCGTGCCTATATTTTAAGTGCAGGTCCGCTACATAGATTGATTTCATTATCTTAGGATCTACCTCAGTTTCTTCAATAGGGACATTCATATCTTGAGGAAAATTCTTAACACTAAAAGGCCAAAAGGTTCTCTTTTCCATTATGCAAATTTTTATGTGTTTTTGAATTTTTAATGCAAAACTGAAAATAAAATGACACTAAAACAATGCAAACCGAATTAACTAATGCAAAACAAAATGCAAAACTGAAAATAAAATATGCAAACTGAAATCTAAATATGATATGCAAGACAAAAACAAAACAAAATAAAATGCTTGAAGGTAAAGATGGACAAGATGATGCTCACGTAGGTGCAACCTCCCCAAGCTTAGGTGTTAGCACAAGTTGGTGATGAAGTTGACTTTGTTGTGATATCCTTGGACAAACCCTTCCAGCTATGATTCCCCGGCAACGGCGCCAGAAAAACCTTTGATGACTGGATTGATGAGAGTGTTCTTCTCCCTCAACAACGCCAACAAGTACTCTTGATACCCTGAAAGGAAGATAATATATTAGGGATAGGTTGAGCCTCCAGGTGCAGAGTATGTAGAAGTGGTAGTTTTTCCCCAAGAAGGTGACTCGAGGGTTTAATATCGAACTCTCGGGGAATCAGTAGTGTGGGTTTTATCTTCTTGTCCTTCTCTAGATTTCCTGCAAACAAAATAGATTGCTTTGTGCCCTCAACCTCACCAAGTGGTTGTCAAGCACAAGGTGTGAGAATGATATTAAGATGATAATGAATGCAAAATAGTAAATAAATATGCAATGGTGGTAAATAAGTATGCAAGGATGATAGTAATGACGATGGGTGGTATTTTTGGGGTTTTATATGTGAATGCAAGAAGTAAAAGTGTTTTTGTATTTTCTGATTTTAAAATGGCTGAATGTAAAAGATGCTTAAAAGTGGTTGGAAAAGTGTTTCTTATGATTAAAAATGGACCGGGGTTCATGGTTTCACACATGCACTATCTCTTTAATATAGTGTGGCAAATGAGTAGACATAGATTTAACATATGAGATTGCAAACAAGGTTAATGACATGTTACTAATTATATGGGCATCACGTCCTAGCATAGAGACCTTTTGATTATTAGTCTCACTTATACTCCACCAAGATGTGAACTAAATCATGCACCTTAGTAATTAAGATAACATCAGAGTATAGCTTTAAGATTAATGACATGAAGTGAAAATAAACACATGATGGATCTAGTCTTAGGTAGAGGCATGTCACTCCTCCTACCCTACAACTAGGTATTTTGGTTTATCCCTAGTGAGGTAACAAAGTAAGGTAAACACCTAATGTATCATGATATTAAGTTGTCAGCTTATCACTTCATCACCCCCCGTTACTCCAACTAATGCACACGTTCCCCCACACACGCTCTCATAAACATGCTTGATCATAACAAGGATACAAGAACGGGGTACATAATATGCATCTACTTTCATAACTGAAATATAACATTGCAATCTCAACATATATTAACTCATAGAAAGATCCACCACAATGGTAATACAACGGTGACCGTAATCATGTTCAGCAGCTCATACGGTGCTAATTAGTGAAGCTCAAGAGAGAGAGAGATACATATGCTACTGCCACAAACCCATAGTCCAGAGGTGGACTACTCCCTCTTCATCATGGAGACGGTGAAGATGTCGATGGAGAAGAAGGAGACCTCTCCGGCAGGGCTCCGCCGGAGTTTTCCCCCTCAAATCTGCAGCCTCCTGGTCTCTGTTTCTTGTTTCTCTCGTGTGGCGGCTCTCCCTTCGGAGAACGTCGGGGGGCTCTTTATATAGGCGTTTTTAGGTCACGAGGAAGCTTCTGGGCGAAGGATCGACGCAAACGGGGCCACGAGGGCCAATTGGGATAGGCCCACGCGGCTACAGTACCTGGCCGCGTGGGACCCCCCCTTTTGGTCTTCCGGCCTCCGTTCATTGACTTCTTTCGCTCCTAAATCTTGTCCTTCCAAAATAATGAGCCCCGTAAATTTATAGCTCATTATGACGTCGTTAAGGTCCTGAAACAAATAAGGAAAGAAATAGGGGTTTTCTGCCTGCGCAGGATTAATTCCATAAAAAGGGGAAATCATTATTAATTACCAAAAATCATTAAATAACAGTAATATACCGCTTATATGATGCAAATATGATTGGAATATGACTATTATAGTGCAAAGTTCATGTATGCATTTTAGATGCATCAGCAAGTAGATTTCAGCAAGGTTTCACTGCAAGCACTAAAAGAGAAATGTTTTTGGATTTTTGATTTAATGAACAAATAAAGAACAAGTAAATAAAAGAGTGCTACGATAATTGCAGAAAATAGCCCAATCCTTTTAAGCTCAAAGGACAGGCCGGTTGTGTTACTTATGAAGATTAAAACGTTCTCGAGGACACATGGGAGTTTCTGTCTAGCCAGTTTCATTGCACGCCGGTGATTAACCTTCAATGTTTTGATAAAGTGCTGTGTGGGTGCCTATGCTAATGCACCGCCCTTACTTGGACAAATACATACTTGTGATTAAACCCCTTGCAAACATCCGCAACTACAAGAAAGTAATTACGATAAAAACCTAACCACAGCCTTAAACTCTATGACCCTACACTCCCTAGTGCACTAGTTCACAAATTGGGGTTTAGGTTTCTGTCACTCCTGCTACCCTACCATAAGCAAACTAAATACACTATGCATTCCCCTAGGCCCTTTGAAAGGTGAAGTATCATGTAGTCGACATTCACACGATACCACTAGAGGAATAACACAACATAAATCAAACCATTAAATATTACTCAACATTATGCAATTACTAGCAACTAGGCTTTCCCCATGTCCTCAAGAACCAAACAAACTACTCACAAGACATCATATAGATCATGATCAGAGGTGATATGAATAAGGGAAACAATCTGATTTTAATGATAATTCACCAATAAAACTCTCAAACATCAACAACAAGTGGTAATCAACGCCCGGGATACGATTCTGATGAACTAATAGCAACACAATGATAATTGTTACAGCGAGATGAGATGGGATGATGACGGTGATGATGGTGTTGATGGTGGAGATGATGTTGATGATGATCCCGATGATGCTTGGCGTGATGGCGATGACGATGGCGGCGATTCCCCGCTCTGGGAGGGAAATTCCCCGGCAGATTTCTCCCTGCCAGAGCCCTTCTTCTCTCTGTCTGGTTTCCGCCTCGTGGAGGCGGCGGAAAAATTCCTCGTCGATGCCCCCGATGTTTTTAGGTCAGGGGTGAGTAATATGCCGAAGGGGAGCCGGAGGGGGTCCACAGGGGCCAGGGGAGGGCCCCTGCCGCGACCAATGGTGGGCCCGCGGGTGCAGGCCGCCCTTGCTCCCTAGAGCTCCACTTCGTGCCCCCTTTCGGCTCCGTGACTTATTCTTCAAAATATTGACTTCATAATTTTTCTGGAATTTTCTGAGCTTCCTACGTCAGGTATCTTGACAGGTACTTTTTCAGCTGATTTCCAGCTCTGGTAGAGCCATCCCCAATAATTGCCAAACATGCAAAATAAGACAAAATAACATAAGTATTGCATCATAATATGAAATATATCAATGAATGAAGATAAATTATGATGTAAAATAGTGATGCAAAATGGACGTATCAACTCCCCCAAGCTTAGACTCCGCTTGTCCCCAAGCGAAAACTGAACTCGGTAAACATGACCACAGGTTTATTGCGGTGACCCAGCACACCACTGCATGTTGTAGTGCGCAAGTCGTTGACATAACACTCACAGAAGGACTTATCCGTGAATATTACATCCCTCAGAGTAGTACAACAGAAACATAGCAGGTCCAAGGTAACACTATAGGATTACAACAATATTCAATACAAAATCTTGAGAACCTCCTTTATATAAAAGCAAGCCTCATACAAATGAAATCCAGAAAAGATCCAATTCGTAGCACTAAGCTGGAGAATAACTCTAGCTCTATTCCTAATCCACTACTGCTGTTGTCACGGCCCTACTCTAGTCCATCTAGAATATCCTTATCCAGGATTTCACTTCCTTCCAATAGATGTTGTCTCCTCCATTGGCAGTGTGGTCTTTGTCTATGCCATTGACACTGCTGTCATTGCCCCTCCATGGCCATGGTTGACGTCATCCTTCCGTTGGTGAAGTAGCGGTCAACTCCTTCAAGCTCCACCAGGTCGACTTGATTCCTTGTGGAAGACCTCCTCTTCGTCGTGATGGATAACTGACATCTCTTCCGATGGCTCCAAAAGTCTAAGCAGGGGGTCAAATAGGAAGGGGTGAGTAACAGCGTTACTCAGCAAGTTCAGAATATATAGAGATAAGGTGTTTCATGCACTAGCTACTGCCAAAACCTCAGGTCTTTGGCATAGATGCAAGTTTTTGTAAACATTTCTTCAAAGGATAGATTTTATTCTGAAAACTATGTCCCAGCCTCCACCGGTCTTGTGAATCCAAATGGGACTCCATTCCGGCCTCGATCTCGTAGTACCATTCCAACCCAGTGTAGGCCTGCCGAGGATATGCGGATGAGAAAAGAAGCCTCTGACTGACCCCGCCCATACAAAGTCCGTTGGTTGATGCTTTTACTACGGCGAAAGGATCACTGGAACAGGGGTTATTAGTTCCTAAGGATATATACCTTCCCATACGATGGAACACCATACCTATTCATCTTACCATTGTTCCACCGCCAACCAATAGTATATACCACATCATTCGAAAATACTTTTCATTTTTTGATGCAAGTGAAAGGAACATATAAGTAACTTTGCAAGTACTTTGGTAAAAATACATCAAACGGTATGCGAGAATGAACTTGCCTATGATATAGGTGGCAATTCATGTCCTTCGGGGTTTTAGGGTTTGCGGTAAATCCACGAGATCTGAAAATAGCAATGTAGTCCTGGTAAGGACTACTGGAAACACTGTCAAGATGCTATTATACATAGATATGAGATGCATCGTAAAATCCCCAAAAATACCCAAGCTTGTAAGTTAGGCTTTGTTTTATTTGATACTTTGATAACTGAAGTGATTTTAGGGGTTAGGGATTAATTAGTGTTTATAATTTGTGGGTTGGTTAAATTACCTTGAAATATTATGATATCTAGAATTAAGTGTTAACTACTTTTATTGAGGTAAAGAATTCAAGTAAGTATTTTTCTCTTTGCTAGAAAACAAGATTTGCAACTTTAAGTTATCAATCTTAATGCCTATAAGAACACATTTTATTAACATCATGAAGTAATTATTTATTCAAAATTTTATTTACTAACTTTTCAAATATTATCAATACAAGAGTGAATGAATTTTAGATGAATTCTTCTTTGTGTGTTTTACCTAGGATGAGTTACAGGACAGTCATTTATAGTATGCAATAAAGTTCAAAATATATGCTTTGAGCTTATTACTCAAATTGTTTTTCTTTTTAGAAAAATAATTGTTTTTGGAAATAGTTCAATTCATTTCTACTTAAGGATCCTTGAATTTTTAAAGATAATTCAATTCATGTCCACTTAAGGATCTTTGAATTATTCACCTAAGAAAATATTTTCAAAACTTAATTTTGGAATTAATTCAAATTATATCCACTTAAGGATCTTTGAATTTTTCACTCAAGAAAACCTTTTCAATAAATGAAATAAAAATTATTTTTGAAATCCTTATAAAATTTTGAGTTGAAAACATATTTTAAACTTATTTTTAACTGATTTTTGTTCCTTTGGTTTGAGAATTAAAATTTATTTTAATTTGGTTAATTTTATTTGGTGGATTACCAAAATGCCCCTGGGCCTAATGGGTTGGACCCAACCCATTAACCTTGGGGTCAAGGTCTGGCTTGGTCAACTGACCGGTCCACTCTCTCCTCTCTCACCAGCTCTCTTTCTCTCTCGATCCCCTTCTGCTCTCTTCACCGTGCGAGTCGCCGTCACCCACGGCTCCGGCCACTGCCGGCGGTGTTTTTGGTGTAAAAGTGTGGATATCCAGCCTTTCTATGGCTAGATAGATATAAATTGATAAGAACAGATCTGCTGTGCTTAATTTCTTAGCCATGCCAAAGATGCAAAGGCTGAGGCAAATATTTTGATAAGAACAGATACTAGTGTGTGGCTTTTAGTTTCTCAGTGATGATTTAGCATAGCAACTCTATGCAGCTCTGAGGGATCTTTCTTCTATTCCAGAAAACTGATAAGAACAGGTCTGCTGCCCCTCTCCTCTCTTTCCCTCTCATCTAAATGCTCTAGATCCTAGTAACCTGCTGTTGGAGAGAAGCTTGGTCTTCTGGAAATTGATGATAACCTGCGTCTTGTGGCTAGCCTGCTCCTCCTCGCTGCTTGACCTATTTCCTAATGGCTCTAAAGATTGGGTATGATTTAGTGGTGTTCTTGATGTTCTGGAGATGCTATGGCTGATATGGAAGTTGTTTTGATCTTATAGAAACAATAGTGATATTGTAGATGATTTTGGCTGCTGTGTAATACTTGGATATGGTTGTGTTTGCTTATTAAGTTTGCTGGTTCGGCTGGCCTCTCTATTTATAGAGTTTGGGATTGATTCTGGTGGTGACACCAGGATAACTTGCATGTGTTGAGTATGCTGCTGGGCTGTGGCCCTGTTCTTATCTTGATGACTTATTTTATCTGTTTTTGGAAGATATTTCATCTCCTTAGTCTTATCTTGGCTCTAGCCGGCTGCTGGAGTTCATTCTAGTTATGAACTAACTCACATCCCTCTGTGGATATTTTCCAGTGGATTATCCTTCCACCTCACTTGATCTTATCAAGTTTGCCGACTGCCGCTATGTAATATGGTTATGAATTGTTTGGAATCCCTCAGTTGCCTTAGGGCTGAGGTAAACTTGATGGATTTGGGTTGCTTTGCTGTTGGGCTAAGTTTTGATTGGGCTGAGAAATGATTTGTAACAGTGGGCTCAGGATTTTTTTTGGTTCCATTTACCAATCAATGGTAAATGTGATACCATATTTATTTTGAGGGCTTTTAAATTGAATTTGGCATCCAATTGGAGATTGCAAAGCTGCCAGTTGCCTAGATTTGAATTTGAAGTATTGATCATGCTCAACCAGTGCCTTGCTGCCTTTGTATGCTTATTGGAAATTTGATTACATGCTGGTTATAGCCTTTGCCCCATTTGGTTGCCTTCTCAGATTTTGAGCTATGCTTATGCCATCTTCAAATTTTCTGTGATCTCCAATTTTGGTTTCTAATTAGCTAACTCAAGATAATTTTGAGCTATGCTTATGCCATCTTCAAAAATAAACAGCCAGCACAAGTGTTTGGCAACATTTCTATTACTAACCACTTTATTTAGTTTGCTGCCCTTTTTGTCTAATTTTTGCAGGTTTAAGAGATGATCCTAGAGAAGAATAGAGTGAAGACTTAGTTAGGATTTTTATTTCATCTTTCTGTAATTTATTTCTGTTGTAAAGTTATTGTACTGTGATTTTGAATATTTATTTAATTTTGGTGGAAAAATGCCACTTGTAAAGACACTTATAAGAATGAACTATGGTTTGGATTTGAATTATGTGTATATTGATATGCTATATATTATGAAACCTATTTTGAAATATTTGAGGTGGAATTTAATTTTGCTTAAGGTGTGAATTTCATTTTCAATTAATTGAAATGTATTAGGTAAGAATGGGATAAGATGATGACTTGTAAATTTTCATTGGATTTTATTTTGGATGTTTTTAAATATCCAAAAATGTATATAAAGAACTTATTTGTTTATTTTTTTATTTGGAAATTAAATTGCTTTTATGCATACAAAAGAGATATGTTAACAAGGTAGCTAATCTTGTTATCAAACTACTTCTATATAACACAAAGCCTTTCAATTTCACCCAAATTTAACTAGAGAAGTTGTTAAGAACAACTTTTGGTTTTTTTTTTTCTTCCTTGTTTGTTTTGAGTTGCAGGAGTGAAGAATAAGAAGATAGGAAAGAATAAGATGATTGAAAGATCAAGAATGATTGTTGATTATAGATGCTTGAATTCATGTATGATGATAATGAGTGATTGATATATTGAGATGATGAATGTGATAGGATGATCTTCTGAATGTTGTTTTTGTGTCAACTATTGAATTGGAATGTCAATATTGTCATTTTATTGTATTGTGCTTAAAAGTGTCGAGAATTAGGGAAGGTCATGTTTGATTTGCTAGTACCTCGACAATCGACTAATTTGACCAATTAGTCTGTCAAGCAAAAACTAATTTCTTATTATTTTGATTTCAATTTAATTTGGTATAAAGGTCATCTCGAAGTTTAATGCACTTGACAGGATGATCTAAACCCTAACTCATCGAGTCGAGCGAAACATCGATCACTTTATCTCTTTTATTTTAAAAGCGCGAAAATTTCCCGCATTTTCAGATGCATGCTATGTGAATGCACAAATTCTAAATCTACCCTTCGGGTCTCTGAACTACGGGGTATTACATTTATAGAGTGAAGTGTCGATAAATAAAGAATATGAACATGAAGCATCAGTATTTACTCATCAAACACAAATATATCTTAAACAGCAACCTTTCTCTCATAAAGCTTATCGAAAACAAGTAATGTAACTACAACATGTTAAGGTGAAAGAAGACAGAAACTTATTAAGCAAAGACAAAACGAGACTCCTCTTAAGAAACAATTATACTTATCAGCCCATATTTCAAGAAAGATTCATTTAAATGCTTCAACTATCCGGTCATCTCCCCACGAGTTGCAAATCGTCAAAGCTATATCCTTATAACAAAAGAGTTAGAACTGACATAAGAAAAATGAATAACTATCATGAGACATAAAAGACATAATGTAGATATCATAATTGCTTAACATCAAAATTCAACACTATGAATTTGCTTGTAGAAGGTAGATGAAGTGGGTGAAATGACTCAACAATAAGTAAAAGAGAGGCCCTTCGCAGAGGGAAGCAGGGATTAGTCATGTGCTAGATTTTTTGGTTTTTAAAACAGAAGTAAAATGATTTTGAGGTATGCATACTTTCGTCAACGGCTTCACAACAGAGAAGCTATCTAGTCCCCCATGACAAGCAAGGTTTTTAGACTTGTGAGAGCAGCTGGTTTTTAGAGTAGCGAGTACGCTCCTCTTTCTCCTTGGTTTCACCACTGTCCAATGTTTAAGCTGATTTCTCAGGTTTGCATTGCGCGGAGGAGAATGGTGAGTTATATTTATATTTTGCTTAAGCTGCTCTCGGGTTGATTCAAGTGAAGACGTAATCCATCGACGCCGGGTGAAAGAGGGGAAATGACCTTGCTCGTCACAAGTTATATCTAGCTCTCCACTGCTCCCTCATGAGCTTAAAAACATAGGCATAAAAAGGAGTATTTTGAATTTTTAAAGGTAGCACATGACAAATTTACTTGGAGTGGCAAGAAATACCATGCATAGGTAGATAAGGTGGACTCAGCTGGCAAGAAAGTTTGGCTTTGGGGAATGGATGCACGAGTGAACCATACACTTAGTACAGGGCTTTAGGCTAGAGAGGCTTTAAAGCAAACAAAGAGTGTTGAGAGATGTAAATCCACTATGCTATCAAAACAATATGTCAAACATGCAACATAAAGCTTATCATCACTGTCAGAAATAAATCTAATACAAAGGTGTATGAGCTGGAAGGTTCACAAGCATGTAAGACATACAAGATAGTGTATTTGCAATTAAATTCTTCTTCTCTACTCAAGCACCAAAGCAATTATTGCAATTTAAATGAAGCCATGCTTATCAATACCGAATAAACTTCTACTCATGCACCCAATGTCAAATCATTACTTACCACAAGATCAGCAGATGAGAGAGATTGCCATAATAAAATATAAAGTGCAGAAGAATAGAAGATACTTCTCATTTATATTCCATTATAGAAAACCACACACCAACGGATACAAAGGACTCACGAGGAGTGACAAGACACAATGCAAAACCATACTACATAATAACTTCTCTACTCATGATACGACTCACAAGACTGCGAAAAATAAAAGACATAAGATAAAGATACCGGGGCACTCCCCCAAGCTTGGAACAAGCCAAGGGAGTGCCGTTACCCATAGTGCTCGAATTTTATTCCCGCGGTGGAGATGGGTCGATGATCCTTATGAGCCTCTCAATGGTTTCTTTTAACTCCTCAAGCTGATAGCCAAGATTACTGATCATCTCTGTGTTACTCTCAATTCTGCTTCTTAGCGACCCAATAGGCGAGTCCCAATCATCTTGTGCTCTCCCCCAGCCATCCTCATTATCTGCGTTGGAGCTCCCACATCCTGCATGAGTACGATCTATATCCCAAGCAGAAGGTAAATCTCCAAACGGAACAGTTTCAAGGTGATGGTTATGGATTAAAGTATGAAAAGGATTTCTGGTTTGAGAAAAGGGAGACCTCCCAGCAGAGTTCCTATGAGGGCCTTTATCAGCCTTCTGTAGCCACTCCCTTTTCTGAAAAACAGAAGGATTCTTCTTTACCCCAATCCTTGCTACTGTGGCGTAGGGGTATTGGCGTTGGTCTTCTTCGAACTCCTCTCCATCATCATGAGGCGCGTTCTCGAACACTTCCTCCGTTCCTTCAGTTCCCTCAAAGTCCATGCCTTGATCATCGATGCCGGTGTTGTCGGGGTTGGAAGAGGATGCCATGATCTAAAGCTTCGAGACCCTGACAGAAATAACCAGAGACAAAACACGACGAATACACGGGATGCGCTTCTCGAAAATTCGGGGAAATATATAGCGAAAATTTTTGCAATAAAAGGAAGGCGACGGGACTAGGCGGAGTCGAAGGCGGTGTCCAGAGGCCAGGGGCGGGTCCCCACCGTGGCCTGGGGTGGGGCCGCGGCAGAGGGCCGCCTCTGCCTCACGGACCCCGTCTCGTACTCCGTTTAGTCTCCAAATTTTCCTAATTTTCAAAAAATAAATAATCTAAATTTTCTGCAAATTTTCCGAGACACTTTCCTTACCGAAACAGTTACCTATTCGTTTTCTGATTCTGGAGTCTTTCGGTATTGGGTCTCGATAAGTTCTTCCGGAGAGACCACTTGAATAACATCGGCATCTTTTTCCAAGGGATTCCCGGAAATGTAGAGCTTCAGTCGCTAACCATTCACCACTTGAGGTTTGTCTCCGTCAAGATTATTAATCTTTATAGCTCCGGAGCGATAGACTTCCTCAATGATGAATGGTCCCTCCCATTGTGATAGCAATTTTCCTGCAAAAAATCTGAGACGAGACCTATACAAAAGCACTTTATCACCAACATTAAATTCTCTTTTCAAAATTCTTTTATCATGCCATCTCTTTACTTTTTCCTTAAACAAACGAGCACTTTCATAAGCCTCGTTTCTCCACTCATCCAAGGAATTTAATTTAAGCAACCTAGTTTTACCGGCAAGATTAGGATCAGAATTAAGTTGTCTAACAACCCAAAAAGCTTTATGTTCTAATTCAAGAGGCAAATGACATGCCTTCCCATAAACCATTTTATAAGGAGACATACCCATAGGATTTTTATAAGCAGTTCTATAGGCCCATAAAGCATCATTAAGTTTTTTAGACCAATTCTTCCTAGACTTGTTAACGGTCTTTTGCAAGATCAGTTTAATTTATCTATTAGTTAATTCAACTTGCCCACTAGTTTGAGGATGATATGGAGAGGAGACTCTGTGATTAACATCGTACTTGGCTAAAACCTTTCTAAAAGCTCCATGAATAAAATGAGATCCTCCATCAGTCATAAGATATCTAGGCACACCAAACCTAGGAAAAATAACTTCTTTAAGCATTTTTAGGGAGGTCTTATGATCAACACTTTTAGTTGGTATAGCTTCCACCCACTTAGTAACATAATCTACAGCAACAAGAATATGAGTATTACCATGAGAAGTGGGAAAAGGACCCATAAAGTCAAACCCCCAACAATCAAAAGGTTCAATAACAAGAGAATAATTCATAGGCATTTCAATACGTCTACTAATGTTACCGACCCTTTGATACTCATCACAAGATGAAACAAACTTTTTAGCATCCTTAAATAAAGTAGGCCAATAAAAACCTGATTGAAGAACCTTATGTGCAGTCCTTTCACCTGCGTGATGTCCTCCATAATCACTATTGTGGCACTTCCTCAATACCTCCTCCTATTCATGCTCAGGAATACATCTCCTCAAGATTCCATCAACTCCCTCCTTGTATAAATGTGGGTCATCCCAAAAGTAATGCCTCAAGTCATAGAAGAATTTCTTTTTCTGTTGATAAGTAAAACTTGGAGGCAAAAATTTCGAGACAATAAAATTAGCATAATCAGCATACCAAGGAGCATCATGAGAAGTTACCTTAACGACGGCAAGTTGTTCGTCAGGGAAACTATCATTTACAGGGATGTGATCATGAGGAATATTTTCCATTCTAGACAAATTATCAGCTACAGGATTTTCTGCACCTTTTCTATCAACAATATGCAAATCAAACTCTTGCAGCAAAAGCACCCATCTAATAAGTCTAGGCTTAGCATCTTTCTTCTCCATAAGGTACTTAATTGCAGCATGGTCAGTATGAATAGTTACTTTAGAGTCCACAATGTATTGTCTAAATTTATCACAAGCAAAAATGACAGCTAAAAATTCCTTTTCAGTGGTTGCATAATTTTTCTGTGCACTATCCAAGGTTTTACTAGCATAATGAATTACATTCAACTTCTTATCAACTCTTTGGCCAAGGACAGCCCCTACAGCATAATCACTAGCATCACACATAATTTCAAACGGTAAATTCCAATCAGGCGGTTGAACTATAGGAGCGGTGATTAAAGCCCTTTTTAGTACCTCGAAGGCTTCCTTACAATCTTCATCAAAAACATATGGAACATCTTTTTGAAGAAGATTAGTGAGAGGCCGAGATGTCTTAGAAAATCTTTAATAAACCTCCTATAAAAACTAGCATGACCGAGGAAACTACGAATACCTTTGATGTCTCTTGGATAGGGCATTTTCTCAATTGCTTCAATTTTGGCTTTATCAACTTCAATCCCCCTTTCAGAAATTTTATGTCGAAGCACTATGCCTTCATTTACAATGAAATGACACTTCTCCCAATTGAGAACAAGATTGGTCTCCTCACATCTCTGCAAAACTTTGTTAAGATTATAGAGGCAATTGTCGAAAGAAGTTCCATAGAAGGAGATATCGTCCATGAAGACTTCCACAATTTCCTCACAAAAACCATGAAAAATAGCAGACATGCATCTTTGAAAAGTAGCAGGTGCATTACACAAACCAAAAGGCATACGTCTATAGGCATAAGTTCCATAAGGACAAGTAAAAGTAGTTTTTTCTTGATCTTCAAATTTAACAGCAATTTGAGAGAAACCAGAATAACCATCAAGGAAACATAAGTGAGAATTCTTAGACAGTCTTTCAAGCATTTGATCAATAAAAGGCAAAGGATAATGATCTTTTTGAATAGCCTTATTAAGTTTCCTATAATCAATGCACATTCTATACCCTACAACTGTTCTTTGAGGAATGAGTTCATTATTATCATTAGCAACAATAGTCATACCTCCTTTTTTGGGAACACAATGAACAGGACTAACCCATCTACTATCAGCAATAGGATAGATTATACCTGCATCGAGAAGCTTGAGTATCTCATTCCTTACCACATCCTTCATCTTTGGATTCAATCTTCGTTGATGATCAACAATGGGCTTCGCATCAGGCTCAAGATTAATTGCATGTTGACAAATAGATGGAGAAATCCCCTGAAGATCATCAAGAGTATATCCCAATGCAGCTCGATGTTTCCTAAGGACCTCCAATAATCGCTCCTCCTCTTTCACTGAAAGGTTAGAATTGATAATAACAGGATATATTTTCTTCTCATCCAAATATGTATATTTGAGAGTGTCTGGAAGAGCTTTTAATTCAAAAACGGGATCTCCCTTTGGAGGTGTCTGGGTCCCCAGAGACTCCACAGGTAGATCATAATTTAGAATAGCCGGCCGTCTAAATAAGACTTCATCAATTTCCTCTCTTTCCTGCATAAACATATCATTCTCGTGCTCCTCCATATATTGCTGCAAAGGATCATTAGGAGGCATGGCAATAGAAGCAATTATTTCAATAATAAGATCCTAATTAGGTAATTCTTTATCATATCGATGTCTAGCAAATTTGGAAAAATTAAGTTCATACGGTTCTCCAGCGAATTGAACAGAGACCTTTTCTTTCTTAAAATCTATAACAGCACTACAAGTATTTAAGAAAGGTCTACCAAATATGATAGGACAAAATTTATCTTTAACCAACCCCAAGACAAGAAAATCAGTTGGATATTTTACCTTACCACAAAAAACTTTAACGTCTCTGACAATTCCCACCGGGTGGATGACATCTCTATTAGCCAATTTAATCTCCAAACCAATTTTTTTCAATCTCACATGGTGCAATTTCGCGCATTATTTCTTGATAAAGTGTATAAGGAATAGCACTTGCACTTGCGCCCATATCACATAATCCATAATAGCAATGATCACCTATCTTGACAGAGACAACAGGAGTACCAACAACTTTTGCACTTTTATCCTGTCTAACAATGTTAGTAGCAGCTTCGCAAAAATAAATAGAACTTCCATAGACGTTCTCAGTTACAAGATCTTTAACCAAAGGTACTGGAGAGGCAATTTCAAGTTGTTCATCAGGTTCATAAGCTTTCCTTTCACTTTTATTAACCACACTAGCCACGATTAAGTGTTCTTTAATTTTTATAGGAACGGATGGTTTTTCAAAGTAAATAGCAGGTAAAATAGATTCAACTATTTGGACAGGCACATCATCACTAGCAAGCACATCTGTTTTAAAAACATCTTTAAATGGTTCATGATACTTATCCCACTTTTCTTTTGGAATATTAATATGGTTAGCAAAGGATTTACAAAGATCAACAACAGTTTGAGAATCGAGCCCAAACTTAGCACTAAGCATATTAAAACGTTCAGTTTCCCTGAAAGATTTAATGCAGTCATACTCATAATTTATACCTGATTCCTTACCTTTGTTGATCTCCCATCTTCCGCATTGCGATAAATCCTTTCAATTAAATCCCATTTAGCATTAACTTCTTTGTTTGTAAAGGATCCAAGAGAAGAGGCATTAAGCATATCCTTATCATTGCGAGGCAGCCTCGCATAAAAATTGTTAACAATTATATCATTAGGAAGCTTATGATTGGGGCATTTGAGCATTAAAGATTTCAACCTCCCCCAAGCTTGAGCGATGCTTTCTCCTTCATGTGTCCAAAAGTTATAAATATAATTTCTATCTTGATGAATTTCATGAAGAGGATAAAATTTAGAATAAAAGAGAGACATAAGCTCTTTCCAATCCATCAAATGAGAATTATCCAGAAGCATATACCAATGCATAGCTTTATCCTTTAGTGATATTGAGAATAATTTCCTCATGATTACCTCTTTTGACATACCTGCAATCTTAAATAGCTCACACAGATCTTTAATATAAAGCAAATGATAACCTGGATGGATAGTTCCATCCCCTGCATAACGGTTACTCATAACATGATCAATAATTCCCATGGGTATTTTAAATGGATCAATTTCAGAGAGCGGAGGACTCTTATCCACCACAGGTGCGGTGGCAGAATCACTCCCAAACAGCATATTAAGTGAAGAGTGCTCCATAACGAAGCAAAGTAACAAGCAAAAATAAAAACAGCACTTACAATAAAAGAGTTCCTTACCAATTCCACTTACCAATAGCGCTACACTCCCCGGCAACGGCGCCAGAAAAGAGTCTTGATGACCCACAAGTATAGGGGATCTATCTTAGCCCTTTCGATAAGTAATAGTGCCGAACCCAACGAGGAGCAGAAGGTGTTGGCAAGTAGATTTCAGCAAGGTTTCACTGCAAGCACTAAAAGAGAATGTTTTTGGATTTTTGATTTAATGAACAAATAAAGAACAAGTAAATAAAAGAGTGCTACGATAATTGCAGCACATAGCCCAATCCTTTTAAGCTCAAAGGATAGGCCGGTTGTGTTACTTATGAAGATTAAAACGTTCTCGAGGACACATGGGAGTTTCTGCCTAGCCAGTTTCATTGCATGCCGGTGATTAACCTTCAATGTTTTGATAAAGTGCTGTGTGGGTGGACCTATGCTAATGCACCGCCCTTACTTGGACAAATACATACTTGTGATTAAACCCCTTGCAAGCATCCGCAACTACAAGAAAGTAATTAAGATAAAAACCTAACCACAGCCTTAAACTCCGAGACCCTACACTCCCTAGTGCACTAGTTCACAAATTGGGGTTTAGGTTTCTGTCACTCCTGCAACCCTACCATAAGCAAACTAAATACACTATGCATTCCCCTAGGCCCTTTGAAAGGTGAAGTATCATGTAGTAGATGTTCACACGATACCTTTAGAGGAATAACACCACAACATAAATCAAACCATTAAATATTACTCAACATTATGCAATTACTAGCAACTAGGCTTTCCCCATGTCCTCAAGAACCAAACGAACTACTCACAAGACATCATATAGATCATGATCAGAGGTGATATGAATAAGCGCAACAATCTGATTGTAATGATAATTCACCGATAAAACTCTCAAACATTAACTACAAGTGGTAATCAACGCCCGGGATACGATTCCGATGAACTAATAGCAACACAATGATAATTGTTACAGCGAGATGAGATGGGATGACGGCGGTGATGATGGTGATGATGGCGGAGATGATGTTGATGATGATCCCGATGATGCTTGGCGTGATGGCGATGACAATGGGGGCGATTCCCCCATCCGGGAGGGAAATTCCCTGGCAGATTTCTCCCTGCCGGAGCCCTTCTTCTCTCTGTCTGGTTTCCGCCTCGTGGAGGCGGCGGAAAAATTCCTCGTCGATGCCCCCCCGATGTTTTTAGGTCAGGGGTGAGTAATACGCCGAAGGGGAGCCGGAGGGGGGCCACAGGGGCCAGGGGCGGGCCCCTGCCGCGACCAAGGGTGGGCCCGCGGGTGCAGGCCGCCCCTGCCCCCTGGAGCTCCACTTCGTGCCCCCTTTCGGCTCCGTGACTTATTCTTCAAAATATTGACTTCATAATTTTTCTGGAATTTTCTAAGCTTCCTACGTCAGGTATCTTGACAGGTACTTTTTCAGCTGATTTCCGGCTCCGGCAGATCCATCCCCAATAATTGCCAAACATGCAAAATAAGACAAAATAACATAAGTATTGCATGATAATATGAAATATATCAATGAATGAAGATAAATTATGATGTAAAATAGTGATGCAAAATGGACGTATCACTCTCCCACCATTCCCATGGTGGATAAGGGTCCTCCACCTACAGAAATTCCTATGGGAATAATTGATCATTTTATGAGTAATCGTTATGCAGGAGATGGAACTGTCCATCCTAGTTATCACTTCCTTTATATTAAAGAATTGTGTGAGCTATTTAAGATAGCAGGTGTACCAAGAGAGGTAATCATGAGGAAACTATTTTCATTATCACTGAAGGAGAAAGCATTATATTGGTATACGCTTCTGGATAATTCTCATTTTATGGATTGGAAAGGGCTTATGTCTCTCTTTTACTCCAAATTTTATCTTCTTCATGAAATTCATCAAGATAAGAATTATATCTATAATTTTTGGCCACGTGATGGAGAGAGCATCTCTCAATCTTGGGGGAGATTAAAATCCTTAATGCTCAAATGCCCCAATCATGAGCTTTCTAGTGAGATTATTGTCAATCACTTTTATGCAATGTTTAGGAAATCGGTAATCGTTAACTGCTCGGTCGGCTTCAGTTTAGGGATTAATCGGAAATCGGCCTATTAACTGATTTAATCGGTCGACTATTAATCGGCGACGTTTTTTCCGAAATTGTAGGTTCCCACCATTAAAATATGCTATAGTGGACAAGTAAAACTTACAAAAGAGCACAAAAGCAATATTTGACGGAAGTATTAGCTTCAATCCTTGAAATGGACGTGACACTACAAAATGGAAACAATCAGTATGTGTCCTAACTTCTTAGCCTTAAGATGGCAAATCATTGGCTGAACCAATAAAAAATCATTGGCCGAACCAAGGCAGCCACAAACAAATGAATAATTAAATATAGAACTAGAAGTGTAGAACAGCATTACGGCTGTACGCAATGCACTGCACATAACAATATCGAACAACAAGGCGGACGTGGGAGGAATTCCTGGAGCAGACGAGCGAGAGAAGGCCACTGCCGGCTGCCGTAGGAGATCAGCTCGAGCAACCGAGCAAGGGAGGGAGATGGAGACTAGCTCCCTGCGTTGGCCTCGTGCTCCTGGACGCGCTGGGATTAGCGCGAGCCCAGGCCGCCCGAACTCCTGCTCCTGGCGATGGCGACGGGAAGACAGAGGGGCCGACGAGGGAGCTCAGGTTGTTTGCGCTAGCTTTGCTGACCGAAGGGGAGCATTGGGGAGGCGGCGGGCTCAATTTGATGCTCTGGCGGCGCTGAAAAGCGTAGGGAAGTCCCAACCCTAGTTGAGGACGGGGAATAATGCGGGAGGCGACTGGGGTCAGGGGCAGGAGCAAAAATTTGGCCCGCCGGGCTGCAACAGTTAATCGGTAGATTCCCTTTTAATCGTTTGTCAGACCGATTTATCGGGCCCAACGAGTAACACAGCCGATTCGACCTAATCGAGACGGTCACCTACCGAGTACCGATTAAGCGGCCTGTTAATCGGTTAATCGGCCGATTTTTTGAACACTGCTTTTATGCGAGGCTATCACGTCATGATAAGGATATGCTTGATGTTTCTTCTTTGGGTATTTTACAAGCAAACAGTTGAATGCTAAATGGAATCTTATTGAAAGGATTTATTGTAATGCTGAGGATTGGGAAATCTACAAAGGCAAAGAAACATGGATAAACTATGAGTATGATTGCATTAAATCTTTTGTGGGAACTGAAAGTTTTAATGTGCTTAGTGCTATGTTTGGGCTTGATTCTCGAATTGCTGTTGATTTTTGTAAATCCTTTGCAACTCATATCAATATCCCTAAAGAAAAGTGGAGTAAGTATCATGAACCTTTTAAAGATGGTTGTAAAAAAGACATGCTTGCCAATAATGAAATACAAGTTCATACTGTTGAATCTATTTTACCCGATGTTCACTTTGAAAACCCACCGTTTCCTATAAGAATTAAAGAACACTCTATTGTTGCTAGTGTGGTTAATAAAAGTGAAAGAAAAGCTATAGAACCTGATGAACAAATTGAAATTGCTTCTCCAGTAGCTTTGGTTAAAGAACTTGTCACTGAAAATGTTGACGGGGGTTCTATATATTTTTGTGAAGCTGCTACTGACATTGTTAGACAGGAAAGAAGTGCAAAAATTGTTGGTACTCCTGTTGTTTCTGTCAAAATAGGTGACCATTGCTATTATGGATTGTGCGATATGGGTGCAAGCGCGAATGCCATTCCTTATTCACTTTATCAAGAAGTAATGCGCAAAATTGCACCGTGTGAGCTTGAAGACATTGACTTGGAAATCAAACTGGCCAATAGAGATGTCATTTATCCAGTGGGAATTGTCAGAGATGTTGAAGTCTTATGTGGTAAGGTAAAATATCCCACTGATTTCCTTGTTTTTGGCTCGGTTAAGGATAAATTTTGTCCTATCATATTTGGTAGAGCTTTCTTAAATACTTGTAGCGCTGATATATATTTTAAGAAAGAGAAAGTTTTTTTCTGTGCAATTTGCTGGAGAGCCTTATGAATTCAATTTTTCTAAGTTCGCTAGACATCGTTATGAGAAAGAGTTGCCTAATGAGGATCTTATTATAGAAAGAATTGCTTCTATTGCTGCACCACCTGACGATCCTTTGCAGCAATTTATGGAGGTGCACGAGAATGACATGTTTATGCAGGAGAGGGAAGAAATTGACGAAATCTTCTTTAGACAACCAACTATTCTAAAGCACAGTTTGCCGGTGGAGTCGCTGGGGACTCCCAAGCCTCCAAAGGGAGATCCTATGTTTGAACTTAAAATTCTTCCCGATACTCTTAAATATGCATATTTAGATGAGAAGAAAATATATCCTGTTATTATCAATTCTAACCTTTCAGGGAAAGAAGAGGAGCGATTATTGGAAGCTCTCAGGAAACACAGAGCTGCAATTGGTTACACTTTAGATGATCTTCAAGGGATTTCTCCATCTATATGTCAACATACTATTAATCTTGAGCTTGATGCGAAGCCCGTTGTTGATCATCAACGAAGATTAAAGCCAAAGATGAAGGATGTGGTAAGAAATGAAATATTAAAGCTTCTTGAAGAAGGTATATGTTGGGAATATGCCCTAGAGGCAATAATAAAATGGTTTATTAGCATATTCATGTTTATGATAATAGTTTATTATCCATGCTATAATTGTATTAACTGGAAACATAATACATGTGTGGAATATAAACAAGCTGTTGTCCCTAGTAAGCCTCTACCAGACTGGTTCGTTAGTCAAGAGATGGTTAGAGTTTCCTAACCATGGACTTGTTATAGTCACTTGATAACGGAGTCATATCATTAGGAGTAATGATGTGATGGACAAGACCCGATAATAAAGAGTTGCAATTGATCGTCTCATACAGTTTCATTGCCAACACTTTTAGTATGTCAAGTATAGTTTCCTTAGACCATGAGATTATGTCACTCCCGTTTACCAGAGTAATAATTTGTGGACATCAAACGTCACTTCGTAACTGGGTGATTATAAAGGTGGATTTCAGGTATCTCCGATGGTATTTGTTGGGTGACATGAATCAAGAGTGGGATTTGTCCTTCCTTGTGACGGAAAAGATATCTCTGGGCCCTCTCGGTAATATAGCATCAGAAAGGTTGCAACCATGTGATTAAGTGTTGATCACGGAGATCCTTTATTATGGACGAGTAAAGAGAATTTTCCAGGTAATGAGATGAAACTAGATATGGAGATATCGATGATCAAATCTCGGGCAAGTTAAATATCGGTGAGACAAAGGGAATCGTATACGAGATTAAGAATCTCCGGCATCGTGGTTCAATCGATAAGGAACTTCGTTGAATATGTAGGAGTCAATATGGGCATCCCGGTCCCGCTATTGATTATTGATCGGATCATGTCTGCATGTTCTCAAACCCGTAGGGTCACACACTAAAGGCTCCGATGTAGCTAGGGCTTGAGATATTAAATGGTGTAATAAAATGTTGATACGGTGTCTCGGATGAGATCCTAGATATCACGAGGAGCTCCGGAAGAGTCCGGAGATAAAGTTTCATATAAGGAAAGTGGTTTCCAGGGTTCCGGAAAAGTTCGGGAAAATTCCGGCAGAGTACCGAAAGATTTTAGAAGGTTCCGCAGGGCCCCACCTTGCGGGGCCACCAACCTAGAAGGGCCCACATGGACCAAGGGGGCGTGCAGCAGCCCACATGGGCTGGCCGCACCTAACCCCAAAGGCCCATGTGGCCCAACATATGAAAAGGGCCCCAAAACCCTAGGGGCTGCCTTGGTGGGTAAGTTTCCCCATGGCCGGCCACCCCTAGGACTTGGGGGAGGGGCAAGGGCTTCCCCCCACGCCTATATAAGGAGGATGGGAGGGCTGGGGAGCACCCCATGGAACCCTAGCCGCCGGCCTCCCTCTCCCACCTCCCTCCTCTCTCCTGCAGCCGCTTGGCGATGCCCTGCAGGAATTTCTCCACCATATCAATCACCACGCCGTCGTGCTGCTGGAATCTCGCGAGCCACTTCCTCCTCGCTTGCGGGATCAAGGAGAGGAAGTCTTCATCGAGCTGTACGTATGGATACCGCGGAGGTGCTGCTCATGTGGTGCTCCATCGGATTGGATCTCGGATCGGATAATACATATCCTCGTGACTAGATGAGTCTAGTTGCGGGGATCGACTAGCCAACCCCTGCACCGACAAAATGCGTTTGTTCGATCTTCAAGGGTAAGAGATTGGATCTCACCTTCGCTACCTTCGTCTAATAGATCTAGATCGTGGGGTTTCTTCCGCTTGTTTCGTAGGAATTTTTTTGTTTTCTATGCAACGAACCCCTTCAGTATAATCTATTCTATTGCCGATAGTAGATGGGTTAGTCCTGTGCATTGTGTTCCTAAAAAGGGAGGTATGACTGTTTTTGCTAATGATAATAATGAGCTCATTCCCCAAAAAACTATTGTAGGATATAGAATGTGCATTGATTATAGGAAGCTAAATAAGGCTACTAGAAAAGATCATTATCCTTTGCCTTTTATTGATCAAATGCTCGAAAGGTTGTCTAAGAACACTCATTTTTGTTTCCTTGATGGTTATTCTGGTTTCTCTCAAATTGCTTTTAAATATGAAGATCAAGAGAAAACCACTTTCACTTGTCCTTATGGAACTCATGCTTATAGACGTATGCCTTTTGGTATGTAATGCTCCCGCTACCTTTCAAAGATGCATGTCTGCTATTTTTCATGGCTTTTGTGAGGAAATTTTGGAAGTATTCATGGACGATTTTTCTGTCTATGGAACTTCTTTTGACAATTGCCTCCATATTCTTAATAAAGTTTTGCAGAGATGTGAAGAGACAAATCTTGTTCTCAGTTGGGAGAAGTGCCACTTTATGGTAAATGAAGGCATCATGCTTGGGCATAAAATTTCCGAGAGAGGAATCGAAGTTGATAGAGAAAAAAATGAAGCAATTGAGAAAATGCCCTATCCAAGGGACATTAAAGGTATACGTAGTTTTCTTGGTCATGCTGGTTTCTATAGGAGATTTATTAAAGACTTTTCTAAGACGTCGAGACCTCTTACTAATCTTCTTCAAAAAGTTGTTCCATTCGTTTTTATGAAGATTGTAAGGAAGCCTTTGAGGTCCTTAAGAAAGCTTTAATTTCTCCTCCTATTGTTCAACCACCTGATTGGAATTTGCCTTTTGAAATTATGTGTGATGGTAGTGATTATGCTGTTGGGGCTGTTCTGGGTCAAAGAGTTGACAAGAAACTGAATGTTATTCATTATGCTAGTAAAACTTTGGATAGTGCACGAAAGAATTATGCTACCACTGAAAAAGAATTTTTAGCTGTTGTTTTTGCTTGTGATAAATTAGGCAATATATTGTGGATTCAAAAGTAACTATTCATACTGATCATGCTGCTATTAAGTACCTTACGGAAAATAAAGATGCTAAGCCTAGGCTTATTAGATGGGTGCTTTTGCTGCAAGAATTCGATTTACATATTGTTGATAGGAAAGGTGCGGATAATCCTGTTGCTGATAATTTTTCTAGAATGGAAAATATACCTCATGATCCTACTCCTGTAAATGATAGTTTTCCTGATGAACAACTCACCGTTGTCAAGGTAAGCTCTCATAATAGTCCTTGGTATGCTGATTATGCTAATTTATTGTCTCAAAATTTTTGCCTCCAAGTTTTACTCATCAACAGAGAAAGAAATTCTTTTACGACTTGAGGCATTATTTTTGGGATGACCCACATTTATACAAGGAGGGAATTGATGGAATTATGAGGATATGTGTTCCCGAGCATGAACAGGATGAAATATTGAGAAAATGTCACAATAGTGGCTATGGTGGTCACCACGCAGGAGAAAGGACCACACATAAGGTTCTACAATCCGGTTTTTATTGGCCTACTTTATTCAAGGATGCTAAAAGGTTTGTCTCATCTTGTGATGAATGCCAAAGGGTTGGTAATATTAGTAGACGCAATGAAATACCTATGAATTACTCTCTTGTTATTGAACCTTTTTATTGTTGGGGATTCAACTTCATGGATCCTTTTCCTACTTCGCATGGTAATACTCACATCCTTGTTGCTGTAGATTATGTTACTAAATGGGTAGAAGCTATACCAACTAAAAGTGCTGATCATAAGACCTCTTTAAAAAACTTAAAGAAGTTATCTTCCCTAGGTTTGGAGTTGATACGTCTCCGACGTATCTATAATTTCTTATGATCCATGCTTGTTTTCATACCATTTGCTACATGTTTTGTTTACATCTTATAGCATTTTTATGCATTTTTGGAACTAACATATTAACAAGATGCCCCAGTGCCAGTTCCTGTTTTCTGCTGTTTTTCCGTTTCAGAAAAGTACTTAAGGAAATATTCTCGGAATCGGACGGGACAAAAACCCAGGATCTTATAATTTCGTCACGCACACGGAGTCCAAAGGGGAGCCGAAGACGCACCAGAGGGCGACCACACCCTAGGGTGGCGCGGCCCACCTGTCTGCCGCGCCACCAGGTGGTGTGGCCCCCTCGGGCCTCCACCGACGCCGCCCTTTCGCCTATATAATCCCCCCAACGAGAAAACCCTAAGTACCCGATCAAAATTCCAGAAAAACATCCGTCGCCGCCACCATCGTCAACCCTAGTTCGGGAGGGTTCTGAAGCCCTCCCCGGCACCCTGCCGGAGAGGGGAATCATCGCCGGAGGGCTCTACACCACCATGCCCGCCTCCGGACAGATGAGTGAGTAGTTCATCCTTGGACTACGGGTCCATGCAGTAGCTAGATGGTAGTCTTCTCCTCTTGTGCTATCGTGTTTAGATCTTGTGAGCTGCCTATCATGATCAAGATCATCTTATTGTAATGCTACATGTTGTGTTTGTTGGGATCCGATGAATAGAGAAGTACCTTGTGATGTTGATTATTGATATTATCATGTCTATGTTATTTGTGATCTTGCATGCTTTCCGGTACTTGTAATTGCCTTGATCAAGTAGTTGCTTGTATCTCCAAGAGGGAGTATTTATGCTAGATAGTGGGTTCGGTCCCTGTGTGCCTTGGCTTGAGTGACAGAAACATATAAGGACGGGGGAGTGCCGTTGCTACTAGGGAGTAAACTTTATGCACAGTTCTTCATGCAATTGTCTGTTGCTTGCAACTTAATACTGAAGAGATTTTACGCTA
The DNA here is from genome assembly GCA_012064385.1 of Puccinellia tenuiflora. NCBI lineage: Eukaryota > Viridiplantae > Streptophyta > Magnoliopsida > Poales > Poaceae > Puccinellia > Puccinellia tenuiflora. Next base: position 428,870 of record QRDG01000716.1, read on the forward strand.
TGTTATCTCAAAGGTGGACTATTTAGGCATAGGTGTATGCATGGAACATCTATCTATGTATTTTGTCGTAATGCCCAAAGCATCTCATATAGACATCATCATCCTCTGTATTATGCAATGTTCATGCATTGTCATGCATTCTCTATTCTGTCAATTGCCCAGCTGTAATTTGTTACCCAGCATGTGTAGTATTTTATTTATGGAGAAGACACCACTAGTGAACTGTGGACCCCGGTCTATTCTTTTACATCTGCAATTAAATCAACTGCTCTACTGCTTTCATTTACTGCAAACAAGCTTCCTTCCACACATACATTTAATCCTTTGTATTCAGCAAGGCCGGTGAGATTGACAACCTCACTGCTTTGTTGGGGCAAAGTAGTTTGATTGTGTTCTGCAGGTTCCACTGTCTCCCCTTCAACAGCTCTTTTTCTGGCACCGTTGCTGTCAACACGCCAAGCACATTTTCTGGCGCCATTGCAGTTGTGGACAACCTTCTGAAGCATTCCTCACTCCTACTGGTTCGATAACCTTGGTTTCTAACTGAGGGAAAACTTGCTGCTGTGCTCCTCAAACCTTCCTCTTGGGGTGCCCAACGAAGCGTGATTGATTAACACCTCTCGCGCTATCAAGCTCTTTTTTTGGCGCCGTTGCCGGGGAGTTAAGAGTGCTCAGTAAGAAGCTTCTCGAAGTACCAAACTTCTCACTCCTCCGTCAACAGCTCTTTTTCTGGCGCCGTTGCCGGGGAGTAGAGAAGCTTCTGCAAGGGGAGTCTCTCAGTTCCAATCTCTTTACTTTGTTTTAGTCTTGCTTATTATTATTGCTTTGTCTTGTTTTGCTTTCTTATATCAAAAACACAAAAAAATTAGTGTAGAATTTATCTTGTTGCTTTCCTATATCAAAAACCCCAAAAAATTAGTTACTTGTTTATTTTTGTGTAATTCGGTTTACCTTGCTTTTCTTAAAAATGAATGCTCCTGAAGTTGAAGTTCGTTCTTTTAAACAACAAGGGGGAGAAAGTCTGAAAGATGCGTGGTATAGGATTAGTGATGCTCATCATAGATGTACAAAAAAATATTCCACAATGATCCTTCTTAGGAACTTTTATGTTGGTATCACTAGTTGGTATAGGTATGTTCTTGATACTCTCACAGGTGGTAATTTTCTTGGTACTCCTGCTTTGGAAGCTAGAAATATAATTGAAAGTTTAGTTGGAGTACCACCTATTAAAACTTTTGAAACTGAGGTCACTTTAGAAGATATTATGAATAGGTTGAATGCTATGGAAAAGAATTTGCCAACACCTCTTGATATTAGTGAAATGGATGAATCTATAGTAAAAATTGATAAGAGAGTCACTATCCTAGAAGCCAACAACACTAAAGATAATCAAAACCTTAGGATTGGTGATTTAGAAGAGGCAATGGAAACCATAAGTTCAACCTTTTCTTCTCTTAAGTTTAAAAGCAAGAAAGTCCCCTCTGGAAAAGAGCAAAGATTTATATATGTTCCTAAGGCACCAAAGCCAAGAACAAATGAGGCAACTTTAGAAATACCCAAGGTACCAATTATGAAAAATTCTGTTTTCGGGAATACTTTTGATGAGTTTGATGCTTCTTCCCTTGGAAATACTTGATGTTCACTTTCTGCGCCTAGCTGAAAGGCGTTAAAGAAAAGCGCTTATGGGAGACAACCCATCATTTTATTTTCAGTATCTTTTCTTTTATTTGAGTCAATAAGTTTGTTTACTTCTGTAGCAACTTCTTTGTATCTTTATTTTCTTGCAATGTTGTGCCAAGTAAGGTCTCTAGTAGAAAGTTTTTGCTATATTTGGATTTCTGCACAGGAAACAGATTTCTGTCTGTCACCGTTAAATTCTTCATTTATTCCAGAAGCGACGAAATGCTTTGATATTTTGTGTGCTGAATCTTCATATATGTATGAAACTTTTTCTAGTTCAGTGATTTTCGATTTGAGCAACTCTAGTGCCTCGAAAAAATTCGTCTTTACAGACTGTTCAGATTTTGACAGATTCTGCCTTTTATTGTGCATTGCTTCTTTTGCGATGTTTACTTGGATCTTTTTGATTCTTTGAGCATCAGTGGCTGTAGCTAATGTTATAATGCATTAAGGTGTGCTTGTGTCACAGTAGAACTTGTGAATTTTTGGTTTATGCACTAACCCTCTAATGAGAATTACTTTGAGTTTGATGTGGTGGAAGTTTTCAAGTAAGCAAAAGGGACGATATGATGAGATCAAGAAGAGTGAAAAGCCTAAGCTTGGGGATGCCCCGGTGGGTCATCCCCAGCAAATTCAAGAAGACTCAAGCATCTAAGCTTGGGGATGCCCAAGGCATCCCCTTCTTCATCGACAAAACTATCAGGTCATCTCTAGTGATACTATATTTTTATTCCACTACATTTTATGTATTTTGCTTGGAGTGTCTGTTTTTATTTTGAGTGTGTGTTTTAGTTTGCTTAATAAGTTGGATCCTAGCATTCTTGTGTGGGAGAGAGACACGCTCCGCTTTTTCATATGAATACTCTTGTGCTTCGCTTATATTTGTTGAGTATTCTTAGCTACTGTCTGTTTTCTAGTAAGCTCTCGCTTTTAGCATGTTATCTTGTTTAGGGCTGCTAGTTCTTTGTGTTAAGCTCTCTTGTGTTTCACTCCTATTTGTTAGAGAGTTGTTTTAGTTTCTTGGTTGATGTGTTAGATTGGAAAATGCTATGTTTGTGATAGTGGTATGAAATAGAGAAAAGCTGCATAGTCTTGTAGACCATTGTGTAGATAACTTGGTCCTCTTCAATTGTTTTGAGGTATTAAAATAACTAATGGTTAAAATATGTTGGTTAATGTTGTTAAGAGCTGATTAGTGAAGATGTGTTTGCTTTAGTGTCGTGATTTCCTCTTAGTTGAAAAGAAGTTTCTAATGGTATAGTTACTGCAACGGTCGGGGAAGCCAACGGGGCACTTGTGTCGCTGCCACGATCCCTCTCGGGGTGTCTCTAACCATTTGTGAGACTTTGATACTGTTAGTTGTTTGCAATATACGACATGCTATGTGAGTTTTTGGTTTTTGGCACTTCCACCTCCATATTTTGCTAGCCTCTTCGGTACTTTGCATTGCCCTTTTTCACATTGAGATTGGTGCATACTTCGCAAGTACATCCAACCCCGTGGGAGATCTTCATCTTGTTCTTCTACACATAAGCCAACTATCTTCCTCAAAACAGCCACCATATCTACCTATCACAGCATTTCCATAGCTGTTCCGAGATACATTGCCATGTAACATCCATCATTTACATTACATGACTTTATGTCATTTTTACTTCATTACCACATAGTATTGCTTGACCATTTGAGTTAGTGTGATGCGTGGTTTTCCACATGTGTTACATCTTTTCCACACTACGCTCGGTCTTGCATATCCACCATACACCATGTATTAGTCTTTGAGTTTTGAGTATACCAAAAAGTGTGATGATCATCTTGTAAAATAGAGTGTTGCCTCTACCTGTGAGCATATTGAAAAGAGTCCAAAGTGGCCAATCAAAAGAGTCCAAAAGAGACCAATGAGAGAAAAATATAAAAGAGCCACAAAGGCCTCAAAAAGCAAAAAGCAAAAAAGAGAAAAAGAAAAAAGAATATAAAATGAGAGAGGGGGCAACACTACTATCCTTTTGTTCCACACTTGTGCTAGTACCACCTACATCATTGTAGTGAGTTTTCATGCTTCATTAGTATAACTATGTGGGGACCAAACGTTATAGAACTTGGCTTGTATATTCCAACGATGAGCCTCCTCAAGTGAGCTCTAGGTCTTCATGAGCAAGCAAGTTGGATGCGCCCCCACTAGTTCCATTGGAGAGCTTCCATTCATATAGCTCTATGTGCATCCGTTGCATGGCAATCACTACTCCTCATTCAGTGTCTACTACGGGACTTCCTCTTGTCTTGTGGTTACCTCTTCCACTGTTTGAGCCTTTCTTTTTGGCCTTCCAAACCCCCATTATTATTCTCTTTGCCATAACCTCATGGTGCCAAGCCTTCTTCTTGCTTGTATTAGTTGAGTGGACTACATAACAGTTGATAAGTTAAGTGGATGGATTAAGGACACTTGACTTGAGCTTGGCTATTTCTATTATTAACTGAATTTGATGCTTTGAAGATTGATTGAAATTTTACATTGGAGACACAATTTACTATTCTTCTTTCTAAACCTTATGTATGGTTCCTTGTCTCCAACACGCTGATTCATGAAAAGTTCTAGCTTCTTTTAGCTAGCATTTGTTAATCATTGTTTGCTTAATGTCAACTATAGACAATTGTTTTGGATCACCTTATTCACATCATGTGTTTTGCATTACTATGTTGATCTAGATTGTGAGTTTGCATGTCTCCTAAGAAATTATTTTTTATCGTTCTACCTACTCGAGGACGAGTAGAACTAAGCTTGGGGATGCTGATACGTCTCCGACGTATCTATAATTTCTTATGATCCATGCTTGTTTTCATACCATTTGCTACATGTTTTGTTTACATCTTATAGCATTTTTATGCATTTTTGGAACTAACATATTAACAAGATGCCCCAGTGCCAGTTCCTGTTTTCTGCTGTTTTTCCGTTTCAGAAAAGTACTTAAGGAAATATTCTCGGAATCGGACGGGACAAAAACCCAGGATCTTATAATTTCGTCACGCACACGGAGTCCAAAGGGGAGCCGAAGACGCACCAGAGGGCGACCACACCCTAGGGTGGCGCGGCCCACCTGTCTGCCGCGCCACCAGGTGGTGTGGCCCCCTCGGACCTCCACCGACGCCGCCCTTTCGCCTATATAATCCCCCCGACGAGAAAACCCTAAGTACCCGATCAAAATTCCAGAAAAACATCCGTCGCCGCCGCCGTCGTCAACCCTAGTTCGGGAGGGTTCTAAAGCCCTCCCCGGCACCCTGCCGGAGAGGGGAATCATCGCCGGAGGGCTCTACACCACCATGCCCGCCTCCGGACAGATGAGTGAGTATTTCATCCTTGGACTACGGGTCCATGCAGTAGCTAGATGGTAGTCTTCTCCTCTTGTGCTATCATGTTTAGATCTTGTGAGCTGCCTATCATGATCAAGATCATCTTATTGTAATGCTACATGTTGTGTTTGTTGGGATCCGATGAATAGAGAAGTACCTTGTGATGTTGATTATTGATATTATCATGTCTATGTTATTTGTGATCTTGCATTCTTTCCGGTACTTGTAATTGCCTTGATCAAGTAGTTGCTTGTATCTCCAAGAGGGAGTATTTATGCTAGATAGTGGGTTCGGTCCCTGTGTGCCTTGGCTTGAGTGACAGAAACATATAAGGACGGGGGAGTGCCGTTGCTACTAGGGAGTAAACTTTATGCACAGTTCTTCATGCAATTGTCTGTTGCTTGCAACTTAATACTGGAGAGATTTTACGCTATGTTATCTCAAAGGTGGACTATTTAGGCATATGTGTATGCTTGGAACATCTATCTATGTATTTTGTCGTAATGCCCAAAGCATCTCATATAGACATCATCATCCTCTGTATTATGCAATGTTCATGCACTGTCATGCATTCTCTATTCTGTCAATTGCCCAGCTGTAATTTGTTACCCAGCATGTGTAGTATTTTATTTTTGGAGAAGACACCACTAGTGAACTGTGGACCCCGGTCTATTCTTTTACATCTGCAATTAAATCAACTGCTCTACTGCTTTCATTTACTGGAAACAAGCTTCCTTCCACACATACATTTAATCCTTTGTATTCAGCAAGGCCGGTGAGATTGACAACCTCACTGCTTCGTTGGGGCAAAGTAGTTTGATTGTGTTCTGCAGGTTCCACTGTCTCCCCTGCAACAGCTCTTTTTCTGGCACCGTTGCTGTCAACACGCCAAGCACATTTTCTGGCGCCATTGTAGTTGTGGACAACCTTCTGAAGCATTCCTCACTCCTACTGGTTCGATAACCTTGGTTTCTAACTGAGGGAAAACTTGCTGCTGTGCTCCTCAAACCTTCCTCTTGGGGTGCCCAACGAAGCGTGATTGATTAACACCTCTCGCGCTATCAGGAGTGCCTAGATATCTTATAGATGGGGGTTCCCATTTTATTCATGGTGCTTTTAGGAAAGTCCTAGCTAAATATGATGTTAACCATAGAGTTTCTTCACCTTATCATCCTCAAACTAGTGGGCAAGTTGAGTTAACTAATCGAGAGAAATTAATTTTGCAAAAGACTGTCAACAAGTCTAGGAAGAATTGGTCTAAAAAACTTAATGATGCTTTGTGGGCTTATAGAACTGCTTATAAAAATCCTATGGGCATGTCCCCCTATAAAATGGTTTATGGGAAGGCATGAAATTTGCCTCTTGAACTAGAACATAAAGCTTATTAGGCTGTTAGACAACTTAATTATGATCCTAATCTTGTCGGTGGGAAAATATTGCTTAATTTGAGTTCTTTGGATAAGTGGAGAAGCAAAGCTTATGAAAATTCCCGGTTGTTCAAGGAAAAGGTAAAGAAGTGGCATGATAAGAAAATTTTGAAAAGAGAGTTTAATATTGGTGACAAAGTATTGTTGTATAGGTCTCATCTCAGATTTTTTGCAGGAAAATTACTCTCTAAGTGGGAAGGACCATTCGTTGTTAAGGATGTTTATCACTCCGGAGCTATAAAAATTAACACCCTCGATGGAGACAAGCCTCAAGTGGTGAATGACCAACGACTCAAGCATTATATTTCCGTCAATCATTTAGAGAAAGATATCGATATTATCCGAGTGGTCACTCCGGAAGAATTTATTGAAGAAAAGTACCGGATGACTCCAGAATAATAAAAGAATAGGTAACATTTTAGGTAAGGAAAGTACGTCGGAAAATTCCAGAAAAATTATAGCATCTGTTTTTGGAAATATGAAAAATTAGGAGACGAAACGGAGCCCGAAACGGAGCCCAGGAGGCAGGGGCAACCCCTGGCCGCGGCTGGGACCCTCCCCTGGACTCCGCCTCCGACTCCGCCTCGTCTTGTTTCCTTCCTTTTTACGTAAAACTTTTTGCTATATATTTCCCCGAATTTTTCGAGGACCATATCCTGTGCTTCCGTCACGTTTTTTTTTCGAGCTGTTTCTGCCAGATTGCTCTTGAAAGAACGAGATGTCGCCTAGAGGGGGGGGGGTGAATAGGCAATTTAAAACTTTTACGTTTAGGTTTGAATAAATGCGGAATGAATGTAACGTTTAATTTATCAAGCCCAAAACCTAATAAACTAGGTTCACGTATGTGCACCAACAACTTATGCTAAGCAACTTAACAACAAGGATAGCAAGATATATAATTTCAAGCTCAATGGCTATCACAAAGTAAATGCATAATTAAAGGGGTTTGGTTATAGAGATAACCGACACAAGTGGAGACGGAGGTTTGTTTCCCGTAGTTCCTTCCCAATGGAAGTACGTCTACGTTGTTTCCCGTAGTTCTTTCCCAATGGAAGTACGTCTACAAGGACTAGAGGAAACACAAGCATTTTGATCATGGCAACAGGATATAGCTATCATATCATCATGAGATTTATTCATGCAATTTCTACATGATATGCAAGAACTATCAACACAAGCATGTAAAGCATTTATAGTTCTATAAGTGCTTAAGTCCTTACATGAAGCATTGCAATGAGATAGAGAAAAAGGATCATTAATAGTGAACTCACTGTAAACATTGCAATGGCCATCACTACTCATCATGTCATTAGTTTGTGGCTTACCACATATAGGTGGAGTAGACGAAGTTGATAACTCATCACGTCCGGAGGTGGAAGGAGGCCAATCATCCTCATCAATCTTGGACTTGCCATATTTATCTTGAAGCTTCGTCCATAGCTCATGAGCATTTCCATAAGGCATGATTGACCCGAGAACTACATCACTCAAAACATGGACAATTGCATTAGATACTAGAGAATTAAGATAAGAGTTTTCCTCATCCTCTAAAGACACCTTTTGGGAGTCCTTTAGAGGAGGAAATCCCATATCTAAAATTCTCTCTATATTTGGACTTATGTCCCTAAAAGATTAAGCATGTGATTTTTCCAAAAATCATAATTTGTGACATCGAATATAAAAGTGGGATCGTGCACTAATTCACTAAACGACATCTTTACTCTCAAGGCGGTTAAGCCTAACAAGGAGAGACCTTGCTCTGATACCAATTGAAAGAACGAGATGTCGCCTAGAGGGGGGGGGTGAATAGGTGATTTAAAACTTTTACGTTTAGTCTTGAATAAATACCGAATAAACCTAACGTTTAATTTATCAAGCTCAAAACCTAATAAACTAGGTTCACTTATGTGCACCAACAACTTATGCTAAGCAACTTAACAACAAGGATAGCAAGATATATAACTTCAAGCTCAATGGCTATCACAAAGTAAATGCATAAGTAAAGGGGTTTGGTTATAGAGATAACCGACACAAGTGGAGACAGAGGTTTGTTTCCCGTAGTTCCTTCCCAATGGAAGTACGTCTACGTTGGAGGGGCGTGGAGGCTCCTTGGCCCTCCTACAAGCACGTCCGTGCTCACCCTATTCTCCATGAGCTCCTCCCGTGGGGAATACCCGATGGGGGATTTGCTCATCCACTATGAGGTCTTCTTGAGGGCGTTAACCAAAACCATACAATGAGGTCTTCTTGAGGGCGTTGACCAAACCTGTACAATGGGCCCGAAGCTTCACAACTTGAAGATCTTCGCGGCACCCACCAACCGTCTAGGGTACACAATGCACCCAAGAGGCACAAGCTCTTGGGAGGCATATGCACCCAAGAGTAACAAGCATCTCGAACTTAAATCCCACGTATCACCATGGGGAACTCAAACCTATGCACCAAATGCAAAAGGCAAGACCACACAAGGTGGTCAAGTCCTTCTCTCCCAAATCCAACCAAAGAAACAAATGCTAGGGAGGGATTTGAGAGGAAGAACAAAGGAGAAACACAAAGCAACTCCAAGATCTAGATCCAAAGGCCTCTCCTCACTTAGAGGAGATATGGCTTGGTGGAAATATAGATCTAGATCTGCTCTCTCTATTCCCTCTAAATGGAGGCAAGAATCATGGAGGGATGGAGAGTAAGCAAACTCTCAAAAGGTCAACAATGGAGGAGAGAGAGTGCTAAGAGATGGACAACCATTGGATAAGAAGGCCCTTAAATAGGTTGCCCCAAAAGCCAACCGTTGGGGGCAGATTCGTGCAGGGGCAGTACTACTGCCAGAGGCGGCGGTACTACCGCCCCACGCGTTTCAGCCCACCAACAGCTCTCAAAAGATCCCGCAGTAGTGGTACTTCCACCAGAGGCGGCGGTACTACCGCTAGGGTGAAACAGAAGGCATCAACGGCGGCAGTGCTGGCGGCACTGCTGGCGGTGCTGCACAGCTCAGGAGAGGGCTCAAAGTCCCCAGCAGCTATACTACCGCCGGAGGCGGCGGTACTGCCGCCGAGGGCTAACAGAGTGCCTCCCTGGCGGTAGTGCTGGCGGCACTGCTGGCGGTACTGCCGCCAGAGGCGGCGGTACTACCGCTGCACAGAGAAAAACAGCAAAACCCTGAAACTGAATAACTTTTGCTAGGAAACTCCGATCGAGATAAATCCAATTTTGTTGGAAAGAGGACGACAAGGGCTACCGTACAAAAACTAGAAATATTGAATCCAAACAAGGGAGATTTTTCTAATAAATGGAAGAGTGAAACCTTCCGCACGGATGGACCGGCGAAATCTCCAAAACCAAAAACGCAAGAGAAGATGCATACGAAATCCGTTTTCGGTGAACTTGGCCTTGTCATGACAAGCACGACAAGAACCAAGACCACACCACGATAAGAGCCAAATAAGAACCAAAAAAGATGATGCCAAGGATGCAAAGGTTTGAGCTCTCTACGATGATACGATCAAGATACTCGCTCGAGAGCCCCTCTTGATAGTACGGCTATCTATCCTATAACCCGGTCTCTCAACTAACATCATGAGACCGGTAAAATAGAAACCCTATCAAGATTATACCTTAGCCTTGCGCATAATCCACTTGAGCTAGAAGATGACGATCTTGGCCTTCTCAAGTTGGACCACCTTTCTTGATTGCACTCTGCTTGGTGAAGACATATTGCTCCCCCATACACCAAGACGGGAGAGGCACTCTTCGACATATCTTCACCTGGCCCTTATCTTGATGACGATCACCACGTGACGCCATCCTCCATGGTCTACATAGGATATCCCTTTCGCTGCATGCTCATGGAGAAACACCATGAGATCATACGATCCCTCATGGTACATCCCTAGCCTTGTGTGTTGATCGACTTGCACTTAGCCTTGATCAACATATAATATTCTTCTTTTAGCCTTGACTCCAACATATGGAGATCAAGCATGGCATATGGACCAAACCTACAAGTATAAATCAAAGCAAACATTAGTCCATAAAGATTGTCATTAATTACCAAAACCACACATGGGGGCAACCATGCTCTTTCAGCTCTTCTTCAACCCTAGCCTTCATGACCTCTCCAAGCGCTCCTAAGGATGATTTCTTTGAGAACGTCATCAACCCTTACTTGGCGGAAGTCAAGATGCATCCTCAAGTTCTTCAACTCAAAGATGGGGTGCTTCACAAGCAGGATCTTGAAGGTCCAAAGAAGGAAGGAGATGTGAAGGCAATGCTACAATAGGTGGAACACGAGGTTTTCAAGTACAAGAAGATGATCGAGCGTGGGGTGTGCGCAAATCATAGTATTATCACCGAGCTCATCACCCTTCATAAGGAAGAGACTGAAGAATTGAGGGAGAAGATTTCCCTCTTGGGAAACAAGACCGCTCATCTGCAGGCTCAGATTTACGATCTGCATAATCAGATTTGTGAGTATAAACTTAGATTTAAGCGTATAAGCTCTGCTACAAGTTTCAGGACCGAGGAGACCCGATCGTCTTTTGTTGACGGGAAGCGACGCCTGTGGAAATTTGGTGACAAATACGAAGGTGGAGGACCACCATGGGAATAATCTTGAGTATCTTGGGTAATGGCACTCCCTTGGCTTGTTCCAAGCTTGGTGGAGTGCCCCGATGTCTTTATCTTTATCGTTATCTTTTATTGTTATGGTCGTGTGAGTTATATCATGGGTAGAGAAGTTATCATGTAGTATGGTGTTGCAATGTGTTATATCACTCCATTAGAGTACTCTATGTATCCGTTGGTGTGTGGTTTTCTATAATGGAATATAAATGAGAAGTCTCTTTTTACTCTTCTTCACTTTATATTCTATTATGGCAATCTCCCTCATATGCTGGTCTTGTGGTAAGTGGTGATTTAACATTGGGTGTGAGAGTAGAAATTTATTTAGTCTTGGCAAGCATGATTTTGGTTAATTGCGACAATGCTTTGATGCTTGAGTAGAGAAGAGGAATTTACATGCAAATATATTATCTTGAATATCTTACATGCCAGTGAGTCCTCTAGCTTTATATTTTTTTGTTGAAATAATTATTATGACAAAGATGATGACTTAATGTTGCATGTTTGATTTATTGTTTAGATAGTATATGTGATTGTCATCTCTCAACACTTTATGTTTGCTATAAAGTCTTTGCTAGCCTAAATCCTTGTACTGAGCGGAATGACTACTCTTGCATCCAATCCTTTAGCCAATCACCTTCCACAAGTGTCCACCATACCTACCTACATGTGGTATTTCTCAACCAATCCAAGTAAATTGTCATGCACTACCTTTAAAACCTTTAAAGTATCCCGTTTTGTGTCTCTGTTCTTAGCTCATGAGGAATCAGTAGAACACTAGTGATCTTCCATGCTATTCAGATTCTTCTTCCTCTTTCACCCGATGAGTGTGGATTACGTGCCCATCTGAATTTGCCGAGAGCTGGCCAAGGGTTCCCAGCCCGCAAAAGATAATTACAACATAACATTAATCTCTCCTTCACACAATGTACCTAAGAAATCAGTCAACCATTGGCTAGTGATAAACAAAGGAGAAGATGAATGTACTCATTCCTCTATGGGAGCCGCTCTCACAAGTCTAAAAAATAAAGTTTAGCATGGAAGTTTCACTAGTCTCTACTGCCAGTCGTTGACGAGGCATGCACCTACCAAAATCATTTTATATCTTCTTTTGCATAAATTAAAAAGATCTAGTGCATGATAAATCCCTGCTTCCCTCTGCGAAGGGTCTTTCTTTTACTTATTGTTGAGTCAGTTTTCCGATTCTTTCTATCTACTCAGAGCAAGCTTGCAACACTGACTCTGGGTGCAGTTGATTATATTGCATCTTTATGCTTAATCATGATTCTTTATGTTGACATTATCTATAAGATAAGCATGTTGAAACTTGAAGCAATGCTGAAACTTGCATCTTCCTTTGTGTTGACTTCAAATACTTTTGACAAGAAAATATTACCTTGAAGACTTTCATGTTATGTTAATCTTTATTCTTTCATGTCTCCAAAGTACTATTCATGAAAGGTTTTGCTTGAATGATGCAATTTGTTTACTCATTGTTTGCTTGATTATCAAATATAGACAATTGTTTTGGATCACTTTATTCATATCATGTGCTTTACATTACTATTTGATCAAGGTTATGCTAGTAGCATGTCTCATCAAAAATTATTTTGTTTATCACTTACCTACTCGAGGACGAGTAGGAGTTAAGGTGGTCCGTTTATGAAAACAACCTCTTTGGTCCGTTTACTTACATTACTATTCAGCGAATTTTGTTTATGAAAACAACCTCACTTGCTTTTCATAATCACTTGTTCGCTGGTCCGTTTTCATAAATCATTTCACTGCACTATATATTTAACCGCTTTGTTTTTAGCAGACCAGGAAGATTGACAACCTTCCTGCTGTTGGGGGCAAAGTAATTGTTTGAGTGTGTGCAGGTCCACGTTCGTTGACGATTAAGCGCCAGAGATCGTTGACAGGCACCTCGTTGTTGATTTCAAAGCCCTACTAGTTCGATTAAACCTTGGTTTTTCACTAAGGGGAAAACTGCTACTCGCTACATCCTTGCCTTCGCTTGGGGCACCACCCAACTATATTATCCATCATCACCCATCCAATAAATGGTGTATTTCGAGTCTCTTTTTTCGAACCTAAAAGTTACCCACCTGTATCACGTGAGTTATCCAGGGTGTAGTATGCAAGTTACCTAGAAAGTAGGATAACTACATCGATTTCGTGGTGATAGCTGTATCACGAACACATGTGTTCTATCCCAGCCAAGCAGGCAAGGGAAAACCCGATGGGAAGAGGGAAAGAAAGATCCGGGGAAGAAGTGGGGTAGAGAAATATTGGTCGACCCTTCTCCGACCCTTGCTGCTTAACCGGAGAGCGGACGGCTAATGTGTTCCACTAATTGAACTTATTCATGATGCAGTTACCACCCCCGAAGTGGCATCTCATGTATAAAACTAGGTGGTAACTTATAAGTTAAAAAGTTCACACAAAACAAGTAAAAGTGAGATCTAGCCTAAAGCGAAAATAATTTTTAAATAGACGGGTAACTCATGTATTGCACCCGGCGATTCAGGTGGCTGATGCCGCCTCACACGAGACTTGGTACATCCACTTTTGTCGGAACTAAAGCTCATATTTTTTCATCAGCAGATGGATCTAGAGGACAATTTTGTCATCGATGAGGAACAACATATGCACCAAGGAGGAGAGGTTGGAAGATTCTTGGAGCGTGCTGCCTGATGAGCAGATTAAAATGGTAAACTTGCTGGACGTGACATTGGTTACAAAGAAAATAATGAGCATTATGACAACCAATAATGCTTTACATTTCTTGTTACACAATACATGGCGGTTAATGAATAGACGAGAGATAAAAAAATAAATACTGCAAGAGAACCACTGTTTTGTAAGATAAGATACAAAATTTGAAACTAATTGGGCATAGAAACAACAGTACTAAGGTTAACTAAGAGGTATATACCTTAACAAGAACAGCACGGCAGAATGGTCGAATGGGAACCCTAGCTCGGATCTGAGAGGGTTGTAGGTCTTCCAGTGCTGCCCTCTTGGCTATTTCTTCTGATGGGCAGTAACATCTATTCACATTAGGATTGAACCTGTATATATTTGTTACAAGATCGATTTTAACACTATGGTTTAAGTGTGTTAAAAGCAGTTTTTTTCCTGAAAGAAAAAAAAGTATCCAGGATTTCCCCTTATTGATAGATGAACCTACCATGTAGGGTGGCAAGTGTTCAGGTTGGTGATCACGGTGGTGAAGACTACTTAGTTCTGCAGAACTTGTCATTTGAGTCCCATACATGAATGTGTTGCACGAGGGGGTTGGACACTGATTATATTATATCTGGTTTGTACTTATTTGATCTAGCCTCAACATTCCGTCACTCATAAACAAGAAAATATTCAGAAAAAACAAGTCCATGCATATGTAGGCTCTTCATTAGAGACAAAGTCTCGTTGGATCACTGAAGTAGATTGTAGGCCAACTTCTAAATGATACCAGCATTATAATGTAACAGTTTCACGATCGCTTAACCTTGTTAGTGTAATCAGATCATAGTACGGAAGACTGTACATCAATGTCAACACATAGAAGTACCGAGTTAAGTTGATTTTGAAACTGCTAATTGGTACACAAGGTTAGTGGTTTCAAGTACGGAAAACAGCAATCCAAGAAATAAGCAGTTGTATATTCCATAGTGTCATTGCGGTCTAAAATTCGTGTTCATGATGTGGAAACAATAAGGCAAGACATACTGGCAACTGTGGCTGGTTTCAACCACTTAAATGATCATCATCGGATAGCAGCAGTGCAATGCAATCATTTTAGTGACCTCCTAGAACACCACAAACTGATGGGCTGATGCTCACTGATTTCAAGTGCAAATTTGTTACTTTGGTCCCTTTATGTAGTATTTGACAGTTTACTAGATTGTTACTGAAATTTGATTATAATTCAAGCTATAATTTTGCGTAGGTAGTGTTCAAATTATGCTTAACTCAAGTTACCCTTGCACATAGGTGTTATTACAAACATAGTAGTATTAATTTGAGGTCCACTTTCCCGCAAGTGATATTTCCAGTACCTAGATTAAGTTGCATTTCGTCAAACCATCTATTCCTACACATCTTCCAATTCGTCCCATTGACATGGCCCTGCTTGGATACCAGGTGGCCTTGGAGGGCCAGAAAAGGAGGATGCATGAGGTCCAGATCTGATCCAATTGCATGAAGGGGGAATTGGTGGATAATGGGAGTGCGAATAGAACAGGGAAACCAGTCAAATAGTTGAAGGTATATCAGGTTATTTTTAATTTATTTTGGGTATGTCAAACTTTTCGTACTGCTTCACGTGTAATATGGGAACTTGAGTTGCAAATGATGATCATGTGTCACCATGCTGCGAAGCAACCGTGGATTCATGTGTATGATGGGGAAGAGGAATAATACAACTTTCCATTTTATGGGATCGAGCATGAGGAATAATACAACTTTCCATTTTATGGGATCGAGCATGAGAAGGAGATAGGGACAACATCAAAGGGAGGTGACAGGAAGAGGAAGTGCAAGGATTATAGGAAGAGGAAGACACAAAATTGTCTCCTTGCATGACGGGGTGGAGAAGGAAGAAACTCATGTACATGCAGGAAGGGTACCAGAGAAGGAAAACATCGTGAGTAGCGGGGCGAAGCTTCTGAGGAGACTGGTTTGTAAATCCACCGAAAACATTTCACACGATGTAGTTAGAATTTTAGTTGAACAGACTTTTGGAGGCAACCTTAGTTGAACACAATGTAGTTAGAATCTTAATGAAACAGAAAATAGTGATAGTGGGTAAAAGGAAGTAGTGATTATAAATTTATATGTTTGACACGATTGGTGCCAAATCACTAGAAATGGAAATTTGTTTCCAACGAGATGTGTCTTCCTATTTTTTTGCTGTTAAATCATCGTATATGTTCAATACAATGAGTACATAACATATGCCTTATCTTGCCATTGTATCATTGTATGGGGCTTACATCTCATCATTGACATGAAAATAGCAAAATAAAATGATGAGGCCAAGCATGCATGTGTTGAGAAACGAAATGTGTCGTCTATCAATACCGATAACAGCGTGGAGAGAAGAGCTATAGAGCAGATCGAGAGTAGGAATGGAGAAACAATGTAACCATGTGCAATCGTGAAAATATTCTATTCATGTATGTATAATTAGTTTTATAACTAAGAAGTATTATGACGCTAGAAAAGACACCAGTGAGAGGGTTTTTCCTCACTCCATAGCAATTCACAGGTCTTTTAGCTATAACTACCAATATACATTATGTAAACTTGGTAAATTGATGCAAATGAAGTCCAACGTCTCGTAACAAAACTAAAAAAATCGTAAATATGATCATCGAATTATTGAAAAGGCACAAATGTTATCAAAAGTTTGAGAGGGGGAGAAAGTTGATATCAAGACCTGATGTGCACGGCGCTAGATTACGTCGGTCCCGGTAATTAACTAGTATAGGACAAGATTTCACCTAGGTCATCTGAACCTATGGCAGCTAGCTTGCAAATCATTCCAAATTCTTGTGCTCGCCTAGGAAAACCTACCATTTTATTGGCTTGGTGGAAGTAACAAATTACCACAAAAAAGAGTTTGCAGGAGACATACAGCCAACTATAGACACCATCGCAGGACAGGGGCGTTGCATTTGGCTATCAGAAGAACGCGTCAGGAAGCACTTGGATGGTGAGAAGTGAGGGCAAACAGAAAACATCGGAAGCAAGTGTAACTTCCAACGTTCTGGAATAACATGGTACTACTACTACAGAAGTAAGAATATATACCATTAAAAAGATAAATGCAGTTCTCAGTTGGTACACACTGAAAACAAGGGTTACACTTTGCTTCCGGTCAGAATAGATGCTACCACAACAGTCTCTAACGCCACCACATTGTAGGGCAATATAAACATCAAAACGTGCATGAGTTGGCCAAGAACAGCGAGATTAGATTACTAGCAGGACATCTTCATCTTCAAAGGCTCTACACGACAGCATCCAAAATAACTCATGTTAATTGGATGGAATTAACGTCGAAGCTTTCCAGCCAACCGTCTCTTCATCAACGATAACCTTGATCTTGAAGGTCTTTTTTCGCGTTCATCTGCGCTGTCTTCACTATCCGAAACAACATTCTCCATCGGTGCTGCTTTTTGTTCGACGGGACAATTGCTTTGGCTGGCATTTTTCTGTGAATGAACAAGGCCTGGTTCAATGATCTGACATTCCTCTGTACTATCTTCACTGTCTGAAACAACAATGTTGTTCATATACGTTGCATTCTGTTTGATGGGACAATAGCTTTGGCTGACACTTTTCTGTGTATCAACAAAGCCTTCACTGGGCTTAGTATTGTCATGTGAACAATCAGGTGGCTTATATCCCTTGTCAATGCTCCTGTTCATCTCAGACAGCTCAGATTTCAGTGACAACCTCTTACTTAGTAAGCTCGGCTTCTTACGACCTTGATTGCATTCTTTACCTGGTACCGACTGGGTATTTGGAAGTACATGAGAATTTGGAACAAGATTAGTACATCCAACAGAAATTTCCCTCGAAATATCTGAGGACCTTTTCTGCAGATTATTGAAACCCGGCAGCGAAGGAAGATGATCTGGAGCCATATTGTCCTTCTGATAATAGCTCTTACTTTCAAGCTTTACCAATTTCAGTGGCATCTTCTGACCAAGTGACCTAACATTTGTTCTGTTACCTTCTGATGGTTTATACACGCTGTCTGATGATCCGCCAATGCTCTTCGTCATACTCTCCACTAAAGCATCAACAGAAGATTGAGTGGCATGGTGTTTAGTGCCGGATGCTGATACTGGAAGATGATTTGGGAACTTATCTTCCACACTGCCACTGTTCCTTTGGTTAGGAGCCTCTGATGTAACAGATAGTCTCTGCCCATGCAACTGCAAGTTTGTTCTATTTGCTTGGCATCCTTTCTTTGAAATCACCCCACTATCTGCACTGACAGACATGCTTTCGGAAGTAGCATTCTGTCTGACAGAAACATTGGCCAAGCATGTAGTAGGAACAGTGGATATTTCTGTCGATCGTAAGTGGTCTGCCACTGCATCCTGCTTACGAGTGGTGGCGTTCTCTTCAGATCCTTCTAATTTTAGTGATAACTTTTTACCCAGTAACCGCATCTTCTTTCGACTCCCTTCACAATCTTTATTTGATGCTTCCGGCAAAGATTGTAGGTTCTGTGTTTCCTCCATTTGCGTGTTCTGTGCCTATCAGAATACACATTAAGCTCATAACAAGACCGCAGCAAAATTGAGATTGAAATTTTAGATGCTTGTTTACCAGAACTGAAGCATCCAGGGAGCTCCAGCCACTTGTGCCAACTATTGCAGGATTAGCATACTTCTCAGTCCATGATCGGGCATTTACGTCAAAAACTTGTCTGTTGTATTTGTACTCTCGACTCTGCCATAGAAAACAATAGCATGGTTGAATTATGAAGAAAAAAAAATACTTCCTCCGATCCTTAAAACTGTTGTCAGGAAACAACGTAACACGTACAACTCGTATGTACGTCTTTCGGATCGGAGGGAGTAGTTATGTTATGATCAATGATCTTCCTGCTATTGCCACACAAATGCACTTATATTTCCTTTCAAAAGGACGTACGTACTATTTCAGCCATCAGCCCGTCATCAGGATTTGGCTCATTTAGTAGCAAACCAATGCTTCTCAAAACAGTAGAAATGTTGAGTGATGGTTGCCAGGCACCCTGCACATCAGTATTCATTATCCGTATAAGACATTGTTGGGATTTAGGACTATCTTAATGTGCAAGATAATTCATGTATCATAAATTAATGTTCAATCCTTATAAATTACCTTTGGAGGTAAATTTAGAATATCAAGGCAAATGCGGCCTCCATTGTCGATGTTAGGATGATAGATGGGAGTAAGAAAAGTCACATTGGGAGGTTGAAAAGGATATCTGCATCTCAGCATTAGCGTGACTGTCAGAACATTTAAATCATAAGGGGAAGAGGGTTGGCTTCCATCATAATTAAAACAAACCTTTCAGGAATCTGGATCTTCAAAATGAAAACTCCTTTTGAATAAACTGTTCCCTCGGGCCCCTCAATTCCTTCATTTGATGAGTAGGGAAGCCGAATCAAAATGATGAGGAAAAATAGGTGGAATGCAAAATTTAGCTACAGTTTGGGGTGCCAGCGCTGGTTGGGGGACGTACTGGTCTCAATGCTCGATAAAGATGACAAGGTGCTCTCCTCTTCAGACAGATTAAGAGAGACCCCAGGAGGTGGATCACTCAGCAGAAGTTTAATCTCTTTCTGCATTCTTAGACTGAGCCTTGCAGCTTGAGCCATCAAGTTATTTAGGCGAAACTCTAGCCTGCACAAAAGGCACTTTACCTTTAAATATCACCATATATGTGGAACATTTAGCACAAGCAGACCAATAGAAAAAAAAAATCAAAAGCATGGATTATTTTGCACAATTCTCGTGAGTCATTACGTCACAATCTCACATATCATATTATTTTACTGAACCAGATACCATAGTATACATTTACAAAGCATAAGTGGTAGTGGCTTATCATAGTATTACCATGGTATTCTTGCACTTATTGTGTCAGGTAAGATCAAGCCATCATAGATAAGAAATAAACAGTTTCGCAGTATTAATGTTGAGATGCAGAACAGCTGCACTCCATCCTTTACAAGGAGAAATGTATAAACACCAGTCCAAGGTGTGCCTTAAACGCCCGAGTAAACAACACCAACACAGGCCAATACATAGATAGAACCACCTCGTAGTCAATACGACCGGCGGGTGCACATGAGCATACTGTTCGTTGCAGGCCTCCACCTCGTAGGCCCTCACTCCTCGGACGGTGCGGCATTACGTCGAACAGCTTGGCGACTGGCCATAGAATAGACAGCGGAGGCACAGACGAAGGGCACGCACAAATCTTACCTATCGCATCAACGGAGATGAGCTCCGGCGACTGGTAGGGCGCGGTGGCGGCGCCTCCTCCTCTTCCCCTTCCTCCTCCTCGCTTGTGCTTGGCAATCGCGAGCTCCCACTCCCGCGTCCTGGTTTCGAAGAGAGATTTGGAGGTGTAGTGGGGCGGTAAGGCACAAGGCGCGCCGCAGCGAAAAGGAAACGCGGGCGTGGAAAAAACTTAAGTGGGCCGTTAGCCATAATAACTGGGCCTCTATTGTCACTATATGAGGAGGAACCGAACGAATAGAAGAGAGGACCATCAATCTAGGTAGCTTTCCCTAAAAAAAAAATCAATCTAGGTAGCCACCGGCCGATGGCGACGACGGCTGCAGCGTACGGCTGCTCGGCGGCGGCGGTGCTGCCGTTCCCGGCCAGCCCCTTCGTCCGTCGCTCGCCCCCGTCCCGTGTTTCCCTCGCCTACTCCAACCCCAAGCCCAGGGCGCCGGCTACGAGGTACGCTCCGTACTAGCTTCCTCTCGTGTCGTATTCAGCTCGGTGATGCCTAAGCTTGTGTGCTCCCCTCCCCTTGCAGCCTGCGGGTTTCTTATCGTCGTAGGAGACTGTATGCCTCTGCGTGCTCCGGTAAGGTTGACCCGGACGCCTCGGCGGCGTCACCTGCGGTGAGCTGCTGAGCTCCCTCTCCCTTCCCCTGCCTTTTATCCTTTGATATTGTTCGATGGACTGATTTGGGTGTTGACTGCCTTCTGTTCTCGTGGTGGTTAGTGAATTTCTAGTTTTAATAGCAATATACTCGATTCTGAAACTATGGATTTGGTTACGCAGCCAGCGACAGTATGAACTAGTTAGCTGCTGAAATATATATCAGTTAACTAATTACCAACTTCGGACCTGAAATTTAGATTGACGATATTTTTCTTAATAACATAGAGATACAT
The DNA here is from genome assembly GCA_012064385.1 of Puccinellia tenuiflora. Taxonomy (NCBI): domain Eukaryota; kingdom Viridiplantae; phylum Streptophyta; class Magnoliopsida; order Poales; family Poaceae; genus Puccinellia; species Puccinellia tenuiflora. Next base: position 449,871 of record QRDG01000716.1, read on the forward strand.
AGCACCATCCATGTGTTTACCTGGTATCAATTCACAAGTCACAAGGGGCAGTAGTTGTGCAATACATTTGCAAAGCCACTACTTTGAATGATGGATGATGTTCAATCTGGTCTGCTGGTTTATGCTACTAACCGTGGTTATCAACTTTGAGCTCGTGGGACTATCAGAATAAGGCGTGGTCTGCCATCAGTCATCTTTGTAAATTAGTTCGATGCCTTTTTATGACAAAGATAACTAGTTGAATAAGCCTGTACAATCGCATTCAAGTTCAAACAGAAATGAAAAACATGTCATAGATGGCGTACCTTTTTCATTCTTTTAGTCTTGTATTTAAGTCATTTTAAAAGGATGGATTACGCCTGACCCCACATAACACTGGCAGCTATGTGGCCTTCAAAAGATAACACAAAACATAGCTTTCGTATTTGGTAGAATGAAAACTTAGTGATGTAAATATCCGTCTTGTATCATACATACCGATATTGTATTGTATCATGTATAAAAACACACTTCTTGCTACACTAATGAGACTATCTGGATAGAAATAACTCAGATTTTTTTTCTCTATGATGGTTGTGTCATTTTGAAATCGTGATAAGTTTGATCGTATATTATTTTGGTATTTATCACCATTCACGTATCATTGAAACTCAAGCATCGTACTGTGGATTAATCGGTAGGCTTGAAAATTAAAACAACATGCATTTCTCATGTGATATTGCAGGAATCAACGTTTGATATAAAGCTTCCTAGAAGAAGCTTGCTTGTTGAGTTTACATGTACTAAATGTGATGCAAGGACAAAGCGTTTGATAAACAGGGCGGCCTATGAAAGAGGAACAGTTTTTCTTCAGGTAAATTGTGTAGTGCATTTAATTATTTGCGCCGTTCAGCCAGCCCTTTGTGTATATAAGTACAAACCTTACTTGCATACTGCATTCTCTTTTTGAACATGAGACAAGACATGCCGATATGCTCATTTACTTTCTGAGATATGCATGCTGTACATTATTCTCTAACATGCACACCACACAGTGTGCAGGGTGCCAGGTCTATCACAAGTTTGTTGACAATCTTGGTCTAATTGTTGAGTATGACCTACGGGAAGAAAATGAGGTGAACACTTGCACTGAAGACTGAATTGCAATGTGTTATAGAAGCAATGTAATGTGAGTTTCCTCTAAAAACATTAGGTTTGAGTCTTGAGAGCCTTGATTATTTGAACATTGTAGAGTGCGTATATTGAACGGTATTTGTGGATTGAAATAGCTACAGATAATCAGTTCATCACCTGGCTTATATGCGCCGATATAGTACCACAGTTCACAACACCAGACTACCTTATTGTTCCAAAAATGATCTCTTATTATAGCAAAACAATACATTTGCTGGACGTTTCTGGCACTAACTGTATGATATTCACACTGTATACATATCATTCATTGCTCTCATCTTGATGACTTTGATTGTCTGGGACATCACTTTTCGTCATCATCTCTTTCTCTTGTTCTTCTGCGTTCACCGCCTGGTCCACATTTTCTGCTTTGCCATCCTTGGCGCCATCCTTCTTTCTCTTGAGGAACTGGATAAGACCCTCAAGTGCAATGTCTGTCTCTTCATTCCTCATGAGCACCTCTGCTATCTCCGCTGGAGTCACCATGACCTCCTTAATCAACTCTTCTATCTCTGGATATGTGGCATGGTGATCAATAGAGTGGTAGTTGGAGGCCAGGATTCTAAACGACTCCGGGCAGCAGTACCCCATGTGTATGTGCATGTCCATCCTGCCAGGGCGCAGAAGCGCAGGATCAAGCCTTTCCTTGTAGTTGTTGTGAAGATAATTATTCTCTCCTCCCCACTTGTTGACCAAAGCCCGTCGACGAAGTTGAGTAGCCCAGATAGTGTCACCTGTTCGACATAAACAATACAGCACACTTCAGAATGGAAAGAAAGCTAGGGAACTGAGAAATGTAAGGGAAGTATCATTTCAAGTGTATCTAACCTTGTCCTCTGAAGGGTTGGATTTGGTACCCTCTTGACCTTCGTCCCGTTGTTGCAGCTCGACAGTACAGTCGATGTCCTCAATGACAAGAATTGACCGGTTGGTCATTCCGATGAGCAACCTCCGTAGCGTTGAGTTCCAGTTGACCTCAGTCAGCTCAAGATCGTATACATCAAACTTGAGGTAATTGGCCATTGCTGCAATCATGCTGGATTTGCCGGTCCCAGGCGGGCCATACAGCAGGTACCCTCGTTTCCAGGCCTTGCCGATCTTCTTGTAGTATTCCTTTCTCTTTACAAACCTCTCGAGATCATCCATGACTGACTGCTTGAGCTTGTGATCCATGGCAAGTGTGCTGAAGGTTGACGGGTGGTGGAGATCAATGGCAAACCATGACTCACCTTCGTTCATGTAGATCTTGAGCGTCCTGTTCTGCTCCTTGATTTTCTTGGCCATGGCCAGGATGTGAGGAAGGTAGGAGGTGAGGGCTTTGTCCTTGTGCTTCCTGTGGAAGCTCATCTCGAAAGACCGGACCTCAAGCTTAAAATTGCCGCTGCCGCCACGGCCGTTGCCGTTGCTGCTGCTGGCGCTGGAGTTGTCCCGGCAGACGAGGCGCCACTTGAACTCGGTGCCTTCATGGACATCTGCCATCTCTTCGCCCTCCTCCATGCTGAACATCATGCTCTTGGTCTCATCGACGCGGCTGACCCGCAGGCGCTGCATGTCGGTGTTGATCCGCGTCGCCAGGTACGCCCGCGTGGCGTCGTAGAGCTGGTTGTTGGTCCACCCCTCGGTCTCCTCTATGATGATGGTGTGCTGGGAGGACATTTGCGAGCGAAGGTAGCCCATGCCAGAGAAGAGCAGGTCGCGCACCTCGTACGGCACCAGCTCGTTGACGACGCCCCGCACCAGCATCGCCGACGCGGCGAGGGACGCCGCGGTGGTAATGGCCTTCTTGTACGACTCCATGGCCTTGTCGTACGACGCCATGGCCGGCGGCGAGCTTCTCCCGGCTCTCACTCCTCTGCTTTCTCTCTCACACTTTCCTTCACGACCAAGTGTTTAGAGATTTCAACCTTCCAAGTGATCGTGGTGGTCGGTGTTGAATGAGGAGGCGTTTAGCTGGCGCACGGTTATATAGGCGCTAGCTGGTTTGCGTCGAAGTGGTTGGGTGACTCGTCAGTCAAGCTAAAAAATATTGGTCAGATTGGTGCGTTGTCTAGAAAGGACGCCTTGGCCAAAGTAGAAAAACGGCATCACGCCACTTAGTGCGGGTTTTTCTAAAGGCAGAGGCATGTTCCTTTGGTGACCGTGCAAAACAAACGCCAGAAATGGGTGTGGTTGGGTATTGAAAGCTCAAAGCAGAACCGACTAACTGGAAGCCTTGCTGGATGCCCACTTTGAGAAGATGTTTAATTATGTTGTCTCTTCATGCCTATTGGTTATTTCCTTTTTTCTTTTTCTGCTGGTGAGCATTCCTGTCGATGTTCAAATGGTCCTGATGATGGAACCATGTTATGTAGTACGATCTATGTGCACCAGAATATTGTTTTTGTGAAAGGCATGGGATTTTAATTACATGTGTTTTAATTTTGCACTGTCCAGTGTAGACTAAAAGTACATCAGTGCTATGCACAATATATAAACGAGCGAATTTCGCATTAAAGTTGTGGTACAACACGAGTCAGGCGTATATATAATGATCATGCTGCCAACATATATTGATGGAAAAGATCCTGATAGGTACAAACGGAATTGTTGCTGGAAACAAACCCGCAATTGCACACGCTTACTGACGTTTTTGGGTATATTTTTGGAGTCGTGCGTAGGTTAAAGCAGGTTTGCAACTGTCCGCACAGACTTGACGGCCAAGTTTGTGTGATGGAAAGCCAGCCACTTGTAGTTGTAGGCAGTTGGCTGCTGAGTTTCCACAGGAAACTTCTGCACTTCTTCAAACCGCGTAGGTGTCTCGTCCTGGTCTCGTGTCCCCGTCACGTTTCCACGGCGTGCGTAAACGTGAGTCCGGCTGCTGTGACTAAGAATGGTTGACGTCCGACTAGGATTGAAATGATTGTCGCGCAGGAGAAGGAAGGGAGACAAAGAACCAATTGGGTTCCAAATTAGTTGGCCACATTCGAAGCCGGAGCCCTACGATGACGACATCATCTATATCAACGACGAGGAGTAGATCTAGGATTTTAGATTAGTTTCTTACTTACATCTTGTTCAATCTATATAAAATTGGAATGAAATGTGTTAAAATTTGGTTGTTCGATATTTTTATAGGGTCAGCCACCCCCATACATATGTCCCGACGCCCCAATAGCAGATACTCCCTCCGTTCCTTGATATAAGGTGTCTAAGGTTTTGGCACGGATATTAATACATCAGTATGTTACATGTGGTGGATTTATTTTCTCATGGAAAAAATCGAGAGGTAGGAGTCCATAATGGCACAAATTGAAAGCAATCCTTCAAATACCTCATTTCCATATTGTGACTAATTTGTGAATGGGTATAATTGTCCATAAATCACAATACACCTTATATTTTGAAAAAAAAATTCAAAACCTTAGGCACCTTATATCAAGGAGGGAGTACAATTTTGAGGACACCGGTGGAGTTGCTCTTAGCCATATTAACACGAGTAGTATGATTCATTCCCTATGCAAAATTTAGGATTGTGCCAGCGGAACAGAAATCTACTCGTGTTAATGTGGATAATGCAAACCATTCGACGAAGCTATAGGTGGCGTTGTTGTCAGTGACCGGAGGGGGAACAGCCGAACATGGAAACTACTTTCACCCGAATCGAATGGCACGGCGACCCATCAGACTTGACGTGTCACCGGTGGAGTGGTTTAGTTAGGAGAAAGAAAGCAACAGATTGGGCGGGGAGCAAGAACACATCAGTTCAGTTAGGCCGGAAGTACGATTGGACGTGCGTACTTTGAGGAGATGGTGCGCCACGGAAGCATTGTAGTGTAGCTGGCTACTCCGTAGCTGCTAGGCAACGTATCGTGCGGAGCCGATGGATGGAGCTTTTCCCCGAACAGGATGTGTACGTGCGATCCATCGCTGAAAGCCGAGGACCGATAGATCGACCTGCTGCTGGGCGGCCGCAGTGCTCTCCACGTTCCCTCGGGAGTGGAGTGGAGTGGAGTGGAGCCTGCCAAACACGTACGGCAAAGCTTCTTCCACCGGTAACCGTTCTTTGCTTCCTTTGTTTTTTGGTTTGTTGGTACAACGCCGGAAAGCAATTTCGATCTGATTGGCACTTGGCAGGCAACGTACGTACGTACTCCTTTTGTTCATCCGTTCATTCGCCATTCTACCTACTAGCCGGCATGATTGATGGACTTTTGACTTCAACGTAGTTTTCAGCAAACAATTTGATTTTGTTGATTGACCAAACGAAACAAATTTTTGATATGTGCTAACGGATGTCCCCATTTTTCAATGAGAAGCACCCCCCCGCCCCCCACCCCTCGATTTGGACGAATATCGATTTTAATGCTCGACTACATCGAACAACGAACATTGCACCTTAATTAGCCACCATTAAATCAATAGCCCATAGATTACTGACAATACCAGAAACCTGGACACAAAGATCTAATTCTTGCAAGCAACCAAAAACAAAAACTATGGTATGACTTCTGGATGTCGCAAATAGAGATGAAAGATAGATTAAAAGTTGGGTTTCTAAAAAGCGGTCTTGGCCTTGTTGTTGGATAAAAACAAACCATGCAAAGTTGCAGTCTGAGGTACTGGGCATCTCTGGCCGACTTCCTCTCATAAATTAGGCTTCGGGCATCATGAACAATTGTAGGCGGCTTGTCATTTATTGACTTACTTCGCCTTGGGTCTTCCCCATGACGGCCCTGGCTCACCCGACTTGCGTGACGCGGCGGGGATGGAGACCTTTGGCGACCTTTGGCGACGTGCGTGGTGCAGGTGGTGGAAGATTGACCCTGCTGCCTTCTCTGCGAGGCGGATCTTCTTTCTCACGTTGCCGACCTTGACGAGGCAACACCTCCTTTTCCTTGCGAGGGTCCTCCTTGCGCTCCCGGCTTCGATGTTGATCATGATTTTTGCCAGCTTCGTAATGGCGAGAGGAGCCTGTCCTTGAATGGGCACCGTCATTGTGTGGCGGCTTGTCCTTCTTTGGATCCTTCTCGCTGCCTTTGTTGTGGCTACTCGAGCCGGCTGGATCACCTTCAGGTTCTGGTGGGGCAGTAGCATTGGCCTTCTTTGCTGTCGAGGCGCATAAGCAAGAATGATCGAACAACTTTCCTGACCGGATCTGTGAGTCATTTTGTTGTTGCGCTACCTCCAGAAGATACGGTGAGTATTTGATGCAAGCGTCAGGCGCCAGGGACTTGTCGTACATGACCTCCTAGGCTGCCTCCATGTTTTTTTGGCCGGAGTATTGAAGTAACACAGCTTAGTCACTGGATCAAGCGTGTGTTTGTACTTTCTCCATACTGAGTTCTCATGGTCGGCTTCCCACTTGCTGCGGAAATCCAGATTTTGGTGCAGATTTTTATCACGAGGTGGAAGGAAAACATCGTCAACCTCTTTCTGCCTTTGCTTGCACAAGAATTTTGTCTCCTTTATGGTGAGGTGACGAGTTCTTTCGCCGGCTCTGATTATCTCTTCCTCCAACGATACGCAGCGCTTTTCCATGTCGGCTACCGTTGCATCGGGTGGATGTGGAGTCAAAATCTCCTTCATGGCGGCAAGTCTTTCTTCATGAGCCTTATCCACCTCTGCGAGCCGTTTCAAGCGAGCTTCCTCATCGTCCGGGAAATCGTTAGAGCAGATTAGCTTGTCTTTAGTATAGTCCTTCTTTGGAGTTGGTGGCGGGAGAACGTCCGCCTTTTGCTTGGTAGCAGCAGGTGTTTCAAACACTGCTTCTTCGCCATCAACGGGTTTTGAGCCTTGGGGATCTCCTTTGGAGTCCTTATCGCTAATTCGCTATTGGCCATGAAGACCTCAGTTGGGCATCCTAGTGAAAGTGCATGGTTGCCCCCATGCATGGTTTTGGTAATTAATGACAATCTCTATGGACTAATGTTTGTATTAAGCTATATTTATAGGTGTGTCTATTTGCTTTGCTTGATCTCCATTTGTTGGAAACAAGGCTAAGGGAAGAAAAGTTTGTGTTGATCAAGGCTAAGTGCGTGTTGATCAAAACTCAAGTCCAAGTAAAGATGTGCCGAAGAGTGTTTTTCCCCATCTTGGTGTATGGGGGAGCAACATGTGAATCTTCACCGAAGCGCAATTGAATAAAGGTGGTGCATCCTGAGGAGATGAAGATCGTCTTCATCGACCTCAAGTGGATTAAAAGCACAAGGCAAAGGTATGTCCTTGATAGGGTTTCTATTTTAACGGTTTCATGATGTTTAGTGAGAGACCGGGTTATAGGATAGATAGCCGTACTATCAAGAGGGGCTCTCGACCGAATATCGTGATCGTATCATCGTAGAGAGCACAAACCTTTGCATCAATGCAATCATCTCTATTGGTTCTTATTTGCCTCTTATCATGGTGTGATCTTGGTGCTTGTCGTGCTCGTCATGACAAGGCTAAGTTCACCGAAAACGGTTTTCATATGCGTCTTCTATTGCGTTTTCGGTATTGGAGATTTTGCCGGTTCATCCTTGCGGAAGATTTATCTCTTTCATTTCTTTGCAAAATCTCCATTACTTGCGTGCCATTTCCAAAGGTAGCTTTTGTCGTCCCCTTTCCAACAAAATTGGTTTCACGTTGTTCGGACTTAAATTGCAAAAGATACGGCATTTTCGGTTTTCAAAAAGGAGGTTTCCCGGTGTGTCCTTTTTAGAGAGATCAAACTCTATCCTTGTGACCTCCTCCTCACATGATGGACAATGATGTTTCTCTGGATGATCTTGTAGAGCTTTTCGTTGCGAGTCCAACGAGCCCAAGATCATCAAAAACGGAGTCCGGATGCAAAAGATATGCCCGTTTTCGTTATGCTCATTCTGCAGTTTTTCTGAGGGGCGGAAATTCCGGCCCGGGGTGCGGAAATTCCGGCCCCCGGAAGTTCCGGCCGTTGCCCCGGAAGTTCCGGCCCTATTTTTCATCTGAGCTTTTCTGCTAAGTCTTTTCGGCTTTTCTCTCTGGAGGGGTTCCGGAAATTTGCCGGGGGTCCGGAATTTCCGGTCCTTGGTCCGGAATATCCGGCCTAAGAAACATTTGGCTAAGTCTTTTGCGTTTTTCTCTCAGGTGGGGGTCCGGAACTTTGCCCGGAAGTTTTCTCCGGAAATTTCCGGGGCACCGGAAGTTCCGGCCCTGTGCCCCGGAATATCCGGCCCCCGGCCGGAAGTTCCGGTTCATAACCCCGGAATATCCGGCCCCTCGTTTTTCCAACGGCTAGTTTTTGGGGGAGGCTATAAAAAGCCTCCTTCTTCCCCAAAACCTGGCTGCTTGTCTTGCTCACTTGCTTTCCTCTCTCCTCCATTGTTGCTAACCTTGTGAGCTTGATTCCTCTCAATCCCTCCAATGATTCTTGCCCAAACTTAGGGATTCAAGAGAGGAGATCTAGATTTAACATTCCACCAATCAAAATCTCCTCTAAGTGAGGGGAACTAGTGGATCTAGATTTTGGTGTTGCTTTGTGTTCATCCCCTTTGTTCTTCCTCTCTTATTCCCCCCAAAGCATTTGTTGCTTGGTTGGAATTTGAGAGTGAAGGACTTGACCACTTTGTGTGTTCTTGCCTCTTGCATTTGTTGCATCGGGTTGCTCTCTCCACGGTGATACGTGAAGTTGAAGGTTGAGAAGCTTGTTACTCTTGGGTGCATTGTGTTCCCAAGAGCTTGTGCCTCTTGGGTGCATTGTGTACCCTAGACGGTTAGAGGTGCCGCGAAGACTTCGAGTTGTGAAGCTTCAGCACGATTTGGGAGCCCCCAATTGAGTTGTGGGTGTGTGCCCCAAGAAAGTTGTAAAGGCTCCGGATTCCGCCTCGAAGGATTCCGATAGTGGAAGGTGAACCAAACCCTTGGGTGCGGTTCATCGGAGAATAGGGTGAGGCCTTTGTGGCATCTTGAGTAGGCCTCTTGTGGCGAGCTCACACCCCTCCAATGACACGTACTCACTTAACAAGGAGGAACTCGGGAATACATCCTCGTCTCCGCGTGCCTCGGTTATTTCTATACCCGAGCTTTACTTATGCAATTTACATTGTGATAGCCTTCGTGCTTGAAGTTATTTATCTTGCTATCACCTTGTTGCTTGCTTTGCTTAGCATAAGTTGTTGGTGCACATAGGTGAGCCTAGTAATTAGGTTGTTGGCTTGTTAATTTAAACACATAGTTTTATTCCGCAATTATCAAGCCCCTAAATAGAAAAAGTGTTAATCGCCTATTCACCCCCCCCCCCTCTAGGCGACATCCGGGACATCGTTTGTTCTTTCAATTGGTATCAGAGCCTCGTCTCTCTTGTTTGGCTTTACCGCCTAGAGAGTAAAGATGTCGTTTAGAGGATTAGTGCACAATTCCATGTTTATATTCAATGGCACAAATTTTAATGTTTGGAAAACTCATATGCTTAGTCACTTACGGGTCTTGGACCCCAATATTGAGCGTATCTTAGATATAGGTTTTTCTCCTCCAAAGGATTACGAAAGTACGACTTTAGAGGATGAGAAAAACTTATATCTAGATGCTCTAGCTTCTAATGAGTTTTGCAAATTTGTGAGTGTTGTAGTTTTCGAGTCAATCATGCCTCTCCGGGATGCTCATGAGCTTTGGACCAAGCTTCAAGATAATATGGAGTGTCCAACTCTATTGAGGATGATTGCTCTCCCTCCACCTCCGGCCGTGACGAGTTCTCGTCTTCGTCTACTTCACCAAAATGTGGTAAGCCACAAACCAATGTAATGGTGAGTAGTGATAGGTTTTGCAATTTTGATAGTGATCTCATTTTTTATGATCTTTTATCTCTATCTTTTGTAATGCCTCATCTTTGGACCTAAACACACATAGCACTATAAATGTCATACATGCTAGTGTTGATAGTTCTTGCATTTCATCCAAAAATTGCTTAGATAAATCTAATGATGATATGCTTGCTTTATCTTGTTCCAATGATAAAAATGCTTGTGTTCCCTCTAACTCTTGCATGAATATTAATGTAGAGGGAACCCAATTAATTGTGGAACAAGATTTGAAATTGAGTAGTTCAAAAATTAATTATTCTTCTTCATCCATCACTCATTGCCTTATGGCTAAATCTTCTTGTAGTGATGATAATGATAATAATGATGATAATAATGATGAAGAAGATGATGTGGAAAAGGTCAATGCTCTCCTTCAAAATAAAGGTCTAATGATTCTTAAAGCCCTTCCTCAAAATAAAATGCTCAAGCTATCCTCTTTGAAATTATGGAAACGCTAATTGAGCGCGGGGAAACTATTGAGTCTTTGGAAGCAAGCCTTGAAGAAAAGGGTAAGATCGAGAGAGATGATGCTATGGAAAAAGCATCGTTAGAAGATGCTCTTGAGAAAGAGCAAGAGACTCGTGCTTCTCTTGAGGAGAAACTAGAAAATATTGAGGAGTCTCATAATGAAATAATTGCTAAAATCATTAAAGAACGTGACCATGCTCATGCTAAATATAAAGTCACGAAAAATGAAAATGCTAGATTAAATGATGAGCTTGCCAAGTTGACTTCTTCCATTCCTAATGCTAATGATGCTTGTGCTACTAACTCCATTTCTTGTGAAGCATCTACTTTGAAGGAGAATGTTGAGCTAAGGGTTCAACTTGAGGTGCTAACTAGCAAGTATGAGAAGTTGGAAGAAAGTCATAAAAAACTATCTAGCTCTAATGATGATCTTCTAGCATCCTATGCTAGCCTAAAGTTAGCTCATGAGGCTATCACTACCAAGGTAACATCTTGTGAGCCTCATGTGGACAATAGCACAACTTTAGCTCAAAATGCAATATTGCCATGTGCTAGTCCTAGTAGTTCATCCACTCGTAATGTTGGCACATCATGTGATGAATTACTTTCTTTGCCTTGTTGCTCTAACAATGATGCATCTACCTCCTCTAGTACTTGTGTTGTCACTAACCATGTAGATAAAAGAGGAGAGCTCAAGGCCCAAGCTACTTCTATGAAGAAAGGCTTGGAAAAGCGTCATGAAGGGAAGAGTGCACTTGACAACATGTTGAGTGCGCAACAATCCCCCAATGACAAGAGTGGACTTGGATTCAACTCAAACAATAAGGACAAGTCCAAGATTGAGAAGAAGAAGGGCCACGCACAAGTCAAGAATCCGGCCAAGATCATTTGCTTCAAGTGCAAGCTATAAGGGCACCATGTTATGGATTGCCCAATGAAGAAGAAGCCTCTTAGTGAGAAGCAACTAGGGAAGCGGCCTCTTGTTCAATCTCATGGTCCTCCACGAGTTAAACAACGGCCACCTCCTAAGAAGACTCAAGTCAATGCTCCTCAAGTTGAGGAGCCTATTAAGAAGAAAGAGAAGAGTCGATGTTGCTACCTTTGTCGTGGCAAGGGTCATTTTGCTTCTTCATGCACTAACGGTACCTCTTCCTCTCCTATCATAATTGATGATGTATATTCTCTTAGGAAGGATAGAGGTGGCAATGTGTTTGCCAAGTATGTGGGAGCTCAAAGTGGTGTCAAGAAATGCACCATTTGGTTCCCAAACCTATTGTGACTAACCTCCTAGGACCCAACTTGGTTGGGGACCAACAAGCTCAAACTTGATCAATAGGTGTTGGTGGAGGACATTGGTGACTTGGCTATCATTTGAAGAATTAAGGGATCTTCATGGTTATATTTTTATCAAGCCAAGTCAATTGGATTATCACATATCTATCTCATATCCAATGCTTCCTCCTTGCGGTAACTTGTATTTAATTCATATATATATTGAAAGTTGCTTGCTCCCTTGCATGTGTTAGTTTTGTTCCTAGCATGTGATTATATGTGTTATGCTACTTTCCTACTTGTCTTGTTATTCAAGGTTATGTAAGATAGTTGTGTATCATGTATGTGTAACTTTGTGTTGAGCTTTATTGGATCTTGTCTGGATTTCAATTGGCTCTTTGAGATATTAATGGACTATCCCATTTTGGGGGAGTGATGTGCTTTGTGCACCTCACAAACCTAAAAATGTGTGTACATGAGGCACACCACCTAGTATTGATATTTCAATATTATCTAGCTACTATGTAGTATGTCATATTCATGAGAAATTCAAATTCTACAATGTCCATTAATCTCTCTAGTTAGTTTTATTTGCCTCTTGTTTAAAAATAAATGAATTATCACATTATGGGGGAGTAATAAGCTATGTGCATATTACAATCCCACAAAATGTGAACATTTGAGGTTTGCCACTTAGATTTGATATTGCAAATTATCTCATTCCTATGTGGCATGTTTGCTCGAACAAGTTCCTTTTTTTCCTTTTGGTTATCTTTTGGCTCTTGTTTGTGTGAGTTTGCTTGGTGTGGTTTTTCTCTAATATGCATTTCCATATATTAGTTGAGAAACCATTTGTTTCATCTTATTTTAACCATGGCTTTGCCGGTTGGTTCGAATAGTTGAAACTACCAACAAACCTTTTTCAAAATATGGCTTTTTATTTCTTATCTCTTGCCATATGCTTATTTGTTGTGAAGTTGGTCTTGAACATCATTCCTATATACCACCGAGAAATATCTCTATATACTCCTTGTCCATGACAAGTGATACTAGTAATTGTGGTGGATTTTGTAGACCATCTTTACCTTGGCTCTTGCGTTAAATTGCCTTATTTATTGCCTTCTTTGCCTCTTGCAAGGATCCTATTTTTCAATCGGTAGTGTTTAGTGTTATAGATAAAATATGGAGAGTAATGATCCCTTCTGTGTGCATTTTGTATTCAAATGCAAATATCTAAGATAATGCATTAATCTTCGGGGAGCATTCCTTTTTATTTAGAACACTATTCTATCTATCAATATTTGATCCTTTCAATTGGCATTTGATTCTTTATCTTATGTTTTGGTACCTTCAATTAGTATTAATTGGAATTTAATATCTCCTCCATAGATATTTGTTCTAATTGATATTTATTGTGGGAGTCTTGATACCTTTTTGCCTTATTTCACTTTACTTGATTTCGGTCAAGTATCACCCTCTTCTTGGTATCTTTTCTCCTAGTTGGTATCTTATTTTCAATTGGTGTCTTATCGATCATTTGTTGTGTTGGTTTGATTCCTTTTTTATTTCACACTTCATGTGTTGATGTGTGTTGGAATCAATCATTTGTTGATTTGTTCTTACCTCAATCATGTGTTGATTTGGATTTTGATATAATTTGGACAACCTTTTTGGGTCACACTTTGGTGTGCTCTCTTCTTGGTTTACTTGGTGTTTTTGTCCAAAGTGTATCTCGCTTGGTTCTCGTAAGTCTATGCATGCATATTTACTAGTATATATTTTATATGGCATGCTAGTCTTTCTTGATCCAATATATAGGGGATACTCCACCGAATCCTAAATCGGCTAAGATGTGCATGAAATTCAATTTCATATGTATATGCACATATTTATGTGGAGTATGTCCTATATATTGTAGTTTATCTAACTACTATGGGACCCAATGAGTTTGGGAACCATTTTGTGCTTGAATTTTGTTTTAGGTACAATGGATATGCATTGGATGCTTGCCTCATTCATAAGGAAGGTGTTCTCACCATGTGATCTTAGGAGTCAAGCTTTGATGACTAACAAGGAATCATCTTCTTCATCACCAATGCCATATCGGTAACAAGTATCTACCCATGCATACTTTTCTAGTTCCAACCTTGTGTAGGTTGCCTCTTGGCATGAAAACTCTTATATGCAATTGTTGTGGTTTTGGCCTTTTCCTTCACTTAATATATCTTTGTGATATGTGTGATGAATTTGCAAAAATCTTTTCTTCAATTGATATTATTTGTTTATGATACTTGTTGTCTATCTCAAAGCATCTACACTATCTCTTGTTCCCTTAGTGATTTGTGTGATGTCTTTGATATTTTAGAAGTTCATTTATATACAATGAGAAATTTGAGCTATGTGCTATGCTTTTATGCAATAATCTCGTTTGTATATTTATGACTTCTTGTTGGATACCTTGTTCTCTCCTTCTCAACCATCTCATATGTGCAAGTCTTTGTGGATGCATATCATCAACGATTTGTCTACTTAGAAACCTATACATATGAGAGAGGTCACCTTTTAGTTGGTATTCTAATTCTTGAGCTGCCTTGTCTTTTATCTATAATCCTTTGGTGGCTCCAAATTTGTCTCATGAGTGCTTGTCTAATTGTTTATTGGTATCTTTGCACACTCATGTATTTGTTGAGGATCTTCCACTTCATGCTTACCATGGTGAGCATGTTGATTTTCATTTGACTAAATGCTCTCACTAGCTTTTGGCATTTTCAATTGGTTTTAGTTTCCAATTGGTATCCCTAAGCGTGTGAACATACCTTTTTAAAGATCTTCGTTTTATCTCGGTTGGGCCTATCTTATGTTGAATCTTTGAAAATTGGTATCTCCTTATGGCTCAACCACATCTTTGGTGCAAGTGCTATGATTTGCTTTTGCATTATGCACAATTGCATCTTTTGCATGTTCTAGATGATTTTGGGGAAGTGAGGATGCCATATTTGTGCACTCCTCAATAGTGCATGAACATTGGGGAGCTTCTCCATTTTTATTTAGAACTCTCGCTTTGGATCTTCTCGATTGCTTTCCTCCTTTGTGGAGTTTTTTTAAAAAAAAACTCATTTCTTTGCAATCTTTTGATCCTCAATATAGTTTGATTTCCTCTATTTTTTCGTTAAAAGGGATTGTCATCACCTTTATGGAGGAACTCATATTATATTGGCTCTCTAAATTTTTCTTCCCATTTCGGCAATCGATGCCAATGGGGGAGAAGTTTAGAGGGTTTAAGGGAATTTGGGTTTATGCTATTGTTGCATTCGCCACACATGCCCTTGCATTATTGCTCGTTTGTCTTGCAAGGATGCTTTATTCATTATATAAACCCTCTTAATAAGGGATTGTCATCAATTACCAAAATGGGGGAGATTGAAAGTGCATGGTTGCCCCCATGCATGGTTTTGGTAATTAATAACAATCTCTATGGACTAATATTTGTATTAAGCTATATTTATAGAGGTGTCCATTTGCTTTGCTTGATCTCCATTTGTTGGAAACAAGGCTAAGGGAAGAAAAGTTTGTGTTGATCAAGGCTAAGTGCGTGTTGATCAACACTCAAGTCCAAGTGAAGATGTGCCGAAGAGTGCTTTCCCCATCTTGGTGTATGGGGGAGCAACATGTGAATCTTCACCGAAGCGCAATCGAAGAAAGGTGGTGCATCTTGAGGAGATGAAGATCGTCTTCATCGACCTCAAGTGGATTAAAAGCACAAGGCAAAGGTATGTCCTTGATAGGGTTTCTATTTTAACGGTCTCATGATGTTTAGTGAGAGACTGGGTTATAGGATAGATAGCCGTACTATCAAGAGAGGCTCTCGACCGAATATCGTGATCGTATCATCGTAGAGAGCACAAACCTTTGCATCCATGCAATCATCTCTATTGGTTCTTATTTTCCTCTTATCGTGGTGTGATCTTGGTGCTTGTCGTGCTCGTCATGACAAGGCTAAGTTCACCGAAAATAGTTTTCATATGCGTCTTCTATTGCGTTTTCGGTATTAGAGATTTTGCCGGTTCATCCGTGCGGAAGATTTATCTCTTCCATTTCTTTGCAAAATCTCCATTGCTTGTTTGCCATTTTCAAGGGTAGCTTTTGTCGTCCCCTTTCCAACAAAATTGGTTTCACGTTGTTCGGACTTAAATTGCAAAAGATACAGCATTTCCGGTTTTCAAAAAGGAGAAAAAAGAATAGAGGTATGACAGGCATAACATCCACGATTGGGTTGAAAATAGCATAAGCTTCGGGTAATTTGGCAAAGAAAAAACTAGTCGGATAAAGAACAGAATTAAAACAGATACAGGTTAAACTAAGTATATTAGGCATAACAAGCATTTCATTCTTGTAGAGTAAATAATTGGATTTTGATTGAGTTACCCGGTGTGTTCTTTTTAGAGAGGTCAAACTCTCTCCTTGTGAACTCCTCCTCACATGATGGACAATGATGTTTCTCTGCATGATCTTGTAGAGCTTTTCGTTGCGAGTCCAACGAGACCAAGATTATCGAAAACGAAGTCCGGATGCAAAAGATATGCCCGTATTCGTTATGCTTATTCTGCAGTTTTTCTGAGGGGCGGAAATTGCGGCCCGGGGTCCGGAAATTCCGGCCGTTGCCCCGGAAGTTCCGGCCCTATTTTTCATCTGAGCTTTTCTGCTAAGTCTTTTCGGCTTTTCTCTCTGGAGGGGTTCCGGAAATTTGCTCCGGAAGTTTCCTTGGAAATTTCCGGGGGTCCGGAATTTCCGGTCCTTGGTCCGGAATATCCGGCCTAAGAAAAATTTGGCTAAGTCTTTTGCGTTTTTCTCTCAGGTGGGGGTCCGGAACTTTGCCCGGAAGTTTTCTCCGGAAATTTTCGGGGCACCGGAAGTTCCGGCCCCCGGCCGGAAGTTCCGGTTCATAACCCCGAAATATCCGGCCCATCGTTTTTCCAACGGCTAGTTTTTGGGGGAGGCTATAAAAAGCCTCCTTCTTCCCCAAAACCTGGCTGCTTGTCTTGCTCACTTGCTTTCCTCTCTCCTCCATTGTTGCTAACCTTGTGAGCTTGATTCCTCTCAATCCCTCCAATGATTCTTGCCCAAACTTAGGGATTCAAGAGAGGAGATCTAGATCTAACATTCCACCAATCAAAATCTCCTCTAAGTGAGGGGAACTAGTGGATCTAGATTTTGGGGTTGCTTTGTGTTCATCACCTTTGTTCTTACTCTCTTATTCCCCCCAAAGCATTTGTTGCTTGGTTGGAATTTGAGAGTGAAGGATTTGACCACTTTGTGTGTTCTTGCCTCTTGCATTTGTTGCATCGGGTTGCTCTCTCCATGGTGATACGTGAAGTTGAAGGTTGAGAAGCTTGTTACTCTTGGGTGCATTGTGTTCCCAAGAGCTTGTGCCTCTTGGGTGCATTGTGTACCCTAGACGGTTAGAGGTGCCGCGAAGACTTCGAGTTGTGAAGCTTCGGCACGATTTAGGAGCCCCCAATTGAGTTGTGGGTGTGTGCCCCAAGAAAGTTGTAAAGGCTCCGGATTCTGCCTCGAAGGATTCCGATAGTGGAAGGTGAACCAAACCCTTGGGTGCGGTTCATCGGAGAATAGGGTGAGGCCTTTGTGGCATCTTGAGTAGGCCTCTTGTGGCGAGCTCACACCCCTCCAATGACACGTACTCACTTAACAAGGAGTAACTCGGGAATACATCCTCGTCTCCGCGTGCCTCGGTTATTTCTATACCCGAGCTTTACTTATGCAATTTACATTGTGATAGCCTTCGTGCTTGAAGTTATTTATCTTGCTATCACCTTGTTGCTTGCTTTGCTTAGCATAAGTTGTTGGTGCACATAGGTGAGCCTAGTAATTAGGTTGTTGGCTTGTTAATTTAAACACATAGTTTTATTCCGCAATTATCAAGCCTCTAAATAGAAAAAGTGTTAATCGCCTATTCACCCCCCTCTAGGCGACATCCGGGACATCGTTTGTTCTTTCACCTAGGCAAGACGCGACTTTTCGACTAAAATCGTCGGATTCTTCTTCAGATTCGAGGTCCTGCTCCATAGGAGCAGTGTCCCCAGATCCGGCTTCCGAGTTCGCTCCGGCCTGCAGAGCAGGAAGGATAGACTCAGGTTCACTTGTCGACTCGTTTGAGCCGGACTCTCCCAAGATGCCGACGAAGTGGAACTCCGACGCCTCCTTGTTGAAGCTTGCAGCATTGTCTTCAGAGTCTTCGTCATCAGCGTCAAAAGCCAGATCGAGATCGGCAATCTCTTGAGAGTCTAGATCCGATCCGTCTTCAAAGTTGCTGGGGTGGGTGGCGGGGAAGCTTGAGGTGAAGCCGAACGTATCCAGCGCTTCGGCGGTGAAGCCGACGAAGATGTTGACGCCGCCGATGGAGACAGTGGACCAGTCGGCAGGATCCTCCTTTGCCGGCGTCCAGAAGCCGTTGTTGAAGACGTAGCCGGCGCCGTTCTCGTCGTAGCAGCTAACCAAGCCGACCGCGATGGTGTTGCCGACGCCGCTAGTAGATCCCACCCCGAACGTAACCCCGGACATCTCTTGCCCCACGGTGGGCGCCAACTGTCGAGGTATTATCTAATCTAGCGGAGACAGGGGTGTCATCCGGCTAGGTAGAGAGGTGGATGTAGCAGACGTAGGTGATTCCGGTGACGGGATGGGCATGAGTTTACCCAGCTTGGGATCTCGCAACGGTGACGAAACCCTACGTGCTGCTATAATTCACTATAAGGCGATATGAGCCGATTACAATGAAAGTTAGAGCGTGCCCTGAGTCGTCCCTTAGGCCGGCTTATAAAGGCGTCCGGACCTAGGGCTTATAGGAGGAAACCTAACCGACTAAGTTGCAGAGTTCTACACGAATCCGGCTTGGGCCTTGCCTTGAGACCTAAGTCGACTACAGAGCAGGCTGCCTTCTGGAACAGGGACGGAGCCAGGAATTACAATTAAGGGGGGCCAAATACATGTCAATCAACTTGGAGGGGGCCATTAGGGTTAATTTAGACAAATTTAGAGGTAAAATACACATTTTATTAGGGGGTTTTCATACAAAAAATTCCTCATAGGGGGGGGGCATGGGACCAGCACGCCCCCCCCCCCCCCCCCCTCCCCTAGCTCCGTCCCTGTTCTGGAACCTTCCCTTAGCCGGATGGGCCTCCTGCGCTTCATCATACTGGACCGCCCGGTAAGCCGAATTGTCTTACCACCTCTATGGGCCCCCCCTGATATGCTGGCTTTTAGTCATCTCCGTGAAGGTACCTGTTCGGCATATCCCAACACTTACATATATACAAAAGCATGTTTCATCGTTGAAAACAATTGGAACAAAATTCACTTGGTTGGTTAAAGCGATTAAAAAAGAAAATTATTGTGGTGTTCGAGTTACACATAATTTAATTGTATAATTACATTGCATGACGGCGTGATCTCTAATCTCATCAATCAGATGGCTAAAAAATTATGATGTGAACAATTAAATTGCTAAAATAATGGATGATGTGGATAGTTTACACGTAGAGATAGACAAATGATGATGTGGATAATTGGATGGTAACGAATGTTAGTAGGATGAGGTGGACAATTAGATGGATATAACGATGGATGAGATGGACAGTTGGATGGTGTGTCTGTGGGGGCATCGGGTGTAACTGTAGCTCTAGTGATTCGTTTGGTTTTAGTCACTTTTCTATGTATATCATGTCGAGATTCCAACGCCCATCGATCTTTGTAGATCAATGATAGTGTAACTTTGCTTAGAGCGAGTTATCTATTGAGTGCGACTTTCATACCTAGACCCAAAATACATCACGAGATGTTATGTAAAAACGATAATATCCTGTGTTGAGCGCAAGGATGCAAGCCAATTTAAGTACCATGATTTCACAGCTTCATCAATGACTCAATCAGACAATATAATGGACTGACAAACAAACTCATGAATCGTGATAAGTTGTAAATCATAGGAATAACATCTCAAATTTTGCAAACAACGTCAATTTTTATTGAGATCCTGCGGTTGGGGAGTGTAACCCGTTTGTTCTCTACTATGACACATTACATCCAGCAGAATCTCATGTTATCAAAATGACTATCTCATGTAAACATAGCATTCCGAGATGAGAAAACAAATGCTGCTGTAGCTTCAGTGGATTGAAGCACATTTGGGACGAGCAGTGGTATTTGATTTGGTCAACCCTGCTTGCTAACGGCTAATGGGGGTGTGCATCCGCTCGACGATTCTGTTGATGGCATCGCGAGTCATTACAATGGTGTCATGCTGCAGGATGCTGTAGACATTGAGACCCTGTGTTTGAAGGTATTAAACATCAGCATGGTCTTCTTGGGTAAAATAATAAATGGGAAACTACAATATGACTATCTTCACAATTCCACATTCAACTGCTGAGGTTCTGAGACACTTACAATTGACGGAAGGACATTCACATAGTGAAGATTTTGAGTAGCCAACTTTAACTTCTTATCGATGTCGCCTCCATCCACCAACAAAACCTTCTTCGTATCGTCCATCTGCTTTATGTACTGCACAATGTTTTTCGTCTTGTGGCTAGGCACTTCTAAGTCCTCAAAGATGCAGAGCTATAGAAAAACATGATCAGGTAATTTTCCTATGCATACGTATTTACTTATTTACCACAAATGATGGATTCAAATGGAGAAATCCAGACTGTCTTTTCTATAGGCAATTAGGTATTTGAATGCAGGATTAAATATGACAAGACACTTTGCATGGTGGAGAATTCATTGCATAGACCAAGTTTATTGTCATATTCTTCAATAAAATTCAATAAGCTTTTCACTCTTATAGGAACACATGCAAACAATACAAGCTCAATGTTAAATCTCATAAGTAACAACATAACACTTCGTGAAAAAAGAGTTCCTGGCAATCTAAAGACCTTAAACCATCTAGGTTGACCATTTAAAACGACAAGACATACATAGAAACCCATCTGTAGACTATACAAAACTAGTCAAGTGGATAACCTGTTTTCCTGAAATTTAGGAAGCATCTGTAGTGTAAAAATATAGCTACAGGATCACGAAAACATAAAACATAGCAAAACAGTTCCTCGGGCATCCATAGTAACATGCTGATCAACACATTGTCAAACAGCACAGTAATTGTCAAATAGTTCTAACAAATGATACACATGATTATTGCTGACGCCTGAAGCGGATTGCTAAACCAGGGTCCAGGATTTAATACAAAATTAATTTTGCATCAGAAATAGTTATTCAGGAATAACCACATAAGGCAGGAGCTAACTATTGAAATGAAACATCCAGGAAGATACACATTAATTAAGTAAAGCGGCGGATACCTTCCCCTCAGCTGTCCGAGCAGACAAGGCTATCTTAAGTCCCAGGCGTCGTACTTTCTTTTGCAACTTGAATGCATGGCTTCGTGGTTTAGGGCCATGCATGGTTGCACCGCCTCGAAACTGTTGCAGTAAAAATATTAGTTCAGTTGGGGCACAACAAGATGAGAAATCTCCTCGGCGTATGAAGTAACATTCATATGACTGATATACTATCAAGATTAGGTAGTATAACCTGACAACCACGCAATGTTCCATGACGTGCTCTTCCAGTTCCTTTTTGCTTGTAAGGCTTTCTTCCTGTGCCACTCACTTCACTGATAGTTTTAGTTGAGTGTGTCCCCTGTGAAAGGCAGGTGCATGCAATTATCAAAAGGTGCAGCGCAAATATTCTCGAAATATAGATACAGCTTATAAATATCTAACTGAAGGAAGTAATGATATCATACCAACATATTATACAACAGATCACATGATTTGGGAGCTCAAAATCTGTAGACAATCAAAATAAAAGAGAGATCATAGTGTGCACCTGTTGTCTTTTAGCAAGCTGCCATCTTACTACTCGGTGAACAATATCCTTCCTAATTGGAACATCAAAAACATCACCATCCAAAACCATAAATCCCTTGTCCTCGCTATGGAAGTTTGTTACTCTAGCTACTAAGTCCTCATATTGCCCTGAAATACAAAATTAAGATTAATTACAACTCGGCACAATTTGAAATCTTGTTTAGATTAAATCTCAATCAAACTAAAAGCACAGAGAGTCATCAGAGAGATGTCTGTTGGTTAAATAGAATATTCTGTAAGTCGCTCGAGAGAAACAGCACTACGATAGCAGCAAGTGTACAACATATACTAGAAACATACCAAGTTCTCGGTCTGGTGTCCAAACAGTCTTGCTAGATAGAAGTTCCGGAGGAATCAGTGCTTCATTTGTTGGAGCCAAAAGAGTAGAATATCTGTTGCAGTAGACATTTGGCAAAACCTGCAAATGAAGAATGCTAACTCAGATGGAAGAACTAGAATAACATGCAATGAAGTATGCCAAAGGGACTTCAATGCACCAAAGAGGATTTTTTTTTGGAACATTACACAATACATACACATGATTGCCCGTTGCTAATAAGAGTGAGCTAGAACATTGTATCAATGAAAATTCTGTTCTTGGCATCCTAGCAACCCCACAAGGATGCATAAATTACCGTGGACTGTCTAAACTATCAGAAATCAAATGCTACATGCGGCTGAAGCACATCACAGATGTACTGATGTAGTATTACTGTATATTGGCACACACTAGAAACAACTTTAGGAGATCAGGCAAGACAACTATGGCGATGGGCTCATGGGCAACAACTAAAACAAGATCCAACTGAAGAACCGTCTATAATGAAGAAAAAAAATGTAACTGAATATTTCCGCTTGAAACAAAGCTCTACTGAATATATCTGTCAGCAACCCTGCAACCGTATGATGACAAACCACATCATGTATTTGTGGGCGAACCAAATCACTATGGAAAGCTATACTTACACTTCATTTCCACTACTCCAAGCAGCCAAGAATTAACCCTTCCATACAATCCCTTGAGCAGTAGTAATTAACTGGCAATCCCCAATGGCGCACTCAGATCCATGTTCCTAAACCGCTCATAAACCCTACCCAATCAACGAACCAAACGCAGCCTCATGCACTCAAACGAGCGGAGGACGTCGCACTAGCCTCACTGAGGCCGAGAATCCACGCTATGGGGGTGGGAGGAGGGAGTACCAGAGCCAGACCTTCGCGAGGAGCGGGACGTCGCGACCGCCGGCACGGAGCTGCGGCGTGCACGCCGCGGCGCGACGCAGAAGCGACGCGGCGTGGGCGAGGGCGCGCATGGGACCGGCTCGGGTGTGGAGAAAATGCGGTGGTGGTGGTGGTGGCGGCGGCGGTGGCGGCCGGGGGGAAGTGCCGCTTGGAGAGAGAGAGAGAGCCGGAAGTGAGGCGGCGACGGAGGACGAGCCAAGCCACACTGGTCTGCACGGGCTGTAAGTCCGTCTGGAATGGTAAACGGTAACTGGGCTAAGCCCAAGATCAGTAGTTAATAGAAGCTGGGCTTTTCTGTGCGGGCCAGAAGGTCAGAATCGACGGTCGAGGCAGGCCGCATACGAGCGATTTTTCTCGGGAGAAATTTATTTCCGTGTCCGTTCGTGGATCGTTTGGTTGCCTCCCCAGAGAGCGAAACGAACTCGAACTGAGATCGGACTCCGAATGTTCGCCGGAGCCTGGCAATGTAAAACACGTGAATGTTCGCCGGAGCTCATCGCATCTAATTCTTCAACCTTCCCGGCCGTCTTCCAGTTCTTCTTCCGACTAGATCGGCCGCGTCCGACGAGCGCGCGAGCGGAACCAAGGAGGAGATCATCAATCATGCTTCCCGTCCGCCGGAAGCTGTCGCGTGCGTGGACGGCGCAGGAGGACGCGCGGCTGGCGCGCCTCGCCATGGAGAACCGCTTCCGGCACTGGCACCGGGTGGCGCGGCAGATGCCCGGCCGCTCCCACGCGTCCTGCCGTGACCGGTGGCGCGACCACCTGGCGCGCGACGTGTACCACCGCCGCCGCTTCACCGCCCCCGACGACGCCGAGCTCGGCAGCTGCCTCCGCGATGGACGGTGGAGCGGCATCACCCGCGCTGTCCACCAGCGCACCTCGCGCGTCGTGAAGCGCCGCTGGAGGGAGCTCCGCAAGGACCGAAGCGTCAGGACGGTGGCGTTGCAGCACCCGCTGGCCGACGCTCTTGCCGCCGGTTTCAGTTCCTGCAGCCTCGGCTGCCGCCCGATGGATCCAGTTGACGGTAGCCTCGCGTTGGGCTTCGCGTGCATGGCCGTCTGATCCCCTGCTTCAATCCTTCGCCAGATGGAGATTCAAGGATATGGTGGATGCACCGATCGGCACGATAGTCTAGACACATATCGATGTTCATCTGTAATCAGTTTCAGTTTGTTCCTCAACTCCAAATTTTCAACTTCTTTGTATGTGGAGTCATAAGCATCAAGAAGATAGTAGCTGGCTTATTTTGATGAGCCTGCAGTATGTGGTCCAATCTTGGAGGAAATTAAGCGTGTATTTTTTTGGAGGAAATTACTATATGGTGTGCAACCACCAATCTTGGCGATCATTTTGGTCCAAATTCTACCACTGGAGCTAAATTTGCCAGCCGCTGTATTCTTGCAAAGTTTACTGAATTCCTTTTTTAAGTTTACTGAATTCTTGACTGTGAGGCAGAGCAGGCTGGAGTATCCACATTTCTCAGAAAAGAAAAACTGTGATCGTGGTTAGGCCAGCGCTTCACACTTGTAGGCTCTAGAATATTCTGATCCCAACTGCTAACAACATCGTGGCCCCACGATGCGGGACGAAAAGAAAAATCATCAAATCAAAACATAATACGAGTAGTCTTTTTTTTTTTTTTTTTGAGAAAGCGAGTAGTCTTTTCTAGCACATCGCATTTGGTCGCACCAGCAGGAGAAATTTTCTGCAGTCATCTCTCATCTTCGGTTCGTCCCGGATCGCGAGTCTCCTCCAGCCAGAAGAACCCAAACCCCAGACGACGCACGGCAGGAGGATCCCGCGCGGCGATGGGGGATGGGGACGCGAGCACCGGCGGCGGCGACGGCGGCGGCGGAGACCCGCAGCGGCTGAAGCGGATCGCGGCGGGGGCGTACGACTACGAGAACGACGCGCGGTGGGCGGGGTACTGGTCCAACGTCCTCGTCCCGCCCCACCTCGCCTCCCGCACCGACGTCGTCGACCACTTCAAGCGCAAGTTCTACCAGCGATACATTGTAAGCCCCCGCAGACGCCGACCATTTCTGGATTGGGCGTACACCATGCTGTCGTTCTATGTAGCTGCTAGTACGATCCGTTTGACTTTTTCTCTGTGTGTTGCTGTTGTCGTGAGAATTATGCGTTGGAAATGGGTCGATGGCTTGAATCTGATACTTGAAGAGTCCAGTTGGCAGCGTTGTACCGCTACCGTCGTAATACCAAATTGGTTTCTATGGGGTCGCATGATATCTGCATCATCGTGCTCAGTACCACATTTTGTCCTTGGTTCCATGCAGTTACCAACATCTTGATTTATACAATTCCACATTTATACTGTTGCATTACTGACGAGGAACTGAGAATTTCATCTGAGCAATACGGCCTAATGTAGCTCAAACGTCAACACGCTCATGTTAATGTTTTGTGCTGTAAAGTAAGATCTGGATCTTCCTTATCAATGGTTGTTGGGCCAATCAATAAGTTTGAGAACTGATGATTTATTTTATTGAATGCATAATGATCAAGTTCTTTTGTGGTTTACCCTTCATACACCAGATTTTAGTTATCTCTAATTTGTGTTTCCTATTGATGAAATAACTGAGTCACATCATCTTTACCTCTAGTATGTACATGCACTGCTTGTCCTTATTTCTTCAACAGGGTAAATATCCTTGCACGGCCAATAGCCCAATGCTAGTCTTGAGCATATTCTCTTGATTGTATATTCACTTTGAATTGAGTTATAATGTCATAAGATGTCAGTTGAAACACAATAATTGGGATTGGTAAATTGTGTGGAAGTTATTGGGTGAGGTAGCTACCTTGCCTACACTCACAACATTTTCACTTTCTTCTCACTGCAACACACCCATTTTTCTGCTGTGCAATTTGGTGTCAGAGAGCTGAAAGTTATTTTTCCTTTCCGGAAGCATGAGATGTTCAACTTCTGGCTGCTGCATACTAGCATTGCCATTTAGACATACCAATAGTTTTCTTTAAAGAAGTCTTTAGCACTCACGAGTCACGTTGGTTAGTCAAAAGTGGCTTTTCTTTAGTTACGATCCAATTGTTTTTGCCCATTATTTGCTAGTTGTTCTCCATTTGGTCTAGTAGTATGTTCAGTTACCAACCTTACCATATCTATCCCCTTCTGGACAGCGTAAGTATAGTATGATTATTCATCTTACAAAAAATTGCTGATTGCAACTGAACCTTCTCAAGGCGAGAGTCATATCCAAGTTAAAGTACCAGGATAGGACAATTGACAGCATCAAAATTACTAACTTTCCTTCTTTAAACCTCAGGATCCTGATTTGGCGGTTGAACCAATGTCTTCCACAAGTTCGACTCCATCCAACAGATCAGCAGCAAGTTCTTCATCTACGCCATCCAGTGATAATGTTAGAGCTCGTGAGTCAGGTACGGTGAACTCTGGTGCTTAATGTTTTTCATCTGGAGGAACGGGCAACATTCTTGGCTGAAGGAACTCCATCAGTTACTCCTGCCGTTTATATTGTTATTGTTATTAGTATTATTATTATTATTATTTATTCTGTGTTCTCAACAGTGTAAATTGCATGCTCTCGCAGGGCTTGTGGCTTTGTAGTGAGCCAGGGTTCAGAAAACCTGGTGGTCCTTTTCTGCAAAAACAAAAATGCTTAATATATCACTTTTGGAATGGCAATTTAACCTAACTGGAAAGAATTGTCACTATGTTTTCTCCCATTGCCACGTCAGTCTGAACTCTGAAGATTCGTTTCATAACTATAGTTTGCTCCTATATGTAGGATCTAGTGCATCCCAACCACCACCTACAGAAAGGACAGGAAGTTCTTTACGGTTTGATGGAAGAACTATACATTTTTCTATCAATGCTTGGGTATGGATAGCTACCTTGTCTTCTTCAACCTAGAAAAGCATATTCATAATCTACTTGCTGTGAGCATATTTTGTGTTCTATTATGGTCTACTGTTCCACTCCCTTTAGACATTTCACTTCTTTCGCTAATTACAACTTTTGTTCTTAGAACCTGGTCTCTTGTTTTTCACATGTGTGAACCACTGATAGCATATATGTGTGGGTCAGAACCGTAGTTCAGCAGGAAAAAACAAATGCCATGGCCATCAATTTCATCATCGTTATTTCTTAATTTATACTGTTACATGTCATAGTGTAATATGGTGTTGGGACATGCGGTTTTGCAGGTATTGGTTGTTTCTAGTCTTGGAATACTTCCAATTCTACCGAAAGATATCGCAAGCAAAGCATATAGACTTTCATTGCTAGGAACCATATGCTCGTCAGCATATTCTTTATACTGCACTTATGGGGTAAGTTCCTGCTTATCGAATGAATAGATGAAGTACCTTTTTCTAGTTTTGTTTGTGCCAGTTTCCTCTATTTCTCAATCCTGATCCCCCCACCCCCTTCTGCCTGTAGAAACCAAGAGCATGGAACATGCCTGCAATTCAGCCTTGGTTGCAGTCTATAATTGTAGCCAAGGACTTTGTTCATTTGATGTTCTCTCTTATGATGTTCACGTCTAATGTACACTTTAAGAGTAAGTTTCACTTCCTTTTCCTGCTTCAGATTTGAGTTCTAATCTCTGTCCTGGCTTTAGCAGTTTCATTTTTTCTTTATTCAGTTGCTCTACTGCCAGTTCTTTGCTGGGCACTTGATCATGTTGCTAGATTCCTGAGGCGTAATTTCGCACGCTCCTCTTTCTACAGGTTAAGTCACTGATTTCTACAAATTCAATATACACGTTTTATCAAATCCTGTGGTTATTGATTTCGTGTTTATCTCTTGTTTAGGAGGTATTTGGAGGAGCCTTGTTTGTGGCTGGAGACAAATAACGCTACAGTTAGCCTCCTTTGTTCAAATGCTGAAATTGCCCTGGGCTTTCTTATGATTACATCACTTTTCTCGTATGTTCAATCATTCACTTCTTGGTGAACTATTTAGTGAAGGTTTTTGTATCTAAACTTGAATAAAAATTTCATATGTTCTTTCTCATGCAGGCCGAAACGCAACCTAATTCAGACATTCATGTACTTTCATGTGAGTTGTTCTCCTGTAAACAAGCATTTTCCCCCCTGCTTTGTTTCATTTTCTGCTTTCAGTAGTTTGAGAATATGACGACAGTATAGGTTGAGTCTGCATCTTTTCTTAGCTGCATTACCACCACATGCATCTCACTGAACCACTGGAAAGTGAGAACAAGTTTTTCATATGTATGAGGTCTCCCCCTTCCCCTCGCGCCCTGTGCTAACCTTGTTTTTAGCACTTTACAATTGTTGATATACTTCATACTGTATAATTAATGTATTGTTTTGCATGATAGCTCAAGCATTGACATGGATGTTACTTGATTACTTCTTTGCATACTTCTTTGTAACCAAACCTGTTAGGTTTTCAGTTAGTGCACAACTGTATTACCTAGCTAACTTTTCTGTACGCATCTATTTTGTACAGCTGTTAAAGTTGATGTACCATGCTCCTGTTACATCGGGTTATCACCAGAGCGTGTGGGCGAGAATTGGTCGGGCTGTGAACCCGCACATTCATCGGTACGCGCCATTCCTGAATACACCCATTTCAGCAGCCCAAAGATGGTGGCTGAGATAGATGGCATGGGACACGCCATTCCCATGCACCCCTTGATCTCCTCTAGATACAGAAGTATCTGATGCACTGGGCTTTCCCGCTCCATTGTTAAGAACATACACGTCACTTGCACACCTTTCTATTGTTTTTCATATCTCCATTTCACGTCTTACTGACGGATGGCACCGGATAAATTTGTCTGTGAAAGCAGTAGGTCTTAAATGAACTGTATGTTTTGACTGATACGGTTATTTTTGAAACGGACTGATATGGTTATATAGAGATAGCACATAATTCTTGAGGATAATTTGTTGTATAAACAAGAAAGGTTGCTCATTTGCACTAATAAATGGTTTATGCCAATTCTATGTTAGTTATCTAGCAAACTTCCTATGGTTAGGATGATGGTTGACATTGTCAATGCTCTTTTTCGTTTTGCCCGGTGGCTGTTTTTGTATGAAACCAAGGATGGGGCAGGATCTCTGCCGTTGCAAGTTTGCAACATAATATGAGATTTTCTGGTTAATTAGAGAGAAAAAAACAACGGACATGTTCTTTCCTTTATGTTTTTATATAGCATTTCCTGTGAATTTGATGGATAACTTGCTTTCTGTATTATATTTTATGTGTAAACATAGTAAGAGTAGACGTTGCTCAGTGAAGTCGATGACGGGAATGTAGAGCGTGGTCTATCTTCTAATTTTATGCTGGCTGGTTGCACTCTTTCAACTGTGGTGTGTGGAAAAGTGTATAGTGAGCTTGTAGTTTCCGTGCCATGAGACTTGAAATTCCGGCAGGTGAGATCTTTCTTCTCTTTGGAAGAACATATTTACTAACCGTTACTCATTGGTCATCAGATGAAGAGAAAGTCAACAAAGGCTTTGACTTTGTGTGCACTAACAATCATTTGCTAACCAAGTTGTTAATGAGTGGTCTTCGTGAGACCACGACATACACACCTAGTCATTCTTAATGATTGTCTCTTAGCATGATATAAAAAATAAATCGATGTATTTAATGAAAAAAGAGATTGAGTTTGTATCTTAGTTAACATATGGCTATTTCACGAGATTAAAGGGAAAACAAATGGTTAACCCAATCACCGGTTAACATATGGCTATCTCATGTTCACATTATACAAGTCATATATCGTAGCTCCCGGTGAAAGAGTCATGTAGAATAGAGGGAGTAGCTTTTTATGCATTTGGAGCATTGCAAATATCCATAATTTCCTAACGAAGGAGGCCACGCCATGAATTAGGAGGAACATGAATAATTGGCATCGAATGTCCTTGAAGCTATTCCCACTATTCTACAATGTAAGTATATTTAGCAAGCTTTAAGTTTGCTAAAAAGACTTAGATTGTGGAACAGAGAAAGTAGCTTATTCAGCTGCACTGTTTTTAAGCAGAGAGAAAATACCATCTCCACTGATGCCATATACACAAAGTCATCCTTACTTGCCATGACGTCACCATGTCAAACATACCCGAGTCGTCCATGTGATAGACCCAGTCGTCTAGCTCCCACCTGTCAAACCCATTCTCCTCGATTGCACGCATCAAAATTTGAATCCATTGTCACATTGCGAGGTGCGTCATCCTTGATCCCACTGATTATAACGCTGTAATGCTTCTGATTTTTCAAACACGATGGGAGCTCAAATACATATAATAATTCAAGAATACGGAAAAGAAACTGGTTTTACTAGTATCTGTACCTAATACATCGAACCATAGACCCACTAACATATAAAATTGTAGCCTGACCCACAGAAACACATCCTTCACATGGTATGACAATCTCAGGAAATCACAATTTATAAAGTTAATTTTGAGCATTCCGTTGAGAATGAACTATTGATATAGTGTGATTTCGTTTATCACGAGGAATGTGGTCCATAATAATATGTGGCACATGTTGGTCCTATTTTTGAAGTGACGTCCGATGAAGTGTCCATCTTCTACAAATAAACCATATTCGCCATGTATATGTTTCGTATTCGTAACCAACAGGCACTGATTTTATATTTGTATTCATGCACTTTCCGTTCCGGTTCCGAATCCAATAAAAAGATGGTTATGGACATGGTTTCATCCGCTCAACACAATGGATAGCGATGGAGAAATTATGAAGTGTCGTCCACTTATGTAGCTCTTCCAAGTCTCTCTCTATAAATAGAGATAGAAATATGAATATGCACGAAGCCTATTCTTGATGAATTGGTAGTGCAAGCAAAGAAACGACACAGGCAAATGGAAAGAGCTGACACGGTCTCGCCATCAAAACGAGACTCCGACGGAAAGAATGGTCAGATCTCGTGGCCCCGCCACGCAACATGCAGAGCCACCGCCCCGCCCCCGAAGACCGCGTCCGAGAAGAAAGCAGAAGCGCACGCGCCCAACCAACAACCACCAGGGGCCACGCGGCGGCGACGGCGACGACCGCGGCGCGCGCGAGACGCTCGGCATCCATGTCCGTTCCCTCCGGCAGCGGCAAGGAGCCTCCTAGCCCGCCCCCGCCCCCGCCGACCGAGGCTGGGCGGGCGCGGCTCCGGGACGAGCAGCTGCGGCAGCTCCGCGAGCTCTTCCTCCGCTTCGACCTCGACGGCGACGGCAGCCTCACCAAGCTCGAGATAGCCGCGCTGCTCCGCTCGCTCGGCCTCCGCCCCGCCGCGGGGGACGAGATCCACACCCTCATCGCGTCCATGGACGCCGACGGCAACGGAACCGTCGAGTTCGACGAGCTCACCTCCTCCCTCTCGCAGCTGCTCCTCGGGCCCTGCCGCCCCTCCGTCGCCGTCGACCACGAGCAGCTCGCCGAGGCCTTCCGCGCCTTCGACCGCGACGGCAACGGGTACATCTCAGCCGCCGAGCTCGCGCGCTCCATGGCGCGCATGGGGCACCCCATCTGCTACGCCGAGCTCACGGACATGATGCGCGAGGCCGACACCGACGGCGACGGTTCCATAAGCTTCGAGGAGTTCACCGCCATCATGGCAAAGTCTGCCGTCGATTTTCTCGGCCTCGCCGCGTTGTGAAGGGATTCCTCAGCCCCACGTCCGATTAGAGCTTCGTGACTTCTTCTCCGTCTGTAAATTAGCTCATTTCCCTTTCTTTCTACCCTTCGGTTCTACTAATGCATACATATTTGACCTGAATTGGTTGTATTATATATGTCAGTGTAAATATGATCTAATGTTGCTCTAGTGAACATTTGATTTGGAAATGTTATCCAGAAAACAAGAATGAAACTTGCTGACAAAATAGGAATATGAATTGCTTGCGTTGCTGCATAGGATCTGCTGCGTTCTCTGTTAACTTGATTTTGGAACTGGAATTGCTGCGTTCTCTGTTAACTTGATTTTGGAACTGGAATTGCTGCGTTCAGTAGCACTATGATCTTCTTCCTTTCAGTCACAAATCCATGCAAACATTTACATTGTTATATGAGAAGAAATATACAGATACCAATTAGTGATATCAGGCTTAAATTTGCTGCATGAAATACCTGATACATGTTAAACACGAATGGGGAATTTCTCTTGACACCGAAACATTCCAGTCATAGCATTAAGTATAACCACCTAGTGAAATAATCCATGAAACTGAGAATCTCCGGATGGCTCACTGGTTGGCATTACATGGTTGTGTACCCAACCGAGCAACCACACCCTGGTTAGATAATCACATTCCTCTCAGATGGAAAAGCCGTGGGAGCTGCCCAGTCTCTTTCAACTTTCTTATTCTTGTAAAGATTATACCTCCATCCTATCTAAAATAAGTGTCACTGAACAAAGGGAGGTAGTATAAGCCCACCGTACCTACTTGAACAAAGGGTAGCAAAATGCAAAGCCAATGCATGTTTAAAGCTGCGAGTGGACCAGTTTTTTCCAAAAAGATTAAGTATATTTTTCACCCTCAAATGTCACACATTGGACACAAATCCCCCTGAACTAAAAATTGAGATTTTTCAAACCCTCAAATCCACAATACCGTCTAAATCACCCCCTATGGCGGTTTTGAAAAGTCTGGGCTGTTTTTGGAGATGATGTGGCGCTGACGTGGCTTACTGGCCGTTAGGGACCGTTTTCTCCGACGACGGCGACCTAGGGAAACCGATAGCGAAACGCAGCGACGGCGACGGCGATGAAAATGGGATTTCTTCGATGTCGGCTCCCGCCAGCTGCCGCCCGACGCCGCCCGTCCCTACGTCGCCGAATATCGTCACGCGAGCACTACCGAGCAACCTCACAGGGACCGCCGCCAGCGGCCGCGGCACGGCGCCGTCCACGCCACAAGAAGCCAGCCAGAAGCAGTGCCCGCCCCTATCCGCTCCCCTTTGCTCGTCTCTCCTCCCCGCTCGCCCGCCTCCCTCTCCACCGCTGTAGTGTGGCGCCGCCGCCACACCACCGGCCGCCCTGGCTCGGCCCCAGCGCCGCCACGTGCTCCAGATCAGGCGCCGGCAAGCTCGGCCACATCCTCTCCGCGTGCCTCTCCCAAATCATCGCCGCCGTCCGGGTCATGGAGAGGGTCGTCGATGCGGACTGAGAAACACAAGGGGAGGTGGGGGACGACCGCCTCCGGTACGACCTGCACCTGGAGGAAGGACATACAGCTCGTCCTCTTCTGTTGTGGCCGCCGTGTAACAGCCCCAGCTTTGTACTGAAAAATACCAAGAATTTTTCCACTTTTTGCACTCTTGTTTGCATCATGGCATGCATATGAAATTTGCTATTTCTAACAACCAACATATGCAAGTAATTAAAATGGGGAAGCAAACTTCCCAAACACCCAAACAAATGCAATTGCTTAACTTGGCAAACAAATCATTCTTGGACTTCCAAATTGTTTAGGAAGTTCCAAGTTTACATTATATAACCTTTTCTCAAAATCTAAATATTGCCAAATAAGAAATGAACTTGAGAATCCACAATTGGTTTATTTCAATTCTATTTTTGAAACCAAGTTAAACTTTCCAAAAATTCAAACTAAAATCATGGGGAGCTTCAATATTATTGTGAGAGCCTCCATGAATATTTTCATTATTTTTGGAAATGTTTAAGTGCTCCAACTAAATACAATTTGTAAATTGTCAAAATTGATTATAGTTGAACCCTGTGAACAAATGTTGCTCTAAAAATTTTATTTTAAAGCACCAATTTTTGTGGAGGTTCTAAGGGTAAAGGGGAGGCCACCTGAATTTTTGCAGAATTTATAAAATTGTTTAAGTGCCCTATTTAAATCCCTAAAAGTGCTTCTGGTTTTTAATTGAAAAAGGAAAAAGCCAAAAGATGAAAAATCTGACGAGTGGGGCCCTCCTGTCAGCCTCCCCTCTCCCTATCCTTCCTCACCGTGCAGTGATGGCACTGGCGCCATGCCCCGGCACCCATGCCATCGTGCCCCACTGAAAGGGCATGGTTGCCCCATGTGTTGTTTTGGTAATTAATGACAATCTCTATGGACTAATGTGTGCTTTGAGTTATATTTGTAGTGTTGGTCCATAAGGAATGCTTTGACTCCATATGTTGGAGTCAAGGCTAAAAGAAGAAGACTATATGTTGATCAAGGCTAAGTGCAAGTTGATCAACGTACAAGATAAAGGCCATGTGAAGAAGAAGATCATTTGTTGATCAAGATCCTATGTTGTCCATGGTGGATGGCGTCACGTGGTGATCATCATCAAGATAAAGGCCATGTGAAGAAGAAGATCATTTGTTGATCAAGATCCTATGTTGTCCATGGTGGATGGCGTCACGTGGTGATCATCATCAAGATAAAGGCCATGTGAAGATATGTCGAAGAGTGTCTCTCCCATCTTGGTGTATGGGGGAGCAATATGCGTGTCTTCACCAAGCGGAGCAAAATCAAGAAAGGTGATCCACTTGAGTGTAGATCAAGATCGTCATCATCTAGCTCAAGTGGAATGCGCAAGGAAAAGGTATGATCTTGATAGGCTTTCTATTTTACCGGTCTTGCGGTGTAGTTGGGAGACCGGGTTTTAGGATAGGTAACCGTATTATCAAGAGGGGCTCTCAAGTGAGCTTTAGCGTATCGGTCGTAGAGAGCTCAAACCTTTGCATCCTTGGCATCATCTTTATTGGTTCCTATTTGGCTCTTATCGTGGTGTGATATTGGTGCTTGTCGTGCTTGTCATGACAAGCCCAAGGTCACCGAAAACGGTTCTCATATGTGTTCCCTATTGAGTTTTCGGTGTCGGAGATTTTGTCGGTCCATCTATGCGGAAGGTTTCACACTTACATTTATTAGCAAAATCTCCCTTGCTTGGTTTCAATATTCTCACATGTTATTGGGTAGCATTTGTTGTCCTCTTTCCAACAAAGTTGGTTTCATGTCATTCGGACTTCATTTGCAAAAGATATGGTTTTCCGGTTTTTAATAGAAAGGTTTTACCTCTCATCATTTGGTTTTACCATATCTTGTTGAACAATGATGTTTCTATGTATATTCTTGTAGTGCTTGTTGTGACGATTCCAACGAGTCCAAGATTACCGAAAACGGAGTTCGTATGTGGAAGGTATTGCGTTTTCGGTATCGGTCGGTTTTTAAACAGGATATTAGAAAAGAAAAAGAAAAAGAGGGGGCAGCCGGCCTCACCGCCGGCCTGGGCCGGCTCCCAGGCCGGCCCGTTCGGCAACCCCTCCGGCCACTCTGCCGGCCTGGTCCGGGTTACAGGCCGGACCACTCGGGTGGGCCGCCGGCCTCTCCACCGGCCTGGGCCGGCTCCCAGGCCGGCCCACCCGGGTGCGGCACACTCCCTCCCGCTCCCCGGCTTTGCTCCCGGCCTGGGCCGGCTCCCAGGCCGGCCCACTCGGGTGGAGCCCCGGCCTCCTCACCGGCCTGGGCCGGCTGCCAGGCCGGCCTGCCTGTTTGCCTTTTCTTTTTCTTTTTAGCTGCACATGAAATACCACAACGGTCGCATTTTCGGAGCCCCTATTTAAAGGGCTTCTTCCCCAAATAAACCTTAACCTTTTTGCCAACCTCTTGAGCTATTTTCTCCCTCCATTGTTGACCTTCTCAAGCTTGGCTTTCTCTCATTCTCTCCGATAGTTGTTGCTACCTTTTGAGAGAAAAGAGAGAGGAGATTTAGATCCGTGTTTCCACCAATTGATTTCTCCTCTAAGTGAGGAGAACACTTTGGATCTAAATCTTTGGAGTTTTCTTTGTGTTCCTCCTTTGTTCTTCCTCCCTAATCCCTCCCAAGCATTAGTTGCTTTGGTTGGATTCGGGTTGGAAGAACTTGACCACTTAGTGTGTTCTTGCCATTGCATTAGTTGCATCGGTTTGAGTTCTCCACGGTGATTCGTGGAAAGTGAAGTTGAGAAGCTTGTTACTCTTGGGTACTTTGGTGCCCTAGAGCTTGTTCCTCTAGGGCACGTTGGTACCCTAGACGGTTGTTGATTTCTCGGAGTCTCGGTGGCTCAAGGGATTTGTTGGGAGCCTCCAATTGTGGAGTGTGGCTCAACCTTGTTAGCTTCGGAGCTTTGGTAGCTACGAAGACATTGCCGGGAGACACCAATTGAGTTGTGGTGTGTGCCCCGGCCTTGAAGCATCAAGTCTTGGCGGCTCGGTGCATTTGGTGAAGACCCTCCAACTTGTGGAGTGTGCTTCACCCTTGTAAAGGTTCTAGTTGTCAACCTCAACGGCAACATAGTGACAAGTGCCTCGCCACATTGGTGGTAAGACACAACGGAGATACGGTGTGCCATATCAAGGCTACTCGGTGTTTCACATTGGTGAACACCGCGCCGCTCCAACGGAGACTTAGCTTCTATTGGGAAGTGAACTTCGGGATAAATCATCGTCTCCAAGTGCCTCTGTATTTCTATCCCGAGCTTCTTACTTATGCTATTTACTTGTGATAGACATCGAGCTTAAAGTCATATATCTTGCTATTACCTAGTTGATCATATTGCTTACCATAGGTTGTTGGTACACATAGGTGAACCTAGCTAGTTTAGGTTTTGGCTTGATAAATTAAACATTAGTTTTATTCCGCATTTATTCAAGCCTTAACCGTAATAATTTTAAATCGCCTATTCACCCCCGCCCTCTAGGCGACATCCGTGTCCTTTCAATTGGTATCAGAGCAGGTTCTCTCTTTATAGGGCTTCACGGCCTAGAGAGTAAAGATGTCGTCTAGTGGTTTAGTGCACAATGATCCTTTAATATTCGATGGCACTAATTATAATGATTGGAGAAATCGCATGCTAGATTATTTTCGGGACATTGATTCATGTATAGAGCAAATTCTAGATATGGGTTTTTCTCCTCTAGAGGATGAGGAAAATTCTTATCTAGATGATGGAGCTTCTAAAGTGATTTTCATGTCTTTGAGTAATGCAGTTGCTTTGTCGATCTCTCCTTATCGGAATGGCCATGAGCTATGGACCAAGCTTCAAGACAATTATGGTGTGTCCATGGATAGTGAGAATGATTGTTCTCACTCCACCTCCGGGCGTAATGAGTTCTCAACTTCTTCTACCTCACCTACATGTGGCAAGCCACAAAATAATGCAATGGTGAGTAGGGATAAATTTTGCAATAATGATAGTGAGCTTCTTTTAGATAATATTTCATCTCTATCTCATTGCAATGATTTATCTTTGGACTTAAACACATCTAGAACTATAAATGTTTCACATGCTTGTGTTGATAGTCCTTGCATATCTTCTAAATCATCAAGTAGTGATGATCATAACAATAATGATGATGATGAAGAAGATGATGCTTACTTTAATAAGAAAGGTCTAATGGTTCTTAATGCTCTTTCAAAGAATGAAAATGCTTGTGAGAACCTACATGAAATTATGAGCACCCTTATTGAACGAAGGCTTACTATTGAAAATTTGGAAGCTCGTGAAAATGAAAGTCTTAGCCGCGAACGTAATTATGCGGACACAATTGCGAATCTTGAGCAAGCTCTTAAAGAAATCCAAACACCAAGAAATCTTTTGAGGAGACATTTACTCTAGAGTTATCTAAAGTAAATGAAACCCATGATAGAGCTCTCAAGGTGGCTAATGATTTTAAAATTAAAAATGATGAGCTTGTTGTTGAAATTGTTAGACTTCTTGAGGCTAATGTGAAATTTGAAAAGGATGTCAAGTCCTTGGAAGATTCTCTTGCACATCTCACTAAGTCTCATGATCAACTCCAAGCTCAATTATTAAAAGAGCTTCCTACTTGTTCTCCCATTGCTATTAATGTTGATGCTTGTGCTACTAACTCTATTTCTTGTGAAGCATTCATTTTAAAGGAGAATGTTGAGCTAAGGGCTCAACTTAAATTGCTAACTAGCAATTATGAGATATTGGAAGAAAGCCATGAGAAGCTCTCAAGCTCTCATGAGGATCTTCTAGTATCTCATGATAAGCTAAAGTTAGCTCATGAGGCTATCGCTACCAAGGTAATATCTAGTTAGCCTCATGTGGACAATGGCACAACTTCTACTAAAAATGCTATAATACCATGTGCTAGTCCTTGTAATTCTTCATCTCAACCTAGTGGTAAATCATATGTTGAATTACATTTCGTGCCTAGTTCCTCTAACAATGAAGCCTCAACTTCCACTAGTGCTTGTGTAGCTACTAACCTTGTAGGGAAGTCTAAAGAGCACAAGGTACAAGCCACCTCTTTGAAGAAAGATGTGGAGAAGCGTCATAAAGGGAAGGCCACACTTGACAACATGTTGAGTGTGCAAAAATCCCCCAATGACAAGAGTGGACTTGGATTCAACTCCAATATCAAGAACAAGTCCAAGAGTAGCAATAAGAAGGGCCAAGAACAAGTCAATCATTCGGCCAAGATTGTTTGCTTCAAGTGCAAAGTTGAAGGGCACCATGTTAGGGATTGCCCAATGAAGAAGAAGCCACTTAGTGAGAAGCAACTAGGGAAGCGGCCTATTGTTCAATCTCATGCTCAATCTCGAGTTGAACAAGGGCCACCTCCTAAGAAGACTCAAGTTATTGCTCCTCAAGTTGGGGAGCCTATTAAGAAGAAAGAGAAGAGTCGATGTTGCTACTTATGCCGTGAGAAGGATCACTTGGCTTCTTCATGCACTAATGGTACCCTATCCAACCCCATAATAATTGATGATGTTTATTCTCTTAGGAAGGATAGGGTTGGCAATGTGTTTGCCAAATATGTGGGGACTCAAAGTGGTGTCATAGATATTTGCTTCAATTGATATTTATTGTGGAAATCTTGATACCTTATTACTTTATTTTACTTTACTTGATTTCGGTCAAGTATTAACCTCCTCTTGGTATCTTGTCTCCAAAATGGTATCCTATTTTTCAATTGGTGTCTTATCTCTCATGTGTTGTTTGATTTGATTCCTATTGATATCACACTTCATGTGTTGACGTGTTTTGGAATCAATCATATGTTGATTTGAATTTTGATATAATTTGGACAACCCTTTTGTGTCACACTTTGGTGTGCTCTCTTCTTGGTTTACTTAGTGTTTCGTCCAAAGTGTATCTCATTCGGTTCTTGTAAGTCCATGCATGCATATTTACTAGTATATTTATTTTATGGCATGCTAGTCTTTCTTGATCCAATATATAGGGGATACTCCACCAAATCCTAAATCGGCTAAGATGTGCATGAAATTCAATTTCATATCTATATGCACATATTTATGTGGAGTGTTTCCTATGTATTGTAGTGTATCTAACTACTATGGAACCCAATGAGTTTGGGAACCATATTGTACTTGAATTATGTATTAGGTACAATTGAGAAGCGTTGGATGCTTGCCTCATTCATAAGGAAGGTGGTCTCACCATGTGATTTTAGGAGTCAAGCTATGATGACTAACAAAAGATCATCTTCGTCATCACCAATGCATCTCGGTAACAAGTATCTATCCCATGCATATTTTTCTTGTATTCAACCTTGTGTAGGTTGCCCCCCTTTGGCATGAAAACTTTAAATGTGCAATTGTTGTGGTTTTGGCTTATTTCCTTCACTTGGTATATCTTGGTGATATTTGTGATGAAATTGCAAAAACCTTCCTACAATTGGAATTATTTCCTTGTGATACTTGTTGCCTATCTCAAAGCATTTCCACTATCTCTTATTCCCTTAGTGATATGTGTGATGCATTTGATGTGTTTGAAGTTCATTTATATACAATGAGATAAAGTTGAGCTATGTGCTATGCTTTTAAGCAATAATCTCGTTTTGTATATCCATGACTTCCTTTGGTTACCATAGTCTCCTTTCTTCGACCATTTTATATGTGCAAGTTTCTTTGTCGATGAATATCATTGTCTACTTAGAAACCTATACATATGAGAGAGGTCACCTTTTACTTGGTATCCTACTTTCTTTCGAGCCACCTTGTCTTTTATCTATAAGTCTTTGGTGGCTCCAAGTTTGTCTCGTGAGTGCTTCTCTTATTTCTATTCGCACCTTGCGCACTCACATTCCATTGAAGATTCTTCTCTTCTTGCTCATCACGGTGAGTATGTTGATTTTGTTGCCTAAATGTTTTCACTAGCTCTTGGACTCCTCAATTGGTTTAGTTTCCAATTAGTATCTTTGAGCTTGTGAACATATTTTTTTTTAAAAGGTTGTCTGTGTCAATACTCGATATATAACTTATCTCCATTTGGTTAAGACTATGTGTCTTATCAAATTAATTGTCTTGTCACACACACATACTCTTGGTTGGACCTTTCTAGATAATTTCTTTTAATGGGTATCTCCTTATGGCTCAACCACATCTTTGGTGCAAGGGTTTTGTTTTGCTTTAATTTTTACATCCTTGCACTTGGTGAGTGTTCTAGATGATTTTGGGGGAGTGAGGATTCCATATTTGTGCACTCCTCAATAGTGCGTGAACATTGGGGAGCTTCTCTATTTTTATTTAGAACTCTCGGTTAGGATCTTCTCGATTGCTCTTCTCCTTGGTGGAGATGTTTAGAATGATTTCATCCTTTTGCAATCTTTGGATCCTCAATATAGTTTGATTTTCTCTATTATTCGTCAATGGATATGTGCATTTAATTTCACTCATATCTTGAGAAATGCATACCGTGTGGAGGAACTCATATTATATTGGCCTTCTAAATTTTTCTTCCCATTTCGGCAATCGATGCCAATGGGGGAGAAGTTTTAGAGGGTTTAAGGGAATGTGGTTTTATGCTTTCGTTTGGTTCTTAAGCATTTGCCTCTCATGCTCATGCATCCTTGTCTTGCAAGGTTGCTTAATTCATTATATAAACCCTCTGAAAAGGGATTGTCATCAATTACCAAAATGGGGGAGATTGAAAGGGCATGGTTGCCCCCATGTGTTGTTTTGGTAATTAATGACAATCTCTATGGACTAATGTGTGCTTTGAGTTATATTTGCAGTGTTGGTCCATAAGGAATGCTTTGACTCCATATGTTGGAGTCAAGGCTAAAAGAAGAAGACTATATGTTGATCAAGGCTAAGTGCAAGTTGATCAACGTACAAGATAAAGGCCATGTGAAGAAGAAGATCATTTGTTGATCAAGATCCTATGTTGTCCATGGTGGATGGCGTCACGTGGTGATCATCATCAAGATAAAGGCCATGTGAAGAAGAAGATCATTTGTTGATCAAGATCCTATGTTGTCCATGGTGGATGGCGTCACGTGGTGATCATCATCAAGATAAAGGTCATGTGAAGATATGTCGAAGAGTGTCTCTCCCATCTTGGTGTATGGGGGAGCAATATGCGTGTCTTCACCAAGCGGAGCAAAATCAAGAAAGGTGATCCACTTGAGTGTAGATCAAGATCGTCATCATCTAGCTCAAGTGGAATGCGCAAGGCAAAGGTATGATCTTGATAGGGTTTCTATTTTACCGGTCTCGCGGTGTAGTTGGGAGACCGGGTTTTAGGATAGGTAACCGTACTATCAAGAGGGGCTCTCAAGTGAGCTTTAGCGTATCGGTCGTAGAGAGCTCAAACCTTTGCATCCTTGGCATCATCTTTATTGGTTCCTATTTGGCTCTTATCGTGGTGTGATATTGGTGCTTGTCGTGCTTGTCATGACAAGCCCAAGGTCACCGAAAACGGTTCTCATATGTGTTCCCTATTGAGTTTTCGGTGTCGGAGATTTTGTCGGTCCATCTATGCGGAAGGTTTCACACTTCCATTTATTAGCAAAATCTCCCTTGCTTGGTTTCAATATTCTCACATGTTATTGGGTAGCATTTGTTGTCCTTTTTCCAACAAAGTTGGTTTCATGTCATTCGGACTTCATTTGCAAAAGATATGGTGTTCCGGTTTTAATAGAAAGGTTTTACCTCTCATCATTTGGTTTTACCATATCTTGTTGAACAATGATGTTTCTATGTATATTCTTGTAGTGCTTGTTGTGACGATTCCAACGAGTCCAAGATTACCGAAAACGGAGTTCGTATGTGGAAGGTATTGCGTTTTCGGTATCGGTCGGTTTTTAAACAATATATTAGAAAAGAAAAAGAAAAAGAGGGGGCAGCCGGCCTCACCGCCGGCCTGGGCCGGCTCCCAGGCCGGCCCGTTCGGCAACCCCTCCGGCCACTCTGCCGGCCTGGTCCGGGTTACAGGCCGGACCACTCGGGTGGGCCGCCGGCCTCTCCACCGGCCTGGGCCGGCTCCCAGGCCGGCCCACCCGGGTGCGGCACACTCCCTCCCGCTCCCCGGCTTTGCTCCAGTCCTGGGCCGGCTCCCAGGCCGGCCCACTCGGGTGGAGCCCCGGCCTCCTCACCGGCCTGGGCCGGCTGCCAGGCCGGCCTGCC
The DNA here is from genome assembly GCA_012064385.1 of Puccinellia tenuiflora. Taxonomy (NCBI): domain Eukaryota; kingdom Viridiplantae; phylum Streptophyta; class Magnoliopsida; order Poales; family Poaceae; genus Puccinellia; species Puccinellia tenuiflora. The sequence continues at coordinate 492,158 of QRDG01000716.1, forward strand.
TGTTTGCCTTTTCTTTTTCTTTTTAGCTGCACATGAAATACCACAACGGTCGCATTTTCGGAGCCCCTATTTAAAGGGCTTCTTCCCCAAATAAACCTTAACCTTTTTGCCAACCTCTTGAGCTATTTTCTCCCTCCATTGTTGACCTTCTCAAGCTTGGCTTTCTCTCATTCTCTCCGATAGTTGTTGCTACCTTTTGAGAGAAAAGAGAGAGGAGATTTAGATCCGTGTTTCCACCAATTGATTTCTCCTCTAAGTGAGGAGAACACTTTGGATCTAGATCTTTGGAGTTTCTTTGTGTTCCTCCTTTGTTCTTCCTCCCTAATCCCTCCCAAGCATTAGTTGCTTTGGTTGGATTCGGGTTGGAAGAACTTGACCACTTAGTGTGTTCTTGCCATTGCATTAGTTGCATCGGTTTGAGTTCTCCACGGTGATTCGTGGAAAGTGAAGTTGAGAAGCTTGTTACTCTTGGGTACTTTGGTGCCCTAGAGCTTGTTCCTCTAGGGCACGTTGGTACCCTAGACGGTTGTTGATTTCTCGGAGTCTTGGTGGCTCACGGGATTTGTTGGGAGCCTCCAATTGTGGAGTGTGGCTCAACCTTGTTAGCTTCGGAGCTTTGGTAGCTACGAAGACATTGCCGGGAGACACCAATTGAGTTGTGGTGTGTGCCCCGGCCTTGAAGCATCAAGTCTTGGCGGCTCGGTGCATTTGGTGAAGACCCTCCAACTTGTGGAGTGTGCTTCACCCTTGTAAAGGTTCTAGTTGTCAACCTCAACGGCAACATAGTGACAAGTGCCTCGCCACATTGGTGGTAAGACACAACGGAGATACGGTGTGCCATATCAAGGCTACTCGGTGTTTCACATTGGTGAACACCGCGCCGCTCCAACGGAGACTAGCTTCTATTGGGAAGTGAACTTCGGGATAAATCATCGTCTCCAAGTGCCTCTGTATTTCTATCCCGAGCTTCTTACTTATGCTATTTACTTTGTGATAGACATCGAGCTTAAAGTCATATATCTTGCTATTACCTAGTTGATCATATTGCTTACCATAGGTTGTTGGTACACATAGGTGAACCTAGCTAGTTTAGGTTTTGGCTTGATAAATTAAACATTAGTTTTATTCCGCATTTATTCAAGCCTTAACCGTAATAATTTTAAATCGCCTATTCACCCCCGCCCTCTAGGCGACATCCGTGTCCTTTCAATTGGTATCAGAGCAGGTTCTCTCTTTATAGGGCTTCACGGCCTAGAGAGTAAAGATGTCGTCTAGTGGTTTAGTGCACAATGATCCTTTAATATTCGATGGCACTAATTATAATGATTGGAGAAATCGCATGCTAGATTATTTTCGGGACATTGATTCATGTATAGAGCAAATTCTAGATATGGGTTTTTCTCCTCTAGAGGATGAGGAAAATTCTTATCTAGATGATGGAGCTTCTAAAGTGATTTTCATGTCTTTGAGTAATGCAGTTGCTTTGTCGATCTCTCCTTATCGGAATGGCCATGAGCTATGGACCAAGCTTCAAGACAATTATGGTGTGTCCATGGATAGTGAGAATGATTGTTCTCACTCCACCTCCGGGCGTAATGAGTTCTCAACTTCTTCTACCTCACCTACATGTGGCAAGCCACAAAATAATGCAATGGTGAGTAGGGATAAATTTTGCAATAATGATAGTGAGCTTCTTTTAGATAATATTTCATCTCTATCTCATTGCAATGATTTATCTTTGGACTTAAACACATCTAGAACTATAAATGTTTCACATGCTTGTGTTGATAGTCCTTGCATATCTTCTAAATCATCAAGTAGTGATGATCATAACAATAATGATGATGATGAAGAAGATGATGCTTACTTTAATAAGAAAGGTCTAATGGTTCTTAATGCTCTTTCAAAGAATGAAAATGCTTGTGAGAACCTACATGAAATTATGAGCACCCTTATTGAACGAAGGCTTACTATTGAAAATTTGGAAGCTCGTGAAAATGAAAGTCTTAGCCGCGAACGTAATTATGCGGACACAATTGCGAATCTTGAGCAAGCTCTTAAAGAAATCCAAACACCAAGAAATCTTTTGAGGAGACATTTACTCTAGAGTTATCTAAAGTAAATGAAACCCATGATAGAGCTCTCAAGGTGGCTAATGATTTTAAAATTAAAAATGATGAGCTTGTTGTTGAAATTGTTAGACTTCTTGAGGCTAATGTGAAATTTGAAAAGGATGTCAAGTCCTTGGAAGATTCTCTTGCACATCTCACTAAGTCTCATGATCAACTCCAAGCTCAATTATTAAAAGAGCTTCCTACTTGTTCTCCCATTGCTATTAATGTTGATGCTTGTGCTACTAACTCTATTTCTTGTGAAGCATTCATTTTAAAGGAGAATGTTGAGCTAAGGGCTCAACTTAAATTGCTAACTAGCAATTATGAGATATTGGAAGAAAGCCATGAGAAGCTCTCAAGCTCTCATGAGGATCTTCTAGTATCTCATGATAAGCTAAAGTTAGCTCATGAGGCTATCGCTACCAAGGTAATATCTAGTTAGCCTCATGTGGACAATGGCACAACTTCTACTAAAAATGCTATAATACCATGTGCTAGTCCTTGTAATTCTTCATCTCAACCTAGTGGTAAATCATATGTTGAATTACATTTCGTGCCTAGTTCCTCTAACAATGAAGCCTCAACTTCCACTAGTGCTTGTGTAGCTACTAACCTTGTAGGGAAGTCTAAAGAGCACAAGGTACAAGCCACCTCTTTGAAGAAAGATGTGGAGAAGCGTCATAAAGGGAAGGCCACACTTGACAACATGTTGAGTGTGCAAAAATCCCCCAATGACAAGAGTGGACTTGGATTCAACTCCAATATCAAGAACAAGTCCAAGAGTAGCAATAAGAAGGGCCAAGAACAAGTCAATCATTCGGCCAAGATTGTTTGCTTCAAGTGCAAAGTTGAAGGGCACCATGTTAGGGATTGCCCAATGAAGAAGAAGCCACTTAGTGAGAAGCAACTAGGGAAGCGGCCTATTGTTCAATCTCATGCTCAATCTCGAGTTGAACAAGGGCCACCTCCTAAGAAGACTCAAGTTATTGCTCCTCAAGTTGGGGAGCCTATTAAGAAGAAAGAGAAGAGTCGATGTTGCTACTTATGCCGTGAGAAGGATCACTTGGCTTCTTCATGCACTAATGGTACCCTATCCAACCCCATAATAATTGATGATGTTTATTCTCTTAGGAAGGATAGGGTTGGCAATGTGTTTGCCAAATATGTGGGGACTCAAAGTGGTGTCATAGATATTTGCTTCAATTGATATTTATTGTGGAAATCTTGATACCTTATTACTTTATTTTACTTTACTTGATTTCGGTCAAGTATTAACCTCCTCTTGGTATCTTGTCTCCAAAATGGTATCCTATTTTTCAATTGGTGTCTTATCTCTCATGTGTTGTTTGATTTGATTCCTATTGATATCACACTTCATGTGTTGACGTGTTTTGGAATCAATCATATGTTGATTTGAATTTTGATATAATTTGGACAACCCTTTTGTGTCACACTTTGGTGTGCTCTCTTCTTGGTTTACTTAGTGTTTCGTCCAAAGTGTATCTCATTCGGTTCTTGTAAGTCCATGCATGCATATTTACTAGTATATTTATTTTATGGCATGCTAGTCTTTCTTGATCCAATATATAGGGGATACTCCACCAAATCCTAAATCGGCTAAGATGTGCATGAAATTCAATTTCATATCTATATGCACATATTTATGTGGAGTGTTTCCTATGTATTGTAGTGTATCTAACTACTATGGAACCCAATGAGTTTGGGAACCATATTGTACTTGAATTATGTATTAGGTACAATTGAGAAGCGTTGGATGCTTGCCTCATTCATAAGGAAGGTGGTCTCACCATGTGATTTTAGGAGTCAAGCTATGATGACTAACAAAAGATCATCTTCGTCATCACCAATGCATCTCGGTAACAAGTATCTATCCCATGCATATTTTTCTTGTATTCAACCTTGTGTAGGTTGCCCCCCTTTGGCATGAAAACTTTAAATGTGCAATTGTTGTGGTTTTGGCTTATTTCCTTCACTTGGTATATCTTGGTGATATTTGTGATGAAATTGCAAAAACCTTCCTACAATTGGAATTATTTCCTTGTGATACTTGTTGCCTATCTCAAAGCATTTCCACTATCTCTTATTCCCTTAGTGATATGTGTGATGCATTTGATGTGTTTGAAGTTCATTTATATACAATGAGATAAAGTTGAGCTATGTGCTATGCTTTTAAGCAATAATCTCGTTTTGTATATCCATGACTTCCTTTTGGTTACCATAGTCTCCTTTCTTCGACCATTTTATATGTGCAAGTTTCTTTGTCGATGAATATCATTGTCTACTTAGAAACCTATACATATGAGAGAGGTCACCTTTTATTTGGTATCCTACTTTCTTTCGAGCCACCTTGTCTTTTATCTATAAGTCTTTGGTGGCTCCAAGTTTGTCTCGTGAGTGCTTCTCTTATTTCTATTCGCACCTTGCGCACTCACATTCCATTGAAGATTCTTCTCTTCTTGCTCATCACGGTGAGTATGTTGATTTTGTTGCCTAAATGTTTTCACTAGCTCTTGGACTCCTCAATTGGTTTAGTTTCCAATTAGTATCTTTGAGCTTGTGAACATATTTTTTTTTAAAAGGTTGTCTGTGTCAATATTCGATATATAACTTATCTCCATTTGGTTAAGACTATGTGTCTTATCAAATTAATTGTCTTGTCACACACACATACTCTTGGTTGGACCTTTCTAGATAATTTCTTTTAATGGGTATCTCCTTATGGCTCAACCACATCTTTGGTGCAAGGGTTTTGTTTTGCTTTAATTTTTACATCCTTGCACTTGGTGAGTGTTCTAGATGATTTTGGGGGAGTGAGGATTCCATATTTGTGCACTCCTCAATAGTGCGTGAACATTGGGGAGCTTCTCTATTTTTATTTAGAACTCTCGGTTAGGATCTTCTCGATTGCTCTTCTCCTTGGTGGAGATGTTTAGAATGATTTCATCCTTTTGCAATCTTTGGATCCTCAATATAGTTTGATTTTCTCTATTATTCGTCAATGGATATGTGCATTTAATTTCACTCATATCTTGAGAAATGCATACCGTGTGGAGGAACTCATATTATATTGGCCTTCTAAATTTTTCTTCCCATTTCGGCAATCGATGCCAATGGGGGAGAAGTTTTAGAGGGTTTAAGGGAATGTGGTTTTATGCTTTCGTTTGGTTCTTAAGCATTTGCCTCTCATGCTCATGCATCCTTGTCTTGCAAGGTTGCTTAATTCATTATATAAACCCTCTGAAAAGGGATTGTCATCAATTACCAAAATGGGGGAGATTGAAAGGGCATGGTTGCCCCCATGTGTTGTTTTGGTAATTAATGACAATCTCTATGGACTAATGTGTGCTTTGAGTTATATTTGCAGTGTTGGTCCATAAGGAATGCTTTGACTCCATATGTTGGAGTCAAGGCTAAAAGAAGAAGACTATATGTTGATCAAGGCTAAGTGCAAGTTGATCAACGTACAAGATAAAGGCCATGTGAAGAAGAAGATCATTTGTTGATCAAGATCCTATGTTGTCCATGGTGGATGGCGTCACGTGGTGATCATCATCAAGATAAAGGCCATGTGAAGAAGAAGATCATTTGTTGATCAAGATCCTATGTTGTCCATGGTGGATGGCGTCACGTGGTGATCATCATCAAGATAAAGGTCAAGTGAAGATATGTCGAAGAGTGCCTCTCCCATCTTGGTGTATGGGGAGCAATATGCGTGTCTTCACCAAGCGGAGCAAAATCAAGAAAGGTGATCCACTTGAGTGTAGATCAAGATCGTCATCATCTAGCTCAAGTGGAATGCGCAAGGCAAAGGTATGATCTTGATAGGGTTTCTATTTTACCGGTCTCGCGGTGTAGTTGGGAGACCGGGTTTTAGGATAGGTAACCGTACTATCAAGAGGGGCTCTCAAGTGAGCTTTAGCGTATCGGTCGTAGAGAGCTCAAACCTTTGCATCCTTGGCATCATCTTTATTGGTTCCTATTTGGCTCTTATCGTGGTGTGATATTGGTGCTTGTCGTGCTTGTCATGACAAGCCCAAGGTCACCGAAAACGGTTCTCATATGTGTTCCCTATTGAGTTTTCGGTGTCGGAGATTTTGTCGGTCCATCTATGCGGAAGGTTTCACACTTCCATTTATTAGCAAAATCTCCCTTGCTTGGTTTCAATATTCTCACATGTTATTGGGTAGCATTTGTTGTCCTCTTTCCAACAAAGTTGGTTTCATGTCATTCGGACTTCATTTGCAAAAGATATGGTGTTCCGGTTTTAATAGAAAGGTTTTACCTCTCATCATTTGGTTTTACCATATCTTGTTGAACAATGATGTTTCTATGTATATTCTTGTAGTGCTTGTTGTGACGATTCCAACGAGTCCAAGATTACCGAAAACGGAGTTCGTATGTGGAAGGTATTGCGTTTTCGGTATCGGTCGGTTTTTAAACAGGATATTAGAAAAGAAAAAGAAAAAGAGGGGGCAGCCGGCCTCACCGCCGGCCTGGGCCGGCTCCCAGGCCGGCCCGTTCGGCAACCCCTCCGGCCACTCTGCCGGCCTGGTCCGGGTTACAGGCCGGACCACTCGGGTGGGCCGCCGGCCTCTCCACCGGCCTGGGCCGGCTCCCAGGCCGGCCCACCCGGGTGCGGCACACTCCCTCCCGCTCCCCGGCTTTGCTCCCGGCCTGGGCCGGCTCCCAGGCCGGCCCACTCGGGTGGAGCCCCGGCCTCCTCACCGGCCTGGGCCGGCTGCCAGGCCGGCCTGCCTGTTTGCCTTTTCTTTTTCTTTTTAGCTGCACATGAAATACCACAACGGTCGCATTTTCGGAGCCCCTATTTAAAGGGCTTCTTCCCCAAATAAACCTTAACCTTTTTCCAACCTCTTGAGCTATTTTCTCCCTCCATTGTTGACCTTCTCAAGCTTGGCTTTCTCTTATTCTCTCCGATAGTTGTTGCTACCTTTTGAGAGAAAAGAGAGAGGAGATTTAGATCCGTGTTTCCACCAATTGATTTCTCCTCTAAGTGAGGAGAACACTTTGGATCTAGATCTTTGGAGTTTCTTTGTGTTCCTCCTTTGTTCTTCCTCCCTAATCCCTCCCAAGCATTAGTTGCTTTGGTTGGATTCGGGTTGGAAGAACTTGACCACTTAGTGTGTTCTTGCCATTGCATTAGTTGCATCGGTTTGAGTTCTCCACGGTGATTCGTGGAAAGTGAAGTTGAGAAGCTTGTTACTCTTGGGTACTTTGGTGCCCTAGAGCTTGTTCCTCTAGGGCACGTTGGTACCCTAGACGGTTGTTGATTTATCGGAGTCTTGGTGGCTCACGGGATTTGTTGGGAGCCTCCAATTGTGGAGTGTGGCTCAACCTTGTTAGCTTCGGAGCTTTTGTAGCTACGAAGACATTGCCGGGAGACACCAATTGAGTTGTGGTGTGTGCCCCGGCCTTGAAGCATCAAGTCTTGGCGGCTCGGTGCATTTGGTGAAGACCCTCCAACTTGTGGAGTGAGCTTCAACCTTGTAAAGGTTCTAGTTGTCAACCTCAACGGCAACATAGTGACAAGTGCCTCGCCACATTGGTGGTAAGACACAACGGAGATACGGTGTGCCATATCAAGGCTACTCGGTGTTTCACATTGGTGAACACCGCGCCGCTCCAACGGAGACTAGCTTCTATTGGGAAGTGAACTTCGGGATAAAATCATCGTTTCCAAGTGCCTCTGTATTTCTATCCCGAGCTTCTTACTTATGCTATTTACTTTGTGATAGACATCGAGCTTAAAGTCATATATCTTGCTATCACCTAGTTGATCATATTGCTTACCATAGGTTGTTGGTGCACATAGGTGAACCTAGCTAGTTTAGGTTTTGGCTTGATAAATTAAACATTAGTTTTATTCCGCATTTATTCAAGCCTTAACCGTAATAATTTTAAATCGCCTATTCACCCCCCCCTCTAGGCGACATCTGTGTCCTTTCAATTGGTATCAGAGCAGGTTCTCTCTTTATAGGGCTTCACGGCCTAGAGAGTAAAGATGTCGTCTAGTGGTTTAGTGCACAATGATCCTTTAATATTCGATGGCACTAATTATAATGATGGAGAAATCGCATGCTAGATTATTTTCGGGACATTGATTCATGTATAGAGCAAATTCTAGATATGGGTTTTCTCCTCTAGAGGATGAGGAAAATTCTTATCTAGATGATGGAGCTTCTAAAGTGATTTTCATGTCTTTGAGTAATGCAGTTGCTTTGTCGATCTCTCCTTATCGGAATGGCCATGAGCTATGGACCAAGCTTCAAGACAATTATGGTGTGTCCATGGATAGTGAGAATGATTGTTCTCACTCCACCTCCGGGCGTAATGAGTTCTCAACTTCTTCTACCTCACCTACATGTGGCAAGCCACAAAATAATGCAATGGTGAGTAGGGATAAATTTTGCAATAATGATAGTGAGCTTCTTTTAGATAATATTTCATCTCTATCTCATTGCAATGATTTATCTGGACTTAAACACATCTAGAACTATAAATGTTTCACATGCTTGTGTTGATAGTCCTTGCATATCTTCTAAATCATCAAGTAGTGATGATCATAACAATAATGATGATGATGAAGAAGATGATGCTTACTTTAATAAGAAAGGTCTAATGGTTCTTAATGCTCTTTCAAAGAATGAAAATGCTTGTGAGAACCTACATGAAATTATGAGCACCCTTATTGAACGAGGCTTACTATTGAAAATTTGGAAGCTCGTGAAAATGAAAGTCTTAGCCGCGAACGTAATTATGCGGACACAATTGCGAATCTTGAGCAAGCTCTTAAGAAATCCAAACACCAAGAAATCTTTGAGGAGACATTTACTCTAGAGTTATCTAAAGTAAATGAAACCCATGATAGAGCTCTCAAGGTGGCTAATGATTTTAAAATTAAAAATGATGAGCTTGTTGTTGAAATTGTTAGACTCTTGAGGCTAATGTGAAATTTGAAAAGGATGTCAAGTCCTTGGAAGATTCTCTTGCACATCTCACTAAGTCTCATGATCAACTCCAAGCTCAATTATTAAAAGAGCTTCCTACTTGTTCTCCCCATTGCTATTAATGTTGATGNGTCTAGTCTCTCATGATAAGCTAAAGTTAGCTCATGAGGCTATCGCTACCAAGGTAATATCTAGTGAGCCTCATGTGGACAATGGCACAACTTCTAAAAAATGCTAAATACCATGTGCTAGTCCTAGTAATTCTTCATCTCAACTAATGCTAAATCATATGTTGAATTACATTTTGTGCCTAGTTCTCTAACAATGAAGCTTCAACTTCCACTAGTACTTGTGTAGCTACTAACCTTGTAGGGAAGATAAAGAGCACAAGGCACAAGCCACTTCTTGAAGAAAGATGTGGAGAAGTCATAAAGGGAAGGCCACTTGACAACATGTTGAGTGTACAAAAATCCCCCAATGACAAGAGTGGACTTGGATTCAACTCCAATATCAAGAACAAGTCCAAGAGTAGCAATAAGAAGGGCCAAGAACAAGTCAATCACTCGGCCAAGATTGTTTGCTTCAAGTGCAAAATTGAAGGGCATCATGTTAGGGATTGCCCAATGAAGAAGAAGCCTCTTAGTGAGAAGCAATTAGGGAAGCGGCCTATTGTTCAATCTCTGCTCAACCTCGGGTTGAACAAGGCCACCTCCTAAGAAGACTCAAGTCATTGCTCCTCAAGTTAGGAGCCTATTAAGAAGAAAGAAAAGAGTCGATATTGCTACTTATGCCGTGAGAAGGGCCACTTGGCTTCTTCATGCACAAACGGTACTCTATCCAACCCCATAATTATTGATGATGTTTATTCTCTTAGGAAGGATAGGGTTGGTAATGTGTTTGCCAAATATATGGGAACTCAAGTGGTGTCAAGAAAGAACCATTTGGGTTGCCAAGCCTATTGTGACTAACTTCTTAGGACCCAACTTGGTTGGGGACCAACAAGCTCGGACTTGATCAATAGGTTATGAAGGAGGACTTTGGAGACTTGGCTATCATTTGAAGAATTAAGGGATCTTCATGCTTATATCTCATTTAGTCAAGTCAATTGGATTATCACACATCTATCTCATATCCAATGCTCCTTCTTGCGGTAACTTATATTTAAATTACATATATATTGAAAGTTGCTTGCCCCCTAGCATGTGTTAGTTTTGTTCCTAGCATGTGCTTGTATATGTTGTGCTTATTACTTACCTTGAGCAATCAAGTTTGTGTATGTTAATGTGCGCTCCATATATGTGTAAACTTTGTGTTGAGTCCTTATTGGATCTTGTGTTGATTTCAATGGGCTCTCTTTTGAGAAATTAATGGACCATCCCATTTTGGGGGAGTGATATGCTTTGTGCACTTCACTAACCCAAAATGTGTATATATGAGTACACCACCTAGTATTGATATATCAAGATTATCTAGTAACTATGTGGTGTGTCATGCTCATGAGAAATTCGAATTCTATAATGTCTATTAATCATCTCTATTTGATCTTATTTGCCTCTTGTTAAGAAGAAATGATTATCACATTGTGGGGGAGTAATAAACTATGTGCATATTACAATCCTACAAAATGTGAACATTTGAGGTTTGCCACTTAGACTTGATATTGTAAATTATCTTATTTCTATGTGGCATATTAGCTCGAACAAGTTCCAATTTGCTTTCTAGCTATCTTTTGGGTCTTGTTCGTGTGTGTTTGCTTGGTGTGGTTTTTCCCTAATATGCATCTTCATATATTAGTTGAGAAACCATTTGTTCCATATTATTCTAACCATGGCCTTGCCGGTTGGTTTGAATAGTTGGAACTACCAACAAATCTCATTCAAATATGGTGTTTTATCTCTTGCCATATGTTTTATCTTGTGAGGATATTCTTGGATACCTCTATCACCGGGAAAATAATTCCAAATGGTCATCGTCCTTGGACAATCCATACTTATGTTTATGGTAGAATATTTTTTTTGATTATCCTTACATTGGCAATTTGCCACATCTCTTGCCAAAATATTTATTGTGACTCCCATTGCCTTCCTTGCCTCTTGTTAGGATCCTAATTCTCAAATTGGTAGTGTTTAGTGTTGTAAATAAAATATGAAGAGTAATGATCCCTTGTGTGTGCATTTTGTATTCAAATACAACTATCAAAAAATAATGCATGAATCTTGGGGGAGCATTCCTTTTATTTAGAACACTATCCTAACTATCAATATTTGATCCTTTCAATTGGCATTTGATTTCTATCATATGTGTTTATGGAAGACAAATCTTTTCCCTTTGATGCTTAGTGCCATCATGAAAATTGTAGAGGGTGTTTGGTTTATTTAGTGTAATCTTACTCTCTCTCGGGAGTCTTGCAATCTCATCTCTTGTTTTATGTTTTATCCTATAGAATGAGAAAACCCCTTGGGCATGTCTCTTTCCTTCATCTTATATGCTCATTGGCCTTGCCTAGGTACCTTCAATTGGTATTAATTGGAATTTAATATCTCCTCCATAGATATTTGTTTCAATTGATATTTATTGTGGAAATCTTGATACCTTATTACTTTATTTTAAGTAGTAACCTCCTCTTGGTATCTTGTCTCCTAAATGGTATCTTATTTTTTTCAATTGGTGTCTTATCTCTCATGTGTTGTTTGATTTGATTCCTATTGATGTCACACTTCATGTGTTGACGTGTTTTGGAATCAATCATATGTTGATTTGATTTTTCCTCAATCATGTGTTGATTTGGATTTTGATATAATTTGGACAACCTTTTTGTGTCACACTTTGGTGTGCTCTCTTCTTGGTTTACTTAGTGTTTTGTCCAAATTGTATCTCATTCGGTTCTCGTAAGTCCATGCATGCATATTTACTAATATATTTATTTATGGCATACTAGTCTTTCTTGATCCAATATATAGGGGATACTCCACCAAATCCTAATTTGGCTAAGATGTGCATGAAATTCAAGTTCATCTATGTGCACATATTTATGTGGAGTGCTTCCTATGTATTGTAGTGTATCTAACTACTATGGAACCCAATGAGTGTGGGAACCATGTTGTACTTGAATTTTGCTTTAGGTACAATGGAGATGCATTGGATGCTTGCCTCATTTATAAGGAAGGTGTCCTCACCATGTGATTATTAGAGTCAAGCTTTGATGATAAACAGAAATTCTCATCTTCATCATCACCAATGCTATTTCGGTAACAAGTATCTATCCCATGCATATTTTTCTTGTATTCAACCTTGTGTAGGTTGCCCCCTTGGCATGAAAACTTTAAATGTACAATTGTTGTGACTTTGGCTTCTTTCTTCACTAGTATATCGTTGTGATATGTGTGATGGAAATGCAAAAAAAAATTTGGTATTATTTCTTTGTGATACTTGTTGCCTATCTCAAAGCATCTTCACTATCTCTTATTCCTTAGTGACCTGTGGGATGTCTTTGATATTTTTGAAGTTCATTCATATACAATGAGATAAATTCGAGCTATATGCTATGCTTTTAAGCAATAATATCTTTTGTATATTCATGACTTCCTTTTGGATACCATGGTTTCCACTTTATCAACCATTTTATATGTGCAAGTTTCTTTGTCGACGAATATCATTGCCTACTTAGAAACCTATACATACGAGAGAGGCCACCTTTTATGTGGTATCCTACTTTCTTGCAAGCCACCTTGTCTTTTATCTATAATTCTTTGGTGGCTCCAAGTTTGACTCGTGAGTGCCTGTCTTATTTCTACTCACCTTTGGGCACTCACATTTTATTGAAGATTCTTCTCTTCATGCTCATCACGTGAGTATGTTGATTTTGTTGCCTAAATGTTCTCACTAGCTCGTGGCTCTTTTTAATTGGTATTAGTTTCCAATTAGTATCCTTGAGCTTGTGAACATATCCTTTTTGAAAAATCTTATTTGTGAGTTATGTGTGTGTCAATACTCGATATATAACTTATCTCCATTTGGTCAAGACTATGTGTCTTATCAAATTAATTGTCTTGTCACACACACACATACTCTTGGTTGGGCCTTCATTAATAATTTCTTTTAATTAGTATCTCCTTATGGCTCAACCACATCTTTGGTGCAAGTACATTGTTTTGCTTTAATGGTTACATCCTTGCACTTTGTGAGTGTTCTAGATGATTGTGGGGGAGCAAGGATTCCATATTTGTGTACTCCTCAATAATGCATGAACATTGGGGAGCTTCTCCGTTTTTATTTAGAACTCTCGCCTTGGATCTTTTTGATTGCCTATCTTCTCTGTGGAGATGTTTAGAATGACTTCATCTTGTTTGCAATCTTTGATCCTCAATATAGTTTGATTTCCTCTAATTATTCGTCAATGGATATGTGCATTTGATTCCACTCACATTTTGAGAAATGCACACTTTATGGAGAAATTTAAACTATATTGGCTTTCTAAATTCTTCTTCCCATTTCGGCAATCGATGCCAATGGGGGAGAAGTTTTAGAGGGTTTAAGGGAATTTGGTCTTATGCTTTCGTTTGGTTCTTAAGCATTTGCCTCTCATGCTCTTGCATCCTTGCCTTGCAAGGTTGCTTCATTCATTATATAAACCCTCTCAAAAGGGATTGTCATCAATTACCAAAATGGGGGAGATTGAAAGGGCATGGTTGCCCCCATATGTTGTTTTGGTAATTAATGACAATCTCTATGGACTAATGTGTGCTTTGAGTTATATTTGCAGTGTTGGTCCGTATGGAATGATTGTACTCCTTATGTTGGAGTCAAGGCTAAAAGAAGAAGACTATATGTTGATCAAGGCTAAGTGCAAGTTGATCAACATACAAGACTAGGGCATGTGAAGAAGAAGATCATTTGGTGATCAAGATCCTATGTTGTCCATGGTGGATGGCGTCACGTGGTGATCATCAAGATAAAGGCCATGTGAAGATATGTCGAAGAATGCCTCTCCCATCTTGGTGTATGGGGGAGCAATATGCGTGTCTTCATCAAGCGAAGCAAAATCAAGAAAGGTGATAAACTTGAGAGTAGATCAAGATCGTCATCATCTAGCTCAAGTGGAATGCGCAAGGCAAAGGTATGATCTTGATAGGGTTTCTATTTTACCGGTCTCGCGGTGTAGTTGTGAGACCGGGTTTTAGGATAGGTAACCGTTCTATCAAGAGGGGCTCTCAAGTGAGCTTTAGCGTATCGGTCGTAGAGAGCTCAAACCTTTGCATCCTTGGCATCATCTTTATTGGTTCCTATTTGGCTCTTATCATGGTGTGGTATTGGTGCTTGTCATGCTTGTCATGACAAGCCCAAGGTCACCGAAAACGGTTCTCATATGTGTTCCCTATTGAGTTTTCGGTGTCGGAGATTTTGTCGGTCCATCTATGCGGAAGGTTTCACTCTTCCATATATTAGCAAAATCTCCCTTGCTTGGTTTTCATATTTCTCACATGTTATTGGGTAGCATTTGTCGTCCTCTTTCCAACAAAAGTGGTTTTGTGTTATTCGGACGTCATATGCAAAAGATATGGTTTTCCGGGTTTTAATAAAAGGGTTTTACCTCTCACCATTTGGCTTTACCATATCTTGTTGAACAATGATGTTTCTGTGCATATTCTTGTAGTGCTCGTTGTGACGATTCCAACGAGTCCAAGTTTACCGAAAACGGAGTTCGTATGTGGAAGTTATTGCGTTTTCGGTATCGGAAGTTTTTAGACGGAATTTTAAAGGAAAAAGAAAAGGGGGGAGTACCTGCCGGCCTCATCACCGGCCTGGGCCGGCTCCCCGGCCGGCCCGCTCGGGCACCCTGCCGGCCTCGCCTCCGGCCTGGGCCGGCTCCCCGGCCGGCCCGCTCGGGCACCCCGCCCGGCCTCGCCCCCGGCCTGGGCCGGCTCCCCGGCCGGCCCGCTCGGGCACCCCGCCGGCCTCACCCCCGGCCTGGGCCGGCTCCCCGGCCGGCCCACCCGAGTGTCCAGCACGCGCCTGTGCCTGCCGGCCTGCCTGCCGGCCTGGGCCGGCTCCCAGGCCGGTCCGTGCGGGTTGTGCCCCGGCCTGCCTGCCGGCCTGGGCCGGCTCCCAGGCCGGCCTGCTTCCCTTTTAGCTCCTTTGCTTTTTTTTCCTGCACACGAAATATTACAACGGTCGTATTTCCGGAGCCCATATAAAAAGGGCTTCTTCCCCAAATAAACTTTAACCTTCTAGCCAACTCTTGACCTATTTCCTCTCCTCCATTGTTGACCTCTTGAGCTTGGCTTTCTCTCTTTCTCTCTACTAGTTCGTGCTACTCCTTTGAGAGAAAAGAGAGAGGAGTTTTAGATCCGTGTTTCCACCAATTGATTTCTCCTCTAAGTGAGGAGAACACTTTGGATCTAGATCTTTGGAGTTCTTGGTGTTTCTCCATTGTTCTTCCTCCTTAATCCCTCCCAAGCATTAGTTGCTTTGGTTGGATTCGGGGTGGAAGAACTTGTTCACTTAGTGTGTTCTTGCCATTGCATTAGTTGCATCGGTTTGAGTTCTCCACGGTGATTCGTGGAAAGTGAAGTTGAGAAGCTTGTTACTCTTGGGTACTTTGGTGCCCTAGAGCTTGTTCCTCTAGGGCACGTTGGTACCCTAGACGGTTTGATTTCTCGGAGTCTTGGTGGCTTACGGGATTTGTTGGAAGCCTCCAATTGTGGAGTGTGGCTCAACCTTGTTGCTTCGGAGCTTTGGTAGCTACGAAGATATTGCCGGGAGCCATCAATTGAGTTGTGGTGTGTGCCCCGGCCTTGGGCATCGAGTCTTGGCGGCTCGGTGCATTTGGTGAAGACCCTCCAACTTGTGGAGTGAGCTTCACCCTTGTAAAGGTTCTAGTTGTCAACCTCAACGGCAACATAGTGACAAGTGCCTCGCCACATTGGTGGTAAGACACAACGGAGATATGGTGTGTCATATAAAGGCTACTCGGTGTCTCACATTGGTGAACACCGCGCCGCTCCAACGGAGACTAGCTTCCATCGGGAAGTGAACTTCGGGATAAATCATCGTCTCCAAGTGCCTCGGTATTTCTATCCCGAGCTTCTTACTTATGCTATTTACTTTGTGATAGACATTAAGCTTAAAGTCATACATCTTGCTATCACCTAGTTGATCATATTGCTTAGCTTAAGTTGTTGGTGCACATAGGTAAACCTAGCTAGTTTAGGTTTTGGCTTGATAAATTAAACGTTAGTTTTATTCCGCATTTATTCAAGCCTTAACCGTAATAATTTTAAATCGCCTATTCACCCCCCCCCCCCTCTAGGCGACATCCGTGTCCTTCAGAAACCCTAGGGCCAGTGCGCTGGCCCAGGCAGCAGCAGTCGCTTTCCTTCTTCAAGGTGATGCTTGGTACTTGATGATCTGTCGTTAGGAGCGAGGAGGTACTTCTCCAAAGGGTGCAGCGGTTGCGGGCCATCGTAGTTTAGTCGATCCGCCCATGTCTCCATTTTGTTTCTTCTTTTGTTTGCTTTGGGTTTGTATTGTTGTCGCCCCAGCTCGTGTGGTGTGGTGTTTTTATCCATGGTTGTAAATTGTCGTTGCTTTATTTATAAAGCTGGGCGAAAGCCTATTTCGAGAGAGCTAACTCATGCTTCCATGTAAAGTGGCCATTTTATTTTTTTCCTAGTATTGATAAAGCTCATTAATTAAAGTTAAAAATACAAAGCGTCAAAGCAATATACTCCCTCCGTATCAAAATATAAGATGTTTTGAACTGTTTGCTTTCCATCGGTATCTAGACATGTTTTAGTGCAAGATTCATTTGAACCTTGCACTAAAACATGTCTAGATACGGATGGAAAGCAAACAGTCAAAAACATCTTATATTTTGATACGGAGGGAGTATAAATTATGACTAGTTGGGAAGAGGGGCACGTGTTCGATGAGGCACACACAAAATGAGCAGTGACCCATCGCGCATCACACGATCTGTAATGGATGATCATTGCCAATGTGGCTAGGCCACAAACATTCCACTCTTTGATGCTGTGGATCTCCAAGAAAATATGACCACGCCAACATATAAAGTTGTGCAACACTCGAAAAAAATACTTGACTCTCTCATCCACTCCCCAATCTGTGCTAGCGTAACGGCGGTGTGTACTTGTCTCGTGAGAGCCCCCAGCACCCCTTTTTTACATCGGCGGCCTATTTTTCTCCTAGACGCCCCCCGCGTCCTTAGGGCCTCGTTTTTCGTCGGATTTGGCCCAAATTTTATCCGTCGATCCCAGGCCGAACCCAACGCGCCGGGTTCCGTCTGGAGGCACCGGGGAAAGGGAAAAGCTGCGCGGGCCAGCCCTGTCGGCGAGATAACGCACATACCCCACCAAAGATTCGTCTCATTCCTCGTCTCCCTCCCCCCGCCACCGGCACCACCTCCTCCCCTCCGCCGCAAACGCGCCGCCAGAATAGGCCACCAACCACCGCGACGGCATGCCCTACCGAATCCCCCCACCCCCCATCCACCGCTGCCCGAGTTTTCGCAATGAATCGTCGTCGCGATCAAGCTTCGCGCCCACCCTGCCTGCGAGGTGTTCGACGTTTTGTCTGAGATGGACTCCGACGACGAGGAGATGCTCGTCCCTCTGATGGAAAAGGAAGCCGACGGCGCCGCCGCCGCCAACGAAGAGCACTTGCAGATGCTCGCCTATCTGGTCGGCTTGTATGCCGCCGATGCACAGCCGAAGCGCGGTGGCTCGGCACAAGGTCGCCAAAAGAGCAAGCAACGACAGCGTGCGGAAGGCTATTGCATGCTGTACGTGTAACGCCCCGGGTTCGGTACTATGCAGATTTGAGCGATCCCGCCAAATCCGCATAATAACGATCCTAGGACGCCCACCAGGCATAACGTGCACGTCGCAACACACACGTTATGCGGGTGGAATTGTGATGATCATTACAATAGTTCACGATGGAACCCACAAAACAACATTTATATACAACAACTCACCGAGTCAAGAGTACAAAAGATACATTACAAAGATACAATAACAACGGAAGCGAAATAGTGTCCGGCTACGGACAAGATACAAATTGGACTAAGAGTCCTGAAGATAAACAAAGGCACCATATCCCTGCCCAGGCCAAGCCGGAGGGATTCCCAAGCTAACGTCGTCGGACTTCAAACCTGTCGGCTGCATTGGAATAGCAGCCCCGAAGGGGTCAGTACTAGTAGAAGTACTGGCAAGTAATACTCACAAGATATCAAAGCTGGAATTCCGGGAAAAAGGGGGTTAGCGATTGAGGCGGCGGCAAGCAGCACTAACAACTTATAGAGACACGCTACAACTTGCGTCTAATTAGAATGAGGGAAGAGAGCGCTTGCGCTACTGGGCTAAACTACTCACCAAGCAATACCCGTCCTGAGACAACTCCATCGTATCATATCCCACGAGGAAGAAGTCCGGACACTCACATGTTGATCAAGTTTTAGCAGGTTATTATTTAAATATGGCTATTTACTAGTCAATTTAGATAATTAAGATATACGGTGATGTCTATGATCTTTTTAGCCAGCACATTACCCAAGTCGTCCATAACCGCGGACTCGGCTCTTCGAAAAGATTTAACCCTGCAGGGGTGCCCAAATGTAACCATACACGTTCGATCAACCACACGCCACAAAGGCAAAAGGTATCTCAACACGACCTTCCCCTTCACTACTACATTGGATAGAGAGCCACCTATCTGAGACTGATCCACGTGGGGAGCCCGGCCGAAACTCCTTTGCGGGCCCAAACGTTGCGTGAACGGCTTCGGGAGGATAACACTCATACGATTGCTCCTCCTTCCACATGCGATTAACGCCCATCCCGCAAACCTATATGCGCCCCCCATAGTTGTAACCTCTCATCTTCATCATGCATTGTGCGTATGCTCCAAATGGTAAACACCCGAACTATTTTGTGGCTCCCTAACCAATATAGCAGATCCGGTACTGAGTTGCGGGGGGTTCCATAAGTCTTCCCACGTGTGGGTAGGGCGCTCATTCTTGGATAAGCGGAAAAGAACGGTTTTTCCTAGGCGACACTAGCAGAACAAATCACCATAGCTGGCCTTCCGCCGGTGCCTTATCTTTATTATATAAGTTCTCCCACATAACAGGTCTTCATTAATTAAACTATACCATCTAAGCATCAGCAGTGTATAAGGAATCCACAAGCAACTCCTAAGCATGCGCTACGACTCGCAAGGCTAACAAACAACAGGTTAAAAGGATGTGGGGGTGTGGCTATATCGTGGCTGCAAGGTAAACATGTGAATAGGATCGAGACACAAGCATCGATACATAGGCTAGCAAGGAACAAAAGATAGGAGGAGTAAGAGACAGAAAACAAGCAAAGATAACAAGTGAGTAGTCCTTGCCTGCAATCCGGTAGAGGTAGCAGAACTTGTCGTTGCTCACATCAACTCAGCGTCCTATTCCCGAAGAAGCAAGAAACACTGGACAACGGAAAAGATGCATTTTACTATGACGACAAAAGAACCGGCATGTTGATGCAATGCATGCATGACATGGCAATTATGAGAGGATGCAACTTAAGCAAAATTAAACGGAACCGAGATTCCGACATATAATTATATAAGGTTCGAGTTATTTTTCTAACCATCAAATTTAAATGTTCATCAACAAAGCTATTCAAAATTAAATGGAATAGGGACACTAGTTAATACAAATCCCTCAAATTCCATATTTAATAATTTAGGTGATATATGTAAAACACAACTAAAATGCAAGCTACATGATGCAAACATGGATGTGCATGTCATATTCATATTCTTTGCATTTTTCTGTTAATTATAGACATATAGTTTATATTAATTGGATTTATGAAATTAAAGATATGGGATAAACAAGATTTGCAAAAGAATTAAAACAGAAAAAAGGGTGTGGCCGTGGGGTTCGAACTTGGGCTGGCTGGTTGGAGGAACAGAGAACAAGCCACTGGGCTGGCTGCGGACTGGTGATGGATTACGGCCGCACATAGTTTTGTTGTGCGTCTGAATATGCATCTCAGGAAAAGAACACAAAAGGGGTTTAATTCGGCAGCAAAAGGAATCGAACTCGGGTCTGCTATGTGGAAGGCATGGGAGCAAGCCACTGGGCTGGCTCGGTGCTTGTGATAGTAGCAGATTCAGGAATTACATGAAGAGGGCAAACGCTGTTAACTGAACTTTAACAGGGAAAGTTTCAGACTTTGGTTTCAGGTGCAGAACACGCGACGACGAGGACGGACAGAACCGGCGACCAAGATCGAGCAGCGCTGGGGATACTTGTGCTGTGCTGTTGGTGGGGAACTGCGAGCGTGAGCAGGTGCAAGAGAGAGATAGAAGAGAAGCAGCAGGACACGGACGGGACGAAATCGTCCATGACAGGAGCAGGTCGGCGGACACGAACCTCAACAATCGGAGGATCCAACGACGGATTTGAAGGGGAACAGGGTGCACGAGGTGCGGCTCACCTTGCAGAGGCCGCTGGAGAAGAGGACGGGCTCGGGGACGCCAGAGACGTGATGCATACGACGAAGAGGAATGGCGACCTTGGCGTGCTCCGGGCGGACGACGTCGGGGAAGACGAGCTCGAGGGCGACGCTCTAGGGATTCCCAGCACGATCCCGTCGACGAGGAAGTAGAGGATGAAGAGTCGCAGCTCCTGGACATGAAGGGGAGGCTCGGAGATGACCGGAGGCGATGAAATCGACGGCGGGGCGGTGATGACCGGAGGAAGAAGATGAAGACGATTCGCTCGTTTCTGAGCTTCATGGCTCGATTCCTGGCGCTTGAGCATAGAGGACGACGAGGCGGAGGATATGACGCGTCTAGGTCAGCTCGAGGAGGACCTTGGCGTTGCGCTTGTCGACGACGGCCACGGTGGTGCTCTCGGGAAGGTAAAGAGAGAAGGGAGAGAGAGGAGGGAGAAGGAGAGGTGGCGGCGCAGAGGGAAAGGTGGGAGCTAGGGTTGGGGGAGATGCACCCGGTGGCTGGCTTTATAGGGGGAAAAGTGGGTGGCGTGGCATGGCAGTGGAGGAAGGCGACGGCAAGATTGCGAGGGTGATGGCGACGTGCGCGTGCCTGTATGTGAGAGAGGAGGCAGCGAAGGGGTAAGCAGGCCGGGTTTGGGCCGGTTCGGCAGAGGAAAAGAGAGAGGGAGGGAAGAGAGAAAGGCTTCGGCCCAAAACTAGTTTTTTTTTCCCACATAAATTTCAGAAAGGGAGGAATAAGAAATTAAAATAAAAGAAGGCCAAAGATTATTTTTACCAAAGATAAAAATATTTGCCACAGGTATATTTGTTTGTCAAAACAAAAGCATAGTTGGTTTTATTGAGATGAAAACTATTTGATACCAAAAATAATTATTCAAACACATGTGATGATGGCATAAAATAACCCATTTTATTTATTTTTGAAATTTTGCAAAAACACAAATGCAACAAAAGGCATGATGATGTCATGAGGATGCAAAAATGAAAATAACAAGCAATTCTAAGCAATTCTAATTTGGGGAAAAACCCCGGGACATTACAATCGACACCACTAACAAGGGATCGCGTCCCGAGATCCACGCTACCGTCAGGGGGAAGAGAAGAGCTAGGGTATTCTATCGAATCTTCTCACGTCATCTTGATCTTCTCGACACCACTAACAAGAGATTCTTGGTCATGTCGATGATGATGTTCATCCTTCGTGATTGCTTCCGAAGACCGAACCTATTAGGTAAAAGGCAAGAGATCGTCCACCCACGAAGATGCTATGACTCGGAAGATAGATAAGAGAGAAGATTTAAAACACACTAGATAAGAGGAGGAATAGAATAGAGGTAAGGAATAAACAAGAGTCCTATTGAGATATTTTCAAATACTTTTAGTAAAATAGTTTGGACACTCTACAAACAACGACCGTTAGCTAGGTTATCCTACAGGCAGACTGGACCCGCGGGGTATCGAAAACCAAAGCTCTGATACCACTTTGTAACGCCCCGGGATCGGCACTATGCAGATTTGAGCGATTCCCGCCAAATCCGCATAATAACGATCCTAGGACGCCCACCAGGCATAACGTGCACGTCGCAACACACACGTTATGCGGGTGGAATTGTGATGATCATTACAATAGTTCACGATGGAACCCACAAAACAACATTTATATACAACAACTCACCGAGTCAAGAGTACAAAAGATACATTACAAAGATACAATAACAACGGAAGCGAAATAGTGTCCGGCTACGGACAAGATACAAATTGGACTAAGAGTCCTGAAGATAAACAAAGGCACCATATCCCTGCCCAGGCCAAGCCGGAGGGATTCCCAAGCTAACGTCGTCGGACTTCAAACCTGTCGGCTGCATTGGAATAGCAGCCCCGAAGGGGTCAGTACTAGTAGAAGTACTGGCAAGTAATACTCACAAGATATCAAAGCTGGAATTCCGGGGAAAGAGGGTTAGCGATTGAGGCGGCGGCAAGCAGCACTAACAACTTATAGAGACACGCTACAACTTGCGTCTAATTAGAATGAGGGAAGAGAGCGCTTGCGCTACTGGGCTAAACTACTCACCAAGCAATACCCGTCCTGAGACAACTCCATCGTATCATATCCCACGAGGAAGAAGTCCGGACACTCACATGTTGAACAAGTTTTAGCAGGTTATTATTTAAATATGGCTATTTACTAGTCAATTTAGATAATTAAGATATACGGTGATGTCTATGATCTTTTTAGCCAGCACATTACCCAAGTCGTCCATAACCGCGGACTCGGCTCTTCGAAAAGATTTAACCCTGCAGGGGTGCCCAAATGTAACCATACACGTTCGATCAACCACACGCCACAAAGGCAAAAGGTATCTCAACACGACCTTCCCCTTCACTACTACATTGGATAGAGAGCCACCTATCTGAGACTGATCCACGTGGGGAGCCCGGCCGAAACTCCTTTGCGGGCCCAACGTTGCGTGAACGGCTTCGGGAGGATAACACTCATACGATTGCTCCTCCTTCCACATGCGATTAACGCCCATCCCGCAAACCTATATGCGCCCCCCATAGTTGTAACCTCTCATCTTCATCATGCATTGTGCGTATGCTCCAAATGGTAAACACCCGAACTATTTTGTGGCTCCCTAACCAATATAGCAGATCCGGTACTGAGTTGCGGGGGGTTCCATAAGTCTTCCCACGTGTGGGTAGGGCGCTCATTCTTGATAAGCGGAAAAGAACGGTTTTTCCTAGGCGACACTAGCAGAACAAATCACCATAGCTGGCCTTCCGCCGGTGCCTTATCTTTATTATATAAGTTCTCCCACATAACAGGTCTTCATTAATTAAACTATACCATCTAAGCATCAGCAGTGTATAAGGAATCCACAAGCAACTCCTAAGCATGCGCTACGACTCGCAAGGCTAACAAACAACAGGTTAAAAGGATGTGGGGGTGTGGCTATATCGTGGCTGCAAGGTAAACATGTGAATAGGATCGAGACACAAGCATCGATACATAGGCTAGCAAGGAACAAAAGATAGGAGGAGTAAGAGACAGAAAACAAGCAAAGATAACAAGTGAGTAGTCCTTGCCTGCAATCCGGTAGAGGTAGCAGAACTTGTCGTTGCTCACATCAACTCAGCGTCCTATTCCCGAAGAAGCAAGAAACACTGGACAACGGAAAAGATGCATTTTACTATGACGACAAAAGAACCGGCATGTTGATGCAATGCATGCATGACATGGCAATTATGAGAGGATGCAACTTAAGCAAAATTAAACGGAACCGAGATTCCGACATATAATTATATAAGGTTCGAGTTATTTTTCTAACCATCAAATTTAAATGTTCATCAACAAAGCTATTCAAAATTAAATGGAATAGGGACACTAGTTAATACAAATCCCTCAAATTCCATATTTAATAATTTAGGTGATATATGTAAAACACAACTAAAATGCAAGCTACATGATGCAAACATGGATGTGCATGTCATATTCATATTCTTTGCATTTTTCTGTTAATTATAGACATATAGTTTATATTAATTGGATTTATGAAATTAAAGATATGGGATAAACAAGATTTGCAAAAGAATTAAAACAGAAAAAAGGGTGTGGCCGTGGGGTTCGAACTTGGGCTGGCTGGATGGAGGAACAGAGAACAAGCCACTGGGCTGGCTGCGGACTGGTGATGGATTACGGCCGCACATAGTTTTGATCTGCATCTGAATATGCATCTCAGGAAAAGAACAAAAAAGGGGTTTAATTCGGCAGCAAAAGGAATCGAACTCGGGTCTGCTATGTGGAAGGCATGGGAGCAAGCCACTGGGCTGGCTCGGTGCTTGTGATAGTAGCAGATTCAGGAATTACATGAAGAGGGCAAACGCTGTTAACTGAACTTTAACAGGGAAAGTTTCAGACTTTGGTTTCAGGTGCAGAACACGCGACGACGAGGACGGACAGAACCGGCGACCAAGATCGAGCAGCGCTGGGGATACTTGTGCTGTGCTGTTGGTGGGGAACTGCGAGCGTGAGCAGGTGCAAGAGAGAGATAGAAGAGAAGCAGCAGGACACGGACGGGACGAAATCGTCCATGACAGGAGCAGGTCGGCGGACACGAACCTCAACAATCGGAGGATCCAACGACGGATTTGAAGGGGAACAGGGTGCACGAGGTGCGGCTCACCTTGCAGAGGCCGCTGGAGAAGAGGACGGGCTCGGGGACGCCAGAGACGTGATGCATACGACGAAGAGGAATGGCGACCTTGGCGTGCTCCGGGCGGACGACGTCGGGGAAGACGAGCTCGAGGGCGACGCTCTAGGGATTCCCAGCACGATCCCGTCGACGAGGAAGTAGAGGATGAAGAGTCGCAGCTCCTGGACATGAAGGGGAGGCTCGGAGATGACCGGAGGCGATGAAATCGACGGCGGGGCGGTGATGACCGGAGGAAGAAGATGAAGACGATTCGCTCGTTTCTGAGCTTCATGGCTCGATTCCTGGCGCTTGAGCATAGAGGACGACGAGGCGGAGGATATGACGCGTCTAGGTCAGCTCGAGGAGGACCTTGGCGTTGCGCTTGTCGACGACGGCCACGGTGGTGCTCTCGGGAAGGTAAAGAGAGAAGGGAGAGAGAGGAGGGAGAAGGAGAGGTGGCGGCGCAGAGGGAAAGGTGGGAGCTAGGGTTGGGGGAGATGCACCCGGTGGCTGGCTTTATAGGGGGAAAAGTGGGTGGCGTGGCATGGCAGTGGAGGAAGGCGACGGCAAGATTGCGAGGGTGATGGCGACGTGCGCGTGCCTGTATGTGAGAGAGGAGGCAGCGAAGGGGTAAGCAGGCCGGGTTTGGGCCGGTTCGGCAGAGGAAAAGAGAGAGGGAGGGAAGAGAGAAAGGCTTCGGCCCAAAACTAGTTTTTTTTTCCCACATAAATTTCAGAAAGGGAGGAATAAGAAATTAAAATAAAAGAAGGCCAAAGATTATTTTTACCAAAGATAAAAATATTTGCCACAGGTATATTTGTTTGTCAAAACAAAAGCATAGTTGGTTTTATTGAGATGAAAACTATTTGATACCAAAAATAATTATTCAAACACATGTGATGATGGCATAAAATAACCCATTTTATTTATTTTTGAAATTTTGCAAAAACACAAATGCAACAAAAGGCATGATGATGTCATGAGGATGCAAAAATGAAAATAACAAGCAATTCTAAGCAATTCTAATTTGGGGAAAAACCCCGGGACATTACAGTACGCCGACTACTTCGTCGACGATCCATTGCACAGCGAGAAGACATTTCGACGCCATTTCAGGATGAACCGGAAGCCCTTCCTCAAGATTGTGCATGGCGTCCGAGAGTTCGACAGGTACTTCATTTGCAAGAAGGATTGCACGACATGGTTGGATTTTCCTCGCTCCAGAAGTGCATAGTCGCTTTGTTGAGACTGCTTGCATACGGAGCTCCAGCTGATTCACAGGATGATTATCTGCACATGGTCGAGTCCACCATCGTTGAGTGTTTTTACAGGTTCTGCAGAGCCATAGTGGGAGCGTTTGGACCTGAATATTTGCGAACACCCACTGCGGAAGACACTGCTCGAATCCTAGCCAAGAATGAAGCAAGAGGATTTCCTGAAATGCTAGGAAGCATCGACTGCATGCATTGGCAATGGAAAAACTGTCCATTTTCTTGGCAGGGGATGTACAAAGGGCACAAAGGCGGTTGCAGTGTCGTACTTGAGGCAGTGGCTTCGCATGATACCTGGATTTGGCATTCCTTGTTTGGAATGCCAGGATCTAACAACGACATCAACGTTCTGCAGTGCTCCAATGTCTTCGCCAAGATTGTTGAAGGTAATGCTCCCCCGATGAACTTCGAGATCAACAGGCACCATTACAACAAGGGATACTACCTGGCAGATGGAATCTATCCAAAATGGTCCACATTTGTGAAGACTATCTCAAACCCTGTGTCGAAGACGGCTCAAGCTTGGTATGCCAGGTGACAGGAGGCTTGCAGGAAGGATGTCGAGCGGGCATTTGGTGGGCTCCAAGCTCGATTTGCTGTTGTCCGGTATCCCGCTATGACCTGGTCGAAAGATCATACGTGGGAGGTGATGAATTGTTGTGTGATCTTGCACAACATGATCATTGAGAGCGAGCGGAAGAATCCAATGGATGAGAAGGAGAAGAAGGTGCCATACTTCAGACATGGTCCTCTCGTGTGCGAGGATCCGGAGGAGAGCCGGCGTCTGCCTGTAACGGCATCATGGACTGCCTACCTTGCAAAGCGTCACGAGATCCGAGACCCAGTAGTTCATCAACAATTGCAGCAAGATCTGGTGGAGGACATGTGGAGGCGCAAAGACGAGGTCTAAGTTTATGTAATTTGTTTTGAAAGACTTGTTTTAAAATTTATGATTTGTTAAACTATTTGTATTAATTTTTATGTCGAATTATTTGAAACAAATGATAAATTTGCTTTAAAAATAATGAATTTGCTATAAAAATGATGTTGGATGACTTATTTTTTGACCAAAACTCGCCAAAAAACGCCGGGTTGGGGGCGCGACTCGGAATCGGCGCGTCCCCAGGCCGAGTTTTTCCGCCGGAGGCCCCCCGATGGCCCAAAAAAACGCCGGCAAATCGGCCTGGGGGGGCCAACAGCTGGAGTTGCTCTGATGGCTAGATACTCCCCTAGTTGGCTAGATCTAGTGTCGACAAGGAGGTGGCCGGGGGATGGATCCATTTGCCCAGAAGAAGAGGATGAAAATGTGGGGTGAGATGATAGAAGGAGATGGCATCGTACCAGTATGTGTGGGAAGAGACGAGCTCCTCAATGCGCGGGAGGTGGCTCTCGAGGGAGCAGGACCTCTGACTTTCTCCACCCTGACCACCAGGGTGGAGAAAGTCAGAGTATCCTGTTCCGCTCTCGAGAGGGGTAGGCACCCCTATATGTGGGACCGGGTCGAGGAGGAGCTGAGGTCTGGTCACAGCAGAGCGGTTGAGGGAGGGGACAAAGACTTTGTTGGTGCTGCTTTGTCTCATGGCACCTCAATCAGCAGGGCGAGCCGCTTCGATTTTGGTATCGCCGTGAGAGAAGCCCCAACAAAAGAGCCATTGGAACGGAGGAGCATGGGCTTGAACCTGAGCCGGCCACCTCCCGCGTACCCATTGGTATAAACCCTTGCCTGTACAGGTCGTCGTACCGATGAACTTGCCACTATTGGTAAGTAAATAGGATGGTAAAATTACATAAAGTGGTAATGGAGCCCGAGCTCCATGTAGCTCGTTTTTCAAAAAAAACAAAATCAGCACTTTTTAGCTTCCAAAAATTCGAAACAAAAAATATGTAGATAAAGTCGAGATGCAAAGTTCCAATCCAACAATTGTACTATTCTAGGCTATACAAAAAAGATAAATCTGGCAAATTTCAACCTTTTGAAACAGTTTACTATTAACGATCCAGATCCGCTCATTTGTCATTTTTGCCCATCCTAATAGTACGACAAATTTTGAATTGAAATTTTGCACACTCGTAGATCACATAACTATCTAGATCTAGGATATTTTTTCGGAATTTTTGGAACTTGAACATACAAATTTTGATTTTTATTGGAAAAACGAGCTCCAAAACGCCTCACTCAATAAAATTATTAGTATTTTTCGTAATTGACATGGCACCGCTAAAAAATTATAATAATTAACATGTCATTGTTTGTAACACACCCTTAATAATTCGTATGAAAAAATTCTATATAATTAGTAACTTTAGTAAGTAATATGTCACTGTCCAATTTTTATTTTGTTTTATATAATTAACATGTCGTTGTTCGTATGGTTTGTGATACAAACTTAGCAGTTACTATGACAAAATTTTGATAATGTTATTACTGTTAGTCGTCAGTAACATGCCACAATTCATTAAATAAATATTGTCAGTATAATTAAATTGCCACTGGTCAGATTTTCTATTATTTTCACCCATTTTTTCCTCTTACCTCACGTGTTTAACAATTATTTATTAAAAAAAGATCAGTATTACAGAATGTACTGTTTTCACTACATCTAAACAGATCACCGCCTCATCAACAAATTAGAGATGCATATTTTTGGGGAAAAGGAGAAATATTTAAGCAAGTTGGTTTGCAAAAGGAGAAAAATAAAGAAATGGGTTTTTTTTTTTTTTGAGGGGAAAGAAATCGGGTTAGTAGCAGATACGGCGAATTGCAACTGAAGGCGTATAATAGTACCCAAACCACCTGCATTATAGTTTATACACGAGTCCTTTTTTTTTTTTTTTTTTTTTTGAGAAAGAACCTGCATACATTCAAGTAGAAAACGAAGAACAGAAACACATACAAGCTCACACACACTCTGCCCTAAAACTGCAAACAAGCAGATGAACAACGAAGCCAGAAGCAACGAACTCGGCACAGCTCGTCGAACTTCAAGTGACACCCGCCGCGCACGAGGCCGACGGGATGAAGCCGGTTGAAGCGCGTCGGCCGGGGACGAACCCCGTACTCCTCGGAGATGAGCAGCAGCGCCGTCCAACAGAGAGCAGCCACCGCTCCCACCTTCTTCCACCCACCCTACTTCCAGCTCGCAAACACCTACAAGCACAGATCTAGGCACGCTCCTGTACAAGAAGCCGAAGAACTCGACGCCGGCGACGGAGCACCGCCGAGCGACACGGAGGAAGAGCCCCGGCACAAAATCCACTGCTGCAGACGCCGCCACCGCCTCGCCGCCCGCAGCCCGGAACAGACAGCTCGCCGCCGCGCACGCCGGCCGAGCAAACCCTAACCTCACCATCCAAGAAGGATGGCAGGAATCTACAGCAACAGGCTCGCCGGATCTGACCCAAAGGCCGTCACCGGAGTGGGAGGCCGAGCCCGTGCACACAGACCCGACGAGGCGCCGCCGCCCCCCGCACAACGCCACCAGGACACCTAGATCTACCCTATGTACACGCCCGGCGTGAGGCACCGAGGTCTCTCCCCCCTCACACCGCCGTCGGAGCGGCCGGCGGAGGGGAGAGAGACCGACGGGCTCACCGGCGACCACGGGGAGAAGAAGGCGACTCTGGTTTCTCCTCTCTCTCACTGTAGCAAGGGGAGGGGAAAAGAGAGTCTTACACGAGTCCTATTGAAATATGCATTTGCTCAGTTCGACATTGTGTATGTGTTTAGTTCTCCACTGGTTGATATGGATGACCTTTTGGTTCATATGAGAATATATACAATGGTCATTTTCTATTTTATGTTACATAGATAATACTCTTAAATTAATCTTCCATTTACTTCTTTTAAAAGAAAAAGATAGCATAAGCTCCATTTGGAGCTTACACTTTAAGAAGCGGCATTGATCGTAATGTTTTTTGTTCCACAGCAAGGGAGCCAATGTTTGCATACATATATAAAGTTATCAAATACATATTCATCATCCTGATTGTCAAGAGCATTCCTACAAACTATTTCAGTCACTCAAATCGTTCGCGCTTGGGATAGGTTCCACTGGTCGCTGCACTGGTTCATCGTCATCAGATTCTGACCATGCTCGTCTCTTTCGCTCTATAGCCGACTGAGGATGTCCCGTTTCATTTTCGGCATCAGAATCTTCAAGACCAGCCGCCGCAAGAAGGTGATCTGGGGCTTTCCCTGAGTTGTCACCGCCAGGCATAGTTGCATAATCATCTTCTTCTGGTTCATTTCTGTATTGATCTTCTTCCTCTTCCTCGTATTGCATCTTTGTCTTCTGATCCTTCCTCCTCTTGCCACCCTTCCTCCTTCTCTTTCCACTTTCCCCATCTTCATCTTCCTGCTTGGATCTATCCTTTCTCTTACCAGCGCTGTTGCTGGAATGTTTCCATTGTTCCTTGACACGCTCAAAGTGCTGCTCCTGTTGCATTACTTGCTTTAATTCGTCCTCTTGTTTCCTTCTTTCTAACTGAAATTTCCTCTGTTCTTCAGCCCTCCGGCGAGCTTCTTCAGCCAAAGCAATCTGACGGGTAACTTCCTGTCTTTGCTTGGTTTGATGCTCAGCTTGTTCAGCTGCATCCCGGTGAACCTTTGCGGCATCAAGTAAATGTTTGCAATACTCGACATGCGTTTCTATCTTCCTCTCATCGAAACCATGGGAATGGTACGTTGATGCAACAGACAACAGACTGAAAACTCTAATGGCATTCTGAAGTTCAGACACTGTTGCACGAACCTCCTCAACCGTTCGTTTTTCCTTCTGTAGAGTAGAAGCTGAGAACTTCTGCATTGAAACACCGATATTGAACCGTAACAAATAATTTGATGGAGCCAAATGTATAGCTCTCAGCAAAGAGTTCCGGCACTCTTGCCATTGTTCAGCTTCATAATGTGTTCGGGCAAGGTATAGGAGTATAGTTGCATCTGTGTTGTAGAAGAACTTCCGCAGGCAATTTTGGTACATTTTAACTGCCTGTTGAAAAAGGCCTTGTGCAAAATACATATGAGCCAAATTGATCCATACATCAGGTACCTGAACAAATATACTTCCTGATGCAGCTTCATGTACCTGTGTGAATAACTCCTTGGCAATATCCCACTGGGCTTTCTCAGCATGTAAGATTCCAATACCATTTGCAGCAAACATATTACTCTGATTATGCTTTAGTACATTCAAAAACAGTTCCTTTGCCTTCTCCCGATGAGTAGCCTCGAATTTTGGGGCCTTTTTCTCAGGGCGATTGGCAGCAAAGTAGTTCCAGTTCCCCAGCTGAAGCAAAGAGTATGGGTCTTTTCCCTCGGTAGCATCTTTGGCATCACGGAAACGTTCCTTTGCAGTGAGCCAGGTTTCATCACTCTGGAGTTCAAGACTTCCAAGCATAGACAGTGCATTTGGATACTTACTATTTATCTTCAGAGCATCACCTATCAGCTCAATGCTCAGTTGAATATTGTTCTTTCTTTTTGCAATTGCCGCTAGCCTCAGATAGGCATCAATGTAGTCCGGGTACTTGAAAATAATGAGACGGTAAAGGAGGCTGGCTTTCACAGTATCCTGAAGCTCTTCCAGTAATCTGGCATAGTTAAACAATGTGGTGACCTTATCGCAGGGTAATTCAACAGGCATGGATTCTTCAAGTTGGCGAAAACAACTCTGATCCCTGTACTGCACACTCCAGCTTACCATGGAGCTACCAACATTCCCATCCATAATTGAAACCCAGATACCATCTCCTAGAGCCTCCTTAAAACTTTGTTCAGCCAACTCAAACTCTGCCTTTTCAAAATAAAGAAGTCCAATTCCATTGAGCAATTCAACAGGTATTTTCTCTTCTGCCTTTTTTAGGAGAGTACGTGCTGTTTTCAAGTATTCCATGGCAGCAGCCCAATCTGATTCTACCAACAATTCACCCAGTTCAACAAATGCCTGGTGATCTTTTGGATCAATCCGTGTAACTTTCTTAAAGGTTTCTATGGCTTTGTCATTCTCACCCAAGTTTGTGTAGATGTTCCCAATGGCCTTTAGACTTTCACAGTTTTCAGGGTGTACCTCCAGCACTTTCTCAAAGCTAGCTAAGGAACGTTTGAAGTCACCAAATTTCAGTTGTATCTGACCAAGTCCGACAAATGGCAACACAAAGTCTTGTGGTTTATTGACTTCTTTGACAGATGCCATATAATACCGTCCAGCGGTCTCAATGTCCCCCTTACTGTGGTATGATCTAGCCAAGTTATAGTAGGCCTGTGATTTCAGTAGGCCATGATTGCTCGAAGAGAGAGCAGTCTCAGTCAGTTGCTCAACCACAAAATGCTGGCCAGTAAAGAAATAATGGTTGGCTAGGTGGTTGAGTGCCAAAGTGCAATAAGGATAAATTTCAAAAGCTCTTCCCATTTTTTCCATTCCTCTGCGAATTCCACCGGCTTCATTTGTTTGCAAGTCCATGATTGCAAGTGCTACTAGTGCATCAACATTTTCAGGGTCCAACTGCAAAACCCGTTCAAAAGCTTGTCGAGCCCTATCTAGTTGACCAAGTTTGTATCGACAAAAGGCTATACCAAGCCTTACAGCAGCAGGACAATCCGTATAGGCCCGCAGGGCTCTCTTGTAGAGATCTAACGAGTTCCTATAATGTTCCAGAGCTTTTTTGTGTTGCTGTTCCACATCACCCATGAGGAAATAAACAGAAGCCTGACCAAGAAGAGCCGGGAAATTATCCCCATCCTCATCCAACACAATCTTGAAGGAGTCAGATGCCATTTGCAACTCACCCTTGGCCACACAAAGTTGACCTTTTCCAATCCATGTAGATGGTTCGGTTTCATCTATCCTCGATGCCCTATTGTAGTACTGAGTCGCATCTTTGAAATGTACTTCCTTCGGTGGTGCTCTCTCAGCCTTTCCTAAGAAAGTATGGAAAGCACCCAGAGCATTAAGAATGGCTATCCGCTCGTACTTCACATCAGCATAATAATCATCAATTTCTGCAGAGAAGAGGGAATAATTCAATTAGAGTGGATTTATACATATACTGTAAAGAATCAACGAGAAAATGAACTATTATGGTATAGTCAAAGGTAATATTGTTGTTCATATCATAAATTATAGATGATGAGGATTATATTGAGAAAATAACCTGGGCCAGATCCTTCCTCTAGAATCTGTCGAAACTGTTCTATCTTTCCTTGCTTGAAGTATTCCCTCTGCCAACAAAAATCACAGAAAATTAGAAAACGCAAGTGGACATTTCCTCAATATTGACATTAGATGCAAAACTACCAATCCGGTCAATTCAATTTCGCAAGAAAGCCGCCAATAAAATTAGGTTGCAAGTATAAGTTTCACCATAACCCTACATCTTAGATTTAAATTCAGGTCACGTGTGAAAGGATTGAGATTTCGAGAATGAGCTTGCGACCCAGCTCCTCCTCTTCCTTGGATCTTCCACTAACACTATTTGTCCAGACAAATCACGATGATACTCCACGAGTTAATTGTTAGGTCATCACCAAAACATGACTATCATCAGCCCGAGCCGAAACAGTTGGGCTTGAACAACCAGGACAAAGCAGGCAAGCACGTTTGAGAAATTCAAACCCTTGAAAGGACTGAAAGAGGAGGCATCTGCATCTGCAGGGGCGAGATTCCACGAGACCTTCCCTAGCCCTAGAAATCCATCTAGCCACCCCCACTGACGGCCTAGACCTTAGTAGAATCGCAAGGAAACCTTGGCTGGTCACAGAACACGGGATTGCGGCGAACTTGTGAGGAGATTTACCGCGATGATGAGCCAGAGGTGGAGAGGGGCTTGCTCGGCCTTGAGGATGTCGAGGATGTCGGAGGCGTCGTTGGGGAGGTGGTCCAGCGCCACCCGCACCTCCTCCTCCGTCCCCTGCACCGGGATGTACACGCTCGCCATCCTCCCGTCGCTCCCCTCCTCTCTTCCCTTCGTCGCCGCCGCCGCCGACCAAGGGAGAGTAAATCCTGATTCGAAGTGCGAATAGCGCTGGAGCTGGAGCGGCGCTGAGTGCCAGCGAACGAGATTGTGCAGTACTTGGGCTTTTGGGCCGGTTCTTTTTCAGCCTCCGGGCAAAATAAGTATAAATAAAAAGGATTAAGTATACCTTTCACCCTCAAATATCACACATTGGCCATAAATCCCCCTAAAAAATAAATTGGGATGTTTCAAATCCTCAAATCCATAATACCGTCTAAATCACACCTAGCACTCGATTTGGGTGGTTTTGGACCAATTTGAGTGGTATTGGGGCAAATTTGGGCTGTTTTGGCTGGCTGGCGTGGCAAAGCAATTGTTAGTGCGCGGGTGGGGCCCACCTGTCAGTGGTTCTCTCTCTATGTCAGGGACAGGTACCGGCACGGGAGCAGCAGAACGCAGGCCTCCCCGTGGCCGCATGCCTTGCACGACGGGACGCGTCGCCGCCGTCACCTTGGACGCCGTGTCATCGGCATTGTCGCCCGCTGGGGACTCGAAGCAGCATGACTGGGCGACGGCGCAGGGGACTGCAGGAGCTGGTCTAGGGTGGAGCGGAGGCCCGCGACGACGGCGACTGCTAGCGCGTGATGCTGCTCTGCTGCTCGCACCTGCTAGCGCGTGCTGCTGCTCTGCTTGCCGCTGCGCCCCGACGCTGCTCTGCTCGTGCCAGCTGCTGCCGCTCGCACGCGCGTCGCCACTCCCTGCTGCTGCTCGCGCCGCTGCTGTCGCTCGCCCACGCGCCGCTGGTGCCGCTCGCTGGCGCGCCGTTGCTATCGCTCGTCCGTCCGCTGTCCGCTCGCGTGCCGCCTGTGCAGCCCGCTCGCTCGCGCAGCTCGCAGCTCAGGCCCGCTCCCGCGAGCCGCCACCGCTCACCAGTGCACCCGTTGTTCGCGTCGTCGTCGTCAAAGCACTTGGCGACGCCGAGCCACGCCTAGCCCTCCGCGGTCATCTACCGGAGCCGCTCCTCCAGCTCAAAACCACGAACATCTGAGTCAGACACGGTTCGATCAAAACCACAAACTTGTACTAGTACCTAAATTCTAATCATGAGCAGACGAACTTGTACTAGTACCTAAACCGCTTCCTTGCTTTTCTCCTCCCGCGCCCTTCTTTTCCCTGCAAAAAACAATTTGTAGATACGATTTTAATACACATCTCTTCCGCGATACATGCTCACCTTCCCGCGCGTCTATACTGATCGTTGTCCAGCTCGGTCTTTTATCGAGAGAAGGCACTGTTGGGGGAGAAAAAAAGGAAATGGAAGCAAAGTGTCGAGACGAACCTTAGAGACTATACGGGACGGGCAGGCTCACCGGCGGCAGCGTGAATAGCGGCAGAGGCGCTTGGGCCGACCGCGTCAAACAACGCCTTGTGATCTGCGAGGCACAGCGGCACCGCCCGGAAGTGAACCTGCGTTGTCTCGTGCTCGTAAAACATATGTACAAGGTGCAATCCGGCGAGGCACTCGCGCTCGTGTAGCTTCGTCCAGTGGAAACTAAAAAGTTGTTGCGCCCCGACGAGGTTGTCGTGCTTGGGCTGTAGAAACCCTGCACCTGTTACGCGTCGGCGAGAAGCTGGTATGGCACGGCGGCGAGGAGATGCCGTTGGCAGCAAGCAGTGGACATGGGAGCTGCGTCATCAGTTCCGAACAACAAAAAGATTTTTTTTCCTAGACCAGTTGAGAAGGGAGTCCAGCAGGCATGAGCAAGTATTACGGCATGGATTAGTACTATACTATACGATTACGCACGAAAAAGCATGCGCGAGCGGAGAAAAGAAAGGGAGCACGCGATGTTTGCCACGCGTGCCCGCTTCTTCGCCACGTCATCGCCACATCATCGTCACGTCATCAACAAAAACAACCCAAATTGTCCAAAACCAGCTTAGTGAGTGATTTAGACGGTATTGTAGATTTGAGGGTTTGAAACATACCAATTTATTGTTTAGGGGAATCTATGTCCAATGTGTGAGATTTGAGGGTGAAAACGTATACTTAATCCAAATCAAAACGTCACTCCGTAAAAAAACAGTTTTGTGTACGTTTTTTTTTGCGAAACGGTACAATGTAGCCGTTCACATACACGTGCATAAACTCTCTCCTATAAACACACGCACGCACTACCCCTATGAGCACCTTCGAGAGACTGAGTCGGCGGATTAAATCTTGAGATTGGCGAAGTCACCATAGACGTCTCGCTATCGATAGGAACGTCGCCTCCCACTGAAGTAATATTCTGCCTAAATGAGAAACGACAGTGTCAAATCTATAATTTAAACTCTTCTGGGATAGGGTACAACCACCCTTCTAACCATCCAATGAACAGTGTTGCTATTACGTTGTCATAAGAAAACAGAGTTGCTAGTTTGCCACGAAGGAAGGACGTGGACCCAGTATGTAACAATACAACCAGGTGTATCCTTCTAGGTTTTTGTCGCAAGTATATGTATCAGTTAGAGGTAATTGCATCAGTGGTACAACAACTTGTGCACCATGTGCACTTCCATACAACTTCTTGCAAAGTGTGGTACGGTGGTACAAGAACTTGTCCACCATGTGCATTTTCATACAAAACGAACCATAGACCAACACGTGTCGTTGTTCTCGTTGGAAAATGACACGGGTCCGGCGCCTGTCAGATATGCAAAGACCCCCCCCCCCCCTCCCCCTCTTGTGTTTCTTGCTAACGATCAAATCCTCCCACCTCGTTGACAGATATGGAGAGTAGGAACCCCTCTCCTCTGTTCGAAATCGCTCTCCTCCTCCCACCTCTCTCCTCACTGCCTGTGACGTCCGATTCGTATGCTCTCCTCTGCCCCTGACCCCTATGTGTCGGTGATTCGTTGCTCCACACATATGGATCGGTTGGTGAGCGTGTCGGGTGTGGAGTTAACGAAGTCGAGCACGGCGCAGTGAGGGAAGAAGTCTGGGTGGCAAGCGTCGGAATCATGGTCGCCGGTAGTGAGGAGAGAGGTGGGAGGAGGAGAGTGAGATCGAATAGACGAGAGGGGTTCCTGCTCTGCATATCTGCCAACAAGGTGGGAGGATTTGATCTTTAAGAAGAAAAACAAGAGGGGATTCTTTGCATATCTACCCGGCATCGGACCTGTCTCATTTTCCAGCATGGACAATGAAACGTGTCGGCCTCTGGTTCGTTTTGTATGAAAATGCACATGGTGGACAATTTCTTGTACCACCGCACCACACTTTTCAAGGAGTTGTATGAAAATGCACATGGTGGACAAGTTGTTGTACCACAGGTGCAATTACCTCTATCAGTTATGTATCCGAGTGCAGCGTTTTGGCACCGGGCTCCATAAAGCCCTTTATGTTAAATATTCGGAAAACAAAATTTAAAGTTTTAAAACTTCCGAAAAGATATATACATATAACCTACAGGGGCACCGCCATACAGTTATTCACGAGGATGGACCTAAGCATGATATAATTAAGCTTCTGATCGGAGCCGACAATTTTACCCGCATATCAAAGATTGCAACACTCCTAGCTTGCTTAGTGGGGTGTGTGTGTGTGTGGTGTGTGAGTTTGTGTAAGTTCACATACAGCTATACCACTCATCGAGAGGCCTTAAATTTTTTTTGCAACACTCAAGGCCAAGCAGGCTAATGCATTGTTCTGGTCTCCTGCTGGACAGTTTATCGTTCTTGCTGGGATGAAGGGTTTCAGTGGCCAGTTGGAGTTCTACTATGTTGATGATCTTGAGACCATGTGTAATACCCCGTAGTTCAAAGACCCGAAGGGTAGATTTAGAATTTGTGCATTCGCTTAGCATGCATCTGAAAATGCGGGAAATTTTCGCGCTTTTTAAATAAAGGAGATAAAGTGATCGATGTTTCGCTCGACTCGATGAGTTAGGGTTTAGATCATCCTGTCAAGTGCAATAAACTTCGAGATGAGCTTTATATCAAATTAAATTGTAATCACAAAAACAAGATAAGAGTTATCGCTCAACGGACTAATTGGTCAAATTAGTTGATTGTTGAGGTGCGAGGATATTAGACATAATCTTCCCCAATTCCCGACACTTTAGATCACAATTCTTAAATATGATAATTGAATACAAATCCCAAATATCAAGATATCATTCATTATACATGATCATTTCTCATCTCAAATACATCATTCACACATCCAACACCTTATTAAGTTCTCATCCATATCCACAACACCTATATGATCATCTCAGGATCTAATACATAAACAAATTATCATATCTACCCATCCATCACTTTACACATATCTCAAATACAAACTAGAATTTGAATGTCCAAATTTATGATCTCAAGTATCTTTATACCACCATATTATCATACATACATGATATCAACAAATCAGTCTTACACAAATGTCATATACAATTCGACATGACCTATCTTAATTCTCAACACTTATGAACACAATTCCATATTATCATTATCCAATCCACACATATCTTTGACAATAAAAGAATTCAATCAATCTAATTACCATCACAGATAAGTGATCATATACAACAATCCTTTCATCATGTACATCTCAATTACAATCCAAACTAGAATGTCCATATTGCAAGTAATACAAACATACAAATCTGATCTTCTACAAATTTTACAAGTTCCAAATGGAAAGAATAATAAATATTACAAACATTTCCAGAATATGCACATATCTTTAAACAAATAAAAGAAGTAATCAAAAGAATTCTTAAACTAAGATCGTCTTAATCTTCATCTATATCTTAGTCTTCCAATCATCTTATTCTTTCCTATCTTCTCATTCTTCATTTCCTGCAAAACAAAACATGGCAGAATAGCAGAAAGAAAGAAAGCAATCATTTGCTATTATCAACCTCTCTAGTAAACAAAATCATGTGATATTCAAATGCTTTGGGTGTTATAGAAGTAGTTTGATAACAGGGCCTGATCAACCTTGTTAACAAATTATTTCTGTATGCATAAAGCAATTGGAGGTCATCTAACCAACTCAAATCCATCTAAAATTAAATAAGGACAAAAGAAAACTTTCTGTTAATTAAAATGTTTGCCCACACCACAAGGGTGAGGCAATTTGATTTTGGAACTTAACTATTGGACATTAGGAACTTGTCCTAACATCCAATTGATGACTAGAGGGATCAACTTTATCTTAGGCAACAATAGGGTCTTATGGATCAAATTGGATCATTAAAGGCAACATGGATCAACTAGGCAACAAGAAGGCAACAAGGGACATGATCCATTTGAGCAAGATACAAAGGCAATAAGGGACAAGAGGCAACATTGATCCATTCATCAAGAAGGCAGCTAGTCAATCCCTCTAATCTAGTCAAGTTCTTAATAAAAAGAAAGCCCACATCTTAATATCTCTCCAATGATATTAATTATCAAAGAAGAAAAACCAAAAGAAAAACCAAAAGACAAAGCCCACCATCCTTAGGCCAAGGCCCATATAAGAGATTCAGCCCACAAGCCCATGTAGTAACAAAAGCCACTTGGCATGCCCAAAAATAAATCCTACAAGAGGATAATACCAAGCATGAGAGGGATAAGCTTGCCACATAGGAGATAAGATCAATGACTAGGCATCCCTATCCACAAACAAAATATCTAAGTTAACTTGCACCTTAAGAAAAGCCATGTTATGGATATGCTTGACACATAGGATAGCTATCCATAAGGAAAATATCTATTCTTACTTCAACTCCAAGTAATTCTCATGCAAGGCCTATAAAAGGACATGCTTGCCACACATAAAATTCGAATTTGCTCTCCATGATATTTCCCACAATTACAAGAACCAACCAGCCGCACCCCACTTTCCTCACATAAATGTTTCCTATTAGCAACTTATAAGCACCATCCTTCCCACCTCAAGAACACCAAGAACACCACCACATCATGCCCAATCTTTAGAACAACTAGGAAATAGGTCAAGCAGCGAGGAGGAGCAGGCTAGCCACAAGACGCAGGTTATCATCATTTTCCAGAAGACCAAGCTTCTCTCCAGCAGCAGGTTGCTAGGACCTAATCTCATATAGCATAGGTGAGAGGGAAAGAGAGGAGAGGGGTACAGCAGCTACTCTCTTTGGGAGAGAGAGGAGATATTTCTCTCAGATTTGCATAGTGTTGCTATGCAAGCTAATCACAGAGGATTAAGTCACACACTAATATCTGTTCCTATCAAAATATATGCCTCAGCCTTAGCATCATTGGCAGGGCTAAGAAAGCAAGCACTAGAATCTATTCTTATTAGTTAATTAGCCAGATCTGTCCAGAAATGTTTATCTAGAACACTTTTACACCACAAACACTATCAGTTCATGCTTACACCTGATCTGGACTTCTTAAATCTCCAGTTCACTGCACCAGCAGCACTAAATCGTGCTGAGCCTATATTTAACCACTGTGCACACTTATTCAAGGTACCACAATGAGTAAATAATACTCAACAGATCAACACATGGGCACTTAATCAAAGAAACATATTCAGCAGTGAATATTATAGATATAAGCTAACCAGCAAATTAAAAGATATCCCACAGGCACCAACTTATTAAGCATCAGTGAAAAGCATCCACACCACTATAAATATGAGTAAATCATCTAGATATCCTCTCTGAAATTAACGGTCAGAAACACATTAATAACTGAATCAAACTTGCAGAATTAGAATATCAGCAAGCCACACATCTAGGGATTAGTAAATCATCCTAGTTGAGGCATCAGTGCTTGACTAGCTCAAGCAACGCATCACAGCACAACACCCCACCACGAATACCCCACAGTTCATCGGCACAAAGGCCGGTCACAGAAGAAGAACTCACCTTGTTGAGTTGTAGCCGAGGCAGAGCAAGGAGAGGCTGGAGTAGGCTTAGGCGAGGGAGTCGTGTAGCTGAGCATCACCATGGTTGCGGTGACGGCATCACCGCCGTCCCGTCAGCGTAGCAATGGCAACAACAGCAGTAGTAGCAGCACCACACCACCATATCCAGTAGCAGCAGACCACCAGCAGCACCCACAGCACGACAGAGCACCACCACTTCACCACCATACCCAGACCATTCCCAGTGAGCAAGGAGCAAAGAGAGGGATCATGGCGGCGTGGCCGAGTAGAGGCTCGACTAGAACGGAGTGCAGGGGACGAGGTGGCGACGCCGGGGTTGCGCCCATTAGGGAGCCGTCCCGCCGGCATCGAAGAGGAGGCGTTGTTGAGCATGAGTTAGAGCAGAGGCTCGAGGAAGCGACCGTGGACGGCGAGAAGGCGCGGCGGAGGTGAATCGCGCCGGCAAGCTCAAGCCACCCGGCTAGGGTTCCGCGGGCAGACTCGATTGGAGGCACAGAGGCGAAATCGGGAGGAAGTCGGCAGGGAACCGAGAGAGAAGGGTGGGGCAGAGCAGCGCCA
The DNA here is from genome assembly GCA_012064385.1 of Puccinellia tenuiflora. Taxonomy (NCBI): domain Eukaryota; kingdom Viridiplantae; phylum Streptophyta; class Magnoliopsida; order Poales; family Poaceae; genus Puccinellia; species Puccinellia tenuiflora. The sequence continues at coordinate 533,656 of QRDG01000716.1, forward strand.
AGGTTCGGCGGCGCCGGTGATGGCCGGAGCCGGCCGGAGTGGAGTGAGGCAGCGGCGGCGGCATCGCCAGAGAGGAGAAGGGGAATCGAGCAGAGCACGCGAGAGAGAGATGAGAGAGTGGCTCGGTCGGTTGACTGACCCAAACCAGTTTTGACTTGGTTCAACCAAGTTAGACCAAGGGCAATATGGTCCTTTCACAATTCAAATATAAATCAAATTCATAATCAAAAACCAAATTCAAATAAATTCCTAAAAATAAATTAAAAATATGTTTTCAACTCAAAATTTTATAAGGATTTCAAAAATGATTTTTATTTCATTTATTGAAAAGGTTTTCTTGAGTGTACTATCCATCACACTTAGAGTTGGTATTTATTGTTTGATTCGAATCCCTGCTTACCAAACAGTTCTCATAACAGATTTGAATGACGATATCCAATTATGAAATGGCTAGAGGAGGCACAGAGATAAGACAGAACAGATGGTAAGGTGGGGGACCCATACCTTTATTCTATTACCGTGAATCACTCCAAAGGTTCACAGGCACTAGCTCCCGCTAAGAAGAATCTGGCCCGCTCACTCAAGCAAACGGGTCTTAGTAAAGATAGAGATCTCTCTCGCGCTAAAATGGCATTATCACCTCTCCCCGGTAAAATAAGTGCCACTGGGGAAGCCCCGGCTATACTTGGGTTCCTACGGGGCCCATCGAGGTTAAGTTGGAAAGAGCTAGAATTTATAGAAACGCCTGGCAACACAGTATTAAGTACCCTGACTATAGTGAAAAATTCAAAGATCCTTAAGTGGATATAATTTGAATTAATTCCAAAATTAAGTTTTGAAATTATTTTCTTATGTGAATAATTCAAAGATCCTTTAGTGGACATGAATTGAATTATCTACAAAAATTCAAGGATCCTTAAGTGGAAATGAATTGAACTATTTTCAAAAACAATTATTTTTCTAAAAGAAAAATAATTTGAATAATAAGCTTTAAATTAGTGTGTCTCGGTTTATGAGACGGTTATTCATGTTAAAGACAAGTGGTTGTTCTATTTTCATGAATAATTCTTTTTGATGATCACGTTTCGATTATGAGATTATTGTCCTTATCTAAATGATGATTACTTAAATATTTATAAAATATGTGACATACTAAAGATATCCAAAACTTAATAATGACAATGGTTTTAGTCATGCTAAAGATTGAATAAACATTTTGATGTTTTATCAATGCGCCTTATTGAAGGAGTATGACTAAAATGCCACCCTTTGGAAGAGTGACAGGAGTTGCCGGAAATAAACAGAAGTGTTGGTTGTATTTTCAGCGAATGTTAAATGTCATTATTTTGTGCGCTCCATCATAAATGATATGAGTGAATATATGTATTTTTTCAAGTTATGATATTTGATGAGATCAAATAAAATTCTGGAGTTTAGGATATTAAGTTAACAAGAAAATTGAGTCTTTTTGATTTGATCAAAAGAGACAAAATATTTGAGTTATATGTTAGTATGTGGACTTGTGAGAAGTGTTATCACAAATTACAATGTTTATAATATTTCAAAGGCGTTTGATATATCGTAAGATATCGTAATCACGCACTATTCGATATTGTGTGATCTCAAAGAAGGGTTTTATTTCGGGGGTTTAATGATAGCATTTAGATTTATTTGATAAACACTCTGTTTAGAAATAAGGGTCTATGTATGATTCGCATAAATTTTCATATGAGTCATGAGAAAATGTGGTTTCATTAATTATGAGATAATTAGAGACTATTGCAAATAATGTTGTAGTATATTCATAAGTATGACTATGAATGTGATTCCACAATATGAGACTAAAAGGGGCAAACCAATTTGTTGGTTGTGCTAAGTATTTTAGTGGTTTATCGTGAAAAGGTTTCATTGATAAAAAGGATTGATGGAATAAATTGAGAGACTTAATCAAGGTGGTTGACCTTGCTTTTAATGTATCAAGTGGCACATTTTGAAAAATGCAATGTTGGTTTAGACTTGACACTTAAAAGAGAAATTGATGATAGTGATCATTGAATTTCTATTTGAGTTTTTCTGAAAGAAGTAGGATTCAAGAATATTGTATCTTGTCAGGTTGCAAAATAATATTCATGATTTACTTGTCATGTTTGAGAAACAAGACATACCTACGAAACTACAAAGAAGAAATAGAAGCCTTAAATACGAAAGTGACTAAGAGTCATCCTATGTTAAGTTTAAATCACAAAGTAATTGTTACTTGATTTTGTGAAAGTGATGTTTCACATATTTATTCCTCAAAAGGGGTTTTGTAGAGAATAAATAAAACTTAAAGCTAGCAAAGTACTAGTGTTTCGTATATGGTTCTCGAATTTTAAAAGTTAATTAAGAATTTTGGAGGTGTCCAAAATATCGAGAAAGTGGATAAGAAACTGAGTGAGATCTAATTAAGATATGTGGCAACATATATTAAGTTAGAGCAGAAACTATTTTCCAAGATCAAAATATGTGGTGACATATGTTTGAGTGGGAGCTAGTTAATCATGGTTAAATATAGAGATAGCATATTTCTGAGTGGGAGCCAAAGTGGTTTCACGATTTAATATGTGTATGGTGTATATTTGAGTGGGAGTTTACAACATCTTATTTGTGTGAAATGGAGATTTCATAAATGTTGTAAATAAGTCAGGAACCAACGTATAACTTGTGAAGTTAGAAATTGAATGTCAAATATCTATGGAGATAGATGTATCTATGGTGGATAGATATGTTTGATAAACATTATGTCAGGATGTTTAACCTAAGTAAGATTTTGAAGGAGTTCAAAATGGAACAAGTGAAGAAAGGTTCATTTGCTTGCGAGAAATAGGTGAAACGTTGAGTTGATAACTCAGTACAACAATAATGGTTGGAGCATATGTTGGTATTCGCTATGAATTGTTCATAAGTCTAAACATATAAGAACCACGTATTTTGTATTTGACGATATGTGACCCAAGTTCTTGGTTAGAAGAACATGTCAGAATGAGGAGTCATTTTAACATGAAGATGATATAAATTGAATCTAGAGAGTGGTAGACTTGGTTGAAGTCATAAAACCAAACTAGATTGGGGATCTCATAATAGCATAAGCGCAACGAAAGCATGATCGGAAATATCGAAGTGAAAAGTATAGCACTATCGATTTGTGAGTCTACAACATATAGGAGTATATGATTAATTCAAGGATTAAAAGATATAATATTATGGTTTGAGAAATTTTGTTTCAAGATTGAGTGAGTTCCGGGTGCACATGCTATGTGAAAGTTCCTTTTGACTGATCATACGTCATGTAGGCATAATGGGAAACGAAAAATCTCACTCTTTAACCAAATATATTATATTCATCATGTGATGATGAGAATTATCATGTGATGATAATAGGTTTATCATGAGATGATAAAGTAATGTCAAATTAGGTGACGTTAACGTTTTGCAAAGAACATAGAGAACTGTATACTACAGAGCACAGACAGAACCTCTTCCACAAGCAAACATGATCAGCACTGATACTCCATGAGTGTTAGACACCATGAGTGTTGGATCGAGAAAATGTAAACTAGATTATTGACTCTAGTGCAAGTGGGAGACTGTTGGGAATATTCCCTAGAGGCAATAATAAAATGGTTTATTAGCATATTCATGTTTATGATAATAGTTTATTATCCATGCTATGATTGTATTAATTGGAAACATAATACATGTGTGGAATATAAACAACCAGGTGTCCTTAGTAAGCCTCTACTAGACTAGTTCGTTAGTCAAGAGATGGTTAGAGTTTCCTAACCATGGACTTGTTATAGTCACTTGATAACGGAGTCATATCATTAGGAGTAATGATGTGATGGACAAGACCCAATAATAAAAGAGTTGCAATTGATCATGTCATACAGTTTCATTGTCAACGTTTTTAAGATATGCCAAATATAGTTTCCTTAGACCATGAGATTATGTCACTCCCGTTTACTGGGGGAATGCTTTGTGGACATCAAACGTCGCTTCGTAACTGGGTGATTATAAAGGTGGCTTTCAGGTATCTCCGATGGTATTTGTTGGGTGACATGAATCAAGAGTGGGATTTGTCCTTCCTTGTGACGGAAAAGATATCTCTGGGCCCTCTCGGTAATATAGCATCAGAAAGGTTGCAACCATGTGATTAAGTGTTAATCGCGGAGATCCTATATTATGGACGAGTAAAGAGAACTTGCCAGGTAACGAGATGAAACTAGATATGGAGATATCGACGATCGAATCTCGGGCAAGTTAAATATCGGTGAGACAAAGGGAATCATATATGAGATTAAGAATCTCCGGCATCGTGGTTCAATCGATACGGAACTTCGTTGAATATGTAGGAGTCAATATGGGCATCCCGGTCCCGCTATTGATTATTGATCGGATCATGTCTACATATTCTCGAATCCGTAGGGTCACACACTTAATGCTCCGATGTAGCTAGGGCTTGAGGTATTTGATGGTGTGAATGAATATTGATTCGGAGTCTCGGATGAGATCCTAAATATCACGAGGAGCTCCGGAAGAGTCCAGAGATAAAGTTTCATATAAGGAAAGTGGTTTCCAGGGTTCCGGAAAAGTTCGGGAAAATTCCGGCAGAGTACCAGAAGATTCTAGATGGTTCCGGAAGGTTCCAGAGGGCCCCACCTTGGGGGGCCACGAACCTAGAAGGTCTCACATGGACCTAGGGGAGGTGCAGCAGCCCACATGGGCTTACCGCACCTAACCCCAAAGGCCCATGTGACCCAACATATGAAAAGGGCCCCAAAACCCTAGGGGCTGCCTTGGGGGGTAAGTTTCCCCTTGGCCGGCCGCCCCTAGGACTTGGGGGAGGGGCAAGGGCTGCCCCCCCACGCCTATATAAGGAGGAGGGGAGGGCTGGGGCGCACCCCATGGAACCCTAGCAGCCGGCCTCCCTCTCCTACCTCCCTCCTCTCTCCTGCAGCCGCTTGGCGAAGCCCTGCAGGAATTTCTCCACCATATCCACCAACACGCCGTCGTGCTGCTGGGATCTCACGAACAACTTCCTCCTCGCTTGCGGGATCAAGGAGAGCAAGTCTTCATTGAGCAGTACGTGTGGATACCGCGGAGGTGCTACCCGTTGTGGTATACATCTACTCGCGACTAGATGAATCTAGTTGCGGGGATCGACTAGCCAACCCCTGCACCGACAAAACACGTTTGTTCAATCTTCAAGGGTAAGAGATTGGATCTCATCTTCGCTACCTTCGTCTAATAGATCTAGATCATGGGGTTTCTTCCGCTTGTTTCGTAGGAAAAATTTTGTTTTCTATGCAACGACCCCTTCACTTCCCGGCACCCTGTCGAAGGGGAGATCGTCACCGGAGGGCTCTGCATCACCATGCCTGCCTCCGGAGTGATGCATGAGTAGTTCATCCTTGGACTCGGGTCCATAGCAGTAGCTAGATGGAAGTCTCTCCACTTTGTGCTATCATGTTTAGATCTTGTGAGCTGCCTAACATGATCAAGATCATCTTATTGTAATACTACATGTTGTGTTTTCTGGGATCCGATGAATATTGATACTATGACCAAGTTGATTATCAATCTATCTTTATATGTTTTTTATGATCTTGCATGCTCTCCGTTATTAGTAGATGCTTTGGCCAAGTAGATGCTTTTAACTCCAAGAGGGAGTATTTATGCTCGATAGTGGGTTCATGCCTCCAGTAATCTGGGTGAGTGACAGAAACATCTAAGGTTGTGGATGTGTGATGCATCTAAAATGCATACATGAACTTTGCATTATATTACTCATATTTCAATCATATTTGCATCATATAAGGGTTATATCATTGTTTTATAATGATTTTTGGAAGATTTCACAGTTTTCCTATTTTTCTGGAATTAACCCTGCACTGGCAAAAAACCCTATTTTCTATATTTTGATGTTTCAGGGACCCAAACGATGTCCAAATGACCTGAAAATTTACGAGCATTAGTTTTTGGAAGGAAGAAGACTTGGGAGCGAAGGAAGCGAAAAAGTGGAAGCCCGAAGGCCAAAAGAGGGGGGCCCACGCGGCCAGATTCCTTGGCCGCGTGGGACCCACCATCTTGGCCCTCGTGGCTCCGTTGCCGTCGATATTTTCGCCAACGACTCCGGCTTGACCTAAAACCGAGAATAAAAATTGTCCCCTGACGTTTTCCAGAAAGGAGCGCCGCCGAAACACAGAAACACCGAAACAGAGACCTGGAGCTGCAGATTGGAGGGGGAAAACTCCGGCGGGGCGCTGCCGGCGTGGTCTCCATCTCCCCCAACGACATCTCCACCGTCTCCATGATGAAGAGGGAGTAGTCCACCCCTGGACTATGGGTTTGTGGAAGTAACTTATGTATCTCTCCTCTCTTTGAGCTTCACTAATTAGCACCGTATGAGCTGCCGAACATGATTACGGTCATCTATGTAATTCCTTTGTGGTGGATCTCTTTATGAGTTAATATATGTTTGAGATTGCAATTGTTTTGTTTCAGTTATGAAAATAGATGCATATTATGTACCCCGTTCTTGTCTACTTGTTATGATCAAGCATTTTTATGAGAGTGTGTGTGGGGGAACATGTGCATTAGTTGGAGTAATGAGGGGGTGGCTAGTGCGGTGAAAGTGAGAGAAGTTCCACGATCCACTTGGGTATTTTTACCTTACTTTGTTGCCTCACTAGGGATAAAGAAAAATACCATGCTACCGGAGGTGTGGGTGTGACCATTGCCACTTCTCCATGACTAGATCTAGGATGTTCTTATTTTAACTTCATGTCATAAGACTTAAAGCTATACTCTGATTTATCATAATTACTGAGGTGCTAAGATTTAATTCACATCTTGGTGGAGTATAAGAGAGATTAATAAACAAAAGATCTCTATGTTAGGACGTGATGCCCATATAATTAGTAACTTGTCATGAAACCTTTTTTGTTGCAATCTCATATGCCAATTCTAGTGTTCCATTATCTACCACTTTATTAAAGAGAGAGTGCATTTGTGAAACCATGAACCCCGGTCCATTTTTAATCATAAGAAACACCTTTCCAACAACTTATAAGCATTTTCCATTTTCACCATTTAAAAATCCGAAAATACAAAAATACTTTTATATCTTGCATTCACAATATAAAACCCAAAAATATCATCCATCATTGTTTCCACCATCCTTGCAAATTTATTTATCATCATTGCATATTTATTTCTTGTTTTGCATTTGTTTTATTTTGATATCATTCTCACACCTTGTGCTTGACAACCACTTGGTGAGGTTGAGGGCACAAAAAAATTTACTTTGTTGTAGGTTCTCAGGGGAAGGATAAGAAAGATAAATCTTTCACTACCGATTCCCCGAGAGTTCGATATTAAACCCTAGAGTCACCCCTCGTGGGGAAAACTGTCTTTCCTATACTATACACTCTACACTTAGAGTCTCAACCTAACCCATATTCTTTTGACACAGGTAACTACGTCAAGGGCCATCAATGTGTTGTTGCCACTAGGGATAAAACAACAATGCTATGTCTACGGTCATTTGTGTTGTTTACATTACACACTTTGCTTAATGCGATTATCTGTTGCTTGCAACTTAATACCAACGGGGGACACGGATGTTAACCTGGCGGTGGATTATTAGTCATAGATGCAGTTGGAAATGGTCTATGTATCTTGATGTAATGCCCAATTAAATCTCATAGTAATCATCTTGTCATATATTTGCATTGGTCATGCATTCATTATTTGTCAATTGCCCAGCTGTAATTTGTTTACCCAACATGCTAGTTATCTTTTATGGAGAGACACCACTAGTGAATTGTGGACCCCGATCCATTCTTTTACACTGAAACAAACACCGTTTACACCACGTTCCATCATCATTTTCTCGTTGTCCACTTTTGCATTTGCACTTGTTTTCCACACCATACGTTTAATCCTTTGTTTTCAGTAAGCCGGGGAGATTGACAACCTTCCTGTTTCGTTGGGGCAAAGTAGTTTGATTGTGTTGTGTGTAGGTTCCACGTCAGCACTCGTGTTGCGCCGCGCGTGCAGCTGACAACCTTCTGAGCACTTCTAATTCCTCCTGGATTTGATAACCTTGGTTTCTTACTGAGGGAAAACTGCTGTTGCACTACATCATACCATCCTCTTGGGATCTCCCAATGAATGTGTGGTCATCAGCAACTAACTTTACTTTCATACTATTTATTATATTGCAAAACTATTGTTTCACACCCGTATTGTTCCTCTAGTTTTATTTCCTAGATAGAGTAAACGTCTACTGTGTGTAGAGTTGTGTCAATGGTTGATAGAACTTGAGAGAATACTTATCCTACTGCTAGCTCCTCGTTGGGTTCGACACTCTTATTTATCGAAAAGGCTACACACGATCCCCTACACTTGTGGGTTATCACGGCGGTGGACATGCTCCTGCGGGCGGCGACGACAAGGAGGAGAGGCCCCGCCTCCGTCCGCTGCCGGCGCCCTCAACCGAGTCCAGCGATGATGAGTTGTACTCATACTCAAGCGTCAAATGGGACTCCAACGATGACGGCGAGGAGCTCGCCAAGATTGTCGACCCCGACGAGCTGGAGGCGCGCGTTCTCACAAAGTAAGTGCGCTCCGAGCGCCGTGCGGTGAAGCGGCGCCATGCGGAGGCCGAGCTTCTAGAGGTTATGAATGAGGCGCAGATGGAGCAGGGCCTCCAGCAGGACGCCCAGTACACCACTCGCACGCGGGAGTGTGAGGAGGTGTGGCGCCGCCAGCGCCTCAACCAGATCTTCACCTCCTCCGATCGTGCGTAGCGGCGCCGCAGCTGCAGATGGCCCGGTGAAGGTTCCCGGTGGCCGCTTTTCTTTAGATCAGGGTTTAGGGTTAGATTAGGATTTTATAAGTAAGCCCTAAAATTATGTACTCGTATGAACTACCGTTGTTGAACTATGTTTTGTTGTTTGGGGTTGGTATGAACTATGTTCAGAATCGATCCAAAAATCCAATGCGGTAGATTGTCCAGTGAATCCGAACCAGATCAATTTGAGATATATACTCTATTTCTCTTTACAAGGACGAGACAAATTTTGACAACCTTCCATTGCGTGGCGCTGGGTGCACATTGAAAGCATGCCTTGGAAGCCTATGGTAGTCCACCCTGCGTCTATGTAGCATGCACGGATGGACATGCCATTGAACGCGCGTCGCGGAACTTTGGCCTCACCGCTACCCTAGCCTAGCCGTCACGTCCAATCACCGTGTAAGACATTAACTAAGAGAAGATAGATGATCAGAGAGTAACAATATAGGGAGTACTCAATAGCAACAAACGATTAACTCGATGGGGTAAAAAAACCATAAAAAACATGAACTACTTCACAAAAAAACTAATCTCAGAATTGATCCAATGCGGCATCACCGGATGACCGGAAGGTCGGTGATGGACAAAACAAGCAATGCAGAGTTGGACCTAAAAAAGCACTACAGTTCTCCCCAGATGGACAAAGCCTAATGTTAACATGCGGTGCAACCAAGGGAAGGTTTTCAAGTTGTACAAGGTTCAAATTCAATTGATCGATAACGGAACCGTACAGATATTACAAATACATTCTAAAGTTCAATGAGGCAGCAAAGGGATCGGGCACCGACAACTCATGTCTGCCCCTACCACTTATGGAATTTAAGGAAACAAATAAAACGTAATTATAAAACGTCTATATGGAGACCTCCTGAACCATCTCCACCAACTCGGTCTCCATCACCGCGTTACTAGCTTTAAGGCTGGAGACCTCCTGCACCTTCTCCGCCAACTCAGCCGCCATCTCCGCCAACTTGGTCTCCATCGCCGCGTTATGAGCTTTAAGGCTGGAGACCTCCTGCACCTTCTCCGCCAAATCCATTCGGAGGTCTTCGAGCTGCGGCCAAAGCAAATATGTTATATTCCAGATCTTCGGTTGCATGGCAAATTCATCAGTACAATGCACATCGGAAGAGTAAGAAAAAACAATGTAGGGTGCCCACCTCATTTTGGTGCATAAAACGGATGGCGGGTGATCAGTAAACCTCGAAGAGGAAGGTGAGGTAGCAGCAGCAATGGCGGCTTTGTTACCGCATGGATTGGAAGAGAAGTGATTCTCTTAATCCCCTACGACGGGGGCGCTTCGGATTGAGGCTAAAGCCCTCGATGGCTTGTTTGTCTTCTCATCGGCACCTGGTTGCCTGGGTACATCGCTGGAGGAAAGGGAGACAAGAATGAAGGAGAGATTGTTAGAGAGGGGTCTGTAAGGGAGGAAGAAAGAGAACGAGTGGAACAAAGAAGTCAAGCTTCTGGCCCAGGAGCGGATATAATAAGCGAAGAGCCAAGCTAGCGCGGAACCAAAGGAATCGTTGTGTCTAGTCAACTAAATTACCATGGCAGACACCTTCTTATATTTATTTGCTTGCTCCTTTTGGTATACCTGGAACAATCATCTTGTACCACCACGTTTAGAAGTTGTACTACTTCTTGTACATGTCCAGGTTGCACTCTACCGAACCAAAACAAGATAATAAGCAATACCTGGTAGGAGTACCTCTTTTTGAGAACACCTTGTATTTTCAAACTGCCACAGTAGTGAAGGTTTGGATTTTTCCTTTAAGTTTTCCTTTTTTTTCTAATTCTTTCGATTGGTTTTAAATGGCCGTCAAAGTGACACCCCGATCCGGAGACCGAGACATCTCATATATCAGTCCCAGGAGCACTGAATATATGACAACTTGATAACAAAACATAACCACTTTATTCAAGGGGGGTCGGGAACCGACGATATTTTACAAGGGTCTCGTTACAAGGCTGCGCCCTAGCGCACACAACAGTTTGTACATTATTTATTGAACATAACTTCATCAGAGGGCGTCAGTAGGATGACGGAAGCGTGTGACGAAGAGGGCCTAACTCCACGGGGCTCTGCCTGGATACCGGACCTAGTTCTCGTACAAGGGGTACTCGGCGACGGGGGTAGGACGATCTGGCCACATGAAAATCCAGGTGAGTACATGGAATGTACTCGCAAGACATCAATCCACAATCAACCGTATCCAACGATCCTATATGGCATGGCATGTGCAAGAGCGAGCCCAAGCTTAACGATTGGACTTAACTTACCTACTTACCTGTGACGAACGTTGTGGCTTATGAGAACATGTCTCACATCCACACAACCATACTTACGACAATTACGATCTCAAGCCTTGACCAACTCTGGCCAATCTCGAGAACCAGCATTCAACCATCTATAGTCCACTTTTCAGCTCATTCAACCTTAACCATCTCTGGTCATTTAGTTCATCCCTAACTCCGTGTTCGACTGGACTGACTCAAGTGTGACTGGACCCAACACCGTTCCTTAGGTAGGAACAATACTAGATTCTAGATTTGACACTCTCGAGAGGTTGCAACTTTTATCCACACGTTGGGGACCAAGCTTGTACCACCGGTACCGAAGTACTATACCCTTCATGGCGACAGCACAAACCTATTCCCTTGTAGTCTTCCACTATACCAAGACACTCCTTGTATAGCTACCGACTTACCACTCGGGCTAAGTCTTATGACGAAGTGAATCTGGCACGTCCCCAACTCATGAGCAACGCCTAGCTCCGGAACCTTCACAAGACTAGCCCCGACCACAACTATGCAGTATCCGACTAGACTTGCCAAGTGGGTAGCATCAAAAGAGGCTCGATAGGCTACTCAACTACGGTTTGCCCATTTCAACGACGCATGGTTGTGCGGGTGTGTTTGGCGAGTGGCACTATAAGACTCAATCTAGTCGACGGAGGTGGGTATCTTTTGTCGGTTTTATTCTCAGCCATAAGACAGCAACGAACGTTAGTCCACAAGATACATAAGAGCATAATATAACCACATAGAGGTTCAGCAATGTAAACTAAAGTCAACCGGGTGATGGTGGAGTCTCCTCCGACCAATGACAGCCACAGGTTGTGTAAAGATGAATAACAGAATCAACCGGGCGAGGACGGAGGTGTCTCCGGCCAGTAGCAGCCACGGGTTGAGTAAGAAAATAAAACAATCGGTTAGCGTCACCCGGGCGAGGGCGGAGGTGTCTCCGGCCAGTGGCAGCCACGGGTCGACTACATAAGTTAGTGGAGGCATCCACGCGATTCCGTTCCTCCATTCCATTGACTGCGGCGGTTCCCCCAGTCCATCGTCGCCGGAATGGGGAGTGGTGCATGGTTCCGTCCAACACAACGCCACAACTCTACAGAAAAGTAGCCGCTTCAATCCACGTGGGCAGGACCCAACGTGTATTTAGACGGGGTACCGGAACTCAACTCACGGGACATGAGTTTATCATATTGCAGAAAGTAAAAGTAGCATTAGGTCACATGAAATAATAGGCATGAAATGAGACATGTGGGATGCAACTATCGCGCAAACAAATGATATTCATAGCAAACAAGGTATCGGCAACTTGGAAACAGGTGGTTGGGGGCTGATGGCTTGCCTTCAGGGATAGGTTCCACCTCCACTTCAAAGGTAGGGTTTGGATCTATCAAATAAATTGAAAAACATGGTTAAAACCCTCCGCAAAGCATTTCAAGGTTCAGTGGGCAAATGAACATCAAATCCATTGAAACTAGTGGCATTGGGTATATCTTTTCAAAACCAAACTACTGTAGAAAGATTCATATTTTTTTGATTTTTTTTGAGAGAGTTATGACTCTCCAAAGTTGACCCCTAAAATCTGTTTTTCCAAAACAAAGGGAAAATTCAGAAAAGAAAATGATCCGGGAAAAATGTTAAAAACCTGACGGGTGGGGCCCGCCCTTTTAAAACCTGAATCGGTATGCGCCTGAAAAAAAAAACGGGGGGGGGGGGGAGGGGAGGTTGCCGACGCCGGCGTGCTCACCGTCGAGGGCAGGGCGGCGAACTAGGGCATCCAGGGGTCGGTGAGGGCGTCTACGGGTTGCTGGTGGCGTGGATTGGAGGGGGAGGTGAGGGGATGGTGCGGGGAAGGGCTGCGGGGAAGGAATCGGTTGGTGACTGAGTGGCGGAGGCGGGGTGGTCGCCGGCGATTGGGGGCTCCCCGGTTGCCAATCCGGGAGGAGGAGGGGTGGAGAGGGATGGTGGGTGGTGGTGCTTCTTCGGAGCGGCCGGGGGGCTCCTTTTATAGCTCCCCACGGTGGGGGTCCGGTCGAGGTCCGCGGCGAGGTGTCAAGGTGCGGTGGCCGAGCAGGGGGCTTGACGACGAACGGCGCGTCGATGGTGTAGTGGCAGGGCGTCGTGGACGACGAGTTCTCACGCCCGTGGATAAGCTTGGGGTGGCGTGGCATCTGCGGGTGGTGCGGGGTCCGGGCGGCCATGATGGGGCGGCAACACGGGGAGGGCGGTGCAGAGGAGACGACGGGCGGCGCGGTGATGGTGTGGCGGAAGTGCGGCGCTATGCGGGTGCTGGGCGACGGGATTCGCGGCGCGAGGCTGTGGAGGGGCACTGTGAGGTAGAGGGGGTCCCACGGCGGCGCTGTTCCGAGCGGCGCATCGCCTAGCGGACCGCGGTGCACGGGAGGGAATGGGGTGCGTGGATGCACCGAGGTGGTCGTGCAGGAGGTGGGGAAGCTGGGAGACACGAGGGGAGGTGAGGGGGAGGTCACCGGCGGCGACCAAGAACGGGCGGCGTCGTCGGCCATGTTCTGGTTCATGCCCAGACCATGCTGGTATTGGCATCAGGATGATCTCCTCATCCTAGGGTCCAAAAAGGAAAACTAATCGTGTCACTTGGTGCCAATTACGAAGTCCTACCACTTTGCTGATGTGAGTTTTGGTTGGTTTGCAACTTGTGCTAAGCCAGAATTTCAACAAACACTTCTGGCCAGAAAAAGAAAATGGATTTTGGGCAATTAAAATAAATGACAATTGGCCAGAAAAATTCATGTAGGTAGGTATTGGTCCAGAGCACCTACCCTATAAATTTTGTAATTTTTTGAAAAGTTTCAGTAGGGTTTCCAATAATAACAAGGTTTGGGGCAGAAAGTAAAGTGGAGAAAATCTCCAAAAATTCCTTAGCAAGGTAGGGACTATTTTTGCATATTTGGGTTACATATTGGGTAGGGGTCCTCCCAGAATTTTTGGAGAATTTTTGAAGATGGTATTGACATGCTTTCTTTGGACAACTAAGGTTAGGCCCTTTTGTATTTAAGGAAAAGACAAATCCCTTGAGATTCTTGGGGGTTTTTGAAAATGTAGGAAGAAAAGGAGGTGCCAAGATTATAAGATCCAAATTCAAATCCAATTTTTTGGTTTGACAAAGAAAATTTTATAGGACCAAAATTCGGGATGTGACATCAAATTTAGCGGCATGGCGACTAATACAAAGGGGTTCATTGGTTCATTTTAAAATGTGTTCAAAATTGCATGCATGGCCATGCATTCATGCCAAGGTCTCAAACAATCGGATTTTCTTCTTGTCTGCCGCACGTAGTCCTACTAGCTAAAACAACTTATCTAATTTTATGAGCAAGCTGGCAGTTCAAGGTTGAGTTTACTTATTGACATTCGGCCGCATCTCAGAGAAGAAAAAACAAAAGGTATGGATATGGCCTTCCAAAATGGTTGACACAACGTCCATTCATACCATGGTTGGCCCACCCCTGGACGTTTGATGGCGAGGTCCGACGATGAGATGATAATTTTTTTCCATATCCCCTCTTCCTTCTCCTAGAAGCCTTCAAATGGAGTGAAAAAATAAAGACTTGAAGACCTAGAAGTACTACACTACTCCTAGTCTCCTAGCTAGGAGTACTTACAAATTAAAGGACGAACAGAGAGAAAAAAAAGAGACAACGAGGGTGCAGTGTAGAGATCACGAGTTGAGGTCGTGCGATGTCAGAGCAAGGCTATCCTGACACTGCAATCCGGGAACGAGTGGGTTCAAAATTTTCTTTCGTTCATTTCAAAATGGGTTCAAAATTGCATGCATGGAAAATCATGCCCATCCACAAAATCCACGTAAAAGGACTCTTTGCGCAAGTTTAACATATTTCTTTTGATTGTTTTTCCGAATTTTGTTGGTTCGTCATTTCAAAATGGTTTTCAAATTTGCATGCATGGCCATTCATGCCAACGTTTTTAATCCTTCACATCCGGTGTTTTTCTTGGGAACCATGCATGTAGTGTGCGTAAAAGGAATCTTTGTGAAATTTTAACATATTTCCTTCGATTATTTGTCAAATTTCCTTTTGATCGTTTCAAAATGGTTTGAAATCTGAGTTTACTTCTTGAAATTTAATCGAATATCAGAAGAGAAAAAAAACAAAGGTATCTACAAAGGCGTGAAAATCCTTCACATTCGGTCTTTTTCAAGGGACCGTGCGTGGCGCATGAAAGGACTCTTTGTGCATGTTTAACAAAAATTTAATATTTTTGAAATTTGCTTGCATTGGTTCATTTCAAAATAGGTTCAAAATTGCATGCATGGCCATTCATGCCAAGGTCTCGAATAATCGAATTTTCTTCTTGCCTATCGCACGTAGTCCTACTAGCTAGCTAGAGCACCTTAGAACAGTTTCTGCCGAATTTTATGGGCAAGCTAGCACTTCAAATTAATCTAAGTCTACTTCTTGAAATTCCATCGTGGATCTGAGTAGAAGAAAAGCAAATAAAGGTATATACCTACAAAGCGAGAAAATCCTTCGCGTCCGGCATTTTCTACGGGGCCATGCATGTCGCGTAAAAGGACACTCTTTTCGCAAGTTTAGCATGTTTCTTTTGAATTATTCAAAAAAAAATTGGTTCATTTCTCAAAATGGTTTTCAATTTTGCATGTATGGTCATTCATGCCAAGGTTTTAAATCGTTCACATCCGGTGTCTTCACGGGAACCATGTATGTCACATAATATGACTCTTTGCGCAAGTGTAACATGTGTTTTGTTTTGAAAATTTGTGAACTCTGTTTGGTTCGTTTCAAAATGGATTCAAATTTGCATACATTGGCCATTGATAACAAGGTTTTGAATCCTTCACATCCGGTGTTTTTCATGGGAACCATGCATGTAACGTACGTACAATGACTCTTTGTGAAAGTTCAAAAGATTTCTTTTGAGTTTTTGAAGTTCATTTGGTTCGTTTCAAAATGTGGGTTCAACTTTGAATGCATGGCTATACATGCCAAGGTATCGAATTAATAGTTTTTACCTCTTTCCTACCGCACATAGTCCTACTCGCTACAACACCTTAGTTAGAATGGTTTCTGCCGAATTTATGAGACAGCTAGCAGGTCAAATCTAGTTTACTTCTTGAAATCTGACCGACATGAGAAGAAGAAAAGCGAACGTATTTATCCACAAAGCGAGAAAATCCTCCGAATCCAGTATTTTTTACGGGACACCATGCATGTCGCGTAAAAGGATTCTCTGCCCAAGTTTGACAATTTTTCTTTTGAAAAAATTCAAATTTTGCTTGGTTCATGCATTTCAATATGTTTCAAATTTGCATGCATATGGCGGCCATTCATGCCAAGCTAGGTCTCGCATAATCAATTCATCTTCGGGTCTACTGCATGTAGTCCTACTAGCCAGAGTACGTACCTTAATTAATTTCTTTTGAGTTTTTTTTTTAATTTTGTTCGGTTCATTTCATCAAAAT
Organism: Puccinellia tenuiflora; assembly: GCA_012064385.1. NCBI lineage: Eukaryota > Viridiplantae > Streptophyta > Magnoliopsida > Poales > Poaceae > Puccinellia > Puccinellia tenuiflora. The sequence goes on from QRDG01000716.1 coordinate 550,338, forward strand.
GTACGTGTTCAAATTTGCATGCGTGCCCATTCATGCCAATGTCTCGAATAATCGAATTTTCTGTGTCTCGATCTACCGCCCATAGTACTAGCTAGCGAACCTAAATTAGAATGGTTTCTCTTTGAATTTCATAAACAAGCTTGCAGTTCAAATCTTAGTTTACTTTTTGAAATTCGGATGAATCTCGGGAGAATTAAAAAAAAGGTATCTACACAGCGAGAAAATCCTTCACATCCTGTGACAGGAACCACATATGCCTATATATCGCGTAAAAGGACCCTTTGCGACGGGAACCACACTACATGAGAGATTGGTGAGAACGCAATGGGAACCGCAATGAGTAAATTTAACCCCAACGAGTAGATCACGAACATTTAACAATATGAGGAAGTAGAACATGCGGGAGAGATCGCTTCGGCTCTTGCCAAACCCTGCATTTGACAAGATAGGACTATAAAATGACAAGACATAGCGGCATCTAGACATGTCATGATAATTTGATCAATCCGAGCACTTTTGTGAAATATCATCAAAAGTGTGCTCCAAATGAGTTCCAAAGCTGTTATAATCAGCCCCATTTGTAAACAAGTTTTGTTTCGACCTTCTCTAAGCGAGCCAAAAGAACAATGTGATCCATCTAGACATGTCACCACCATGTCGGATGCGAACTGGTGCAATAATTTCATTCATGTCATGCCAGTTCGCGTCCAGAGCAGGATAGAGAGCGCTCGGGCGTGCTCCAGGGCTTTGTGGCGCCTGCATGTCAGTGACAAACATCTACCCTGAGAGACAGGTGTCAGAGTCAGCCTTTCTCACTCACGTGAGGAAGGGTGATGCACGAGAAAACTCACCAACCAGACTCTATTGATGATCAATGGAAGCCGGAGGGGACCTGGTTCCCCAATTGTAGGGTTCTTTGATTAGTATGAAAGGAAATTCAAGGTAATAAGAAAGAGATAGGGATGAGAAAGGATGGAGTGTGAAACCTGCCCTCGTTCCTTGTGCACAGGAAATGAAAAATGAGGCCTGAGTGGATTTTTTCTTCCAGTACGTTTTGCCCTGAAACTGAGATTGGAAAGAAAAGTTCCTATAGTTTTCCTTCCACACTTCCTATGAATCAAATGATTGAATAGTGGTAGCTTTCGAAAACTTCCTAATCCATTCCTCTAGATTTCCTCCAAATCAAAGGAGCCCTAAAGTGTCCAGGAATTTGAGGTAAATGTCCAGTAATTCGTCTAGTCAATGGAATATAACAAAATAATCTGAGAGCAGATACTACTGTTTTTAGTTTCATTCAACTCGAAACATAAACATGAAGAACCCTAATTTTTACATGAACTCGACCATTGTAGATCTAAACATTAAAACAACTCCCTACATCACAATGGACGCTCCTACTCGTCGGATGCGCGCGAATCCTTATCCTCGGCGGCTGGCTCCTCTTCATCTGCGGCGGCGGCCGGCTGCTCCTATTCCTCGTCGGTTGTGGCCGGCTGCTCCTCCTCCTCGGCGGCGGTGGCCGACTGTTGCTCCTCTTTGGGTGAGAGAAACCACCGCCAGAGTCCCCCCCCACCATTGGGCGTAGTGAGGGTCCCACATGTTGTGACTCAGCAGACAAGAGTCGCACTAGCGGTCAACGAGCTTGACCAAACAGAAACGATTTATGCCACGTTTGGCCGCCTTCAGATTTTCTTCTTGCCTGCCGCACGTAGTCCTACTAGCTAGAGCAACTTATATAATATCATGAGCAAGCTGGCAGTTCAAAGCTGAGTTTACTTCTTGACATTCGGCCGCATCTCAGAGAAGAAAAACAAAAGGTATGGATATGGTCTTCCAAAATGGTTGACAAGACGTCCATTCATACCATGGTTGGCCCACCCCCCGGACGTTTGATGGCGAGGTCCGACGATGAGATGATAAAATTTTTTCCATATACCCTTTTCCTTCTCCTAGAAGCCTTCAAATGGAGTGAAAAAAATAAATACTTGAAGAGCTATAAGTACTACACTACTCCTAGGCTCCTAGCTAGGAGTACTTACAAATAAAAGGACGAGCAGAGATAATCAAAAGAGAGAACGATAATGCATTGTAGAGATCACGAGTGGAAGACGTGCGATGTCAGATCGAGGCTATCCTGACACTGCAAGCCAGGCATGAGTGGGTACAAAAGTTTCTTTCGTTCATTTCGAAATGGGTTCAAAATTGCATGCATGGAAAATCATGCCAGCCACAAAATCTGTGTAAAAGGACTCTTTGCGCAAGTTTAACATATTTGTTTTGAATGTTTTTCCGAATTTTGTTTGGTTCGTAATTTCAAAATGGTTTTCAAATTTGCATGCATGCCCATTGATGACCCACAAGTATAGGGGATCTATCGTAGTCCTTTTGATAAGTAAGAGTGTCGAACCCAACGAGGAGCAGAAGGTGTTGACAAGTGGTTTTCAGCAAGGTTTCACTGCAAGCACTAAAAGAGAAATGTTTTTGGATTTTTAATTTAAAGAACAAATAAAGAACAAGTAAATAAAAGAGTGCTACAATAATTGCAGCAAATAGCCCAATCCTTTTAAGCTCAAAGGACAGGCCGGTTGTGTTACTTATGAAGATTAAAACGTTCTCGAGGACACATGGGAGTTTCTGCCTAGCTAGTTTCATTGCACGCCGGTGATTAACCTTCAATGTTTTGATAATGTGCTGTGTGGGTGGACCTATGCTAATGTACCGCCCTTACTTGGACAAATACATACTTGCGATTAAACCCCTTGCAAGCATCCGCAACTACAAGAAAGTAATTAAGATAAAAAACCTAACCACAGCCTTAAACTCTGAGACCCTACGCTCCCTAGTGCACTAGTTCACAAATTGGGGTTTAGGTTTCTGTCACTCCTGCAACCCTACCATAAGCAAACTAAATACACTATGCATTCCCCTAGGCCCTTTGAAAGGTGAAGTATCATGTAGTCGACATTCACACAATACCACTAGAGGAATAACACCACAACATAAATCAAACCATTAAATATTACTCAACATTATGCAATTACTAGCAACTAGGCTTTCCCCATGTCCTCAAGAACTAAACGAACTACTCACAAGACATCATATAGATCATGATAAGAGGTGATATGAATAAGGTCAACAATCTAATTGTAATGATAATTCACCGATAAAACTCTGAAACATCAACTACAAGTAGTAATCAACGCCCGGGATACGATTCCGATGAACTAATAGCAACACAATGATAATTGTTACAGCGAGATGAGATGGGATGACGGCGGTGATGATGGTGCTGATGGTGGAGATGATGTTGATTATGATCCCGATGATGCTTGGCGTGATGGCGATGACGATGGCGGCAATTCCCCCCTCCGGGAGGGAAATTCCTCGGCAGATTTCTCCCTGCCGGAGCTCTTCTTCTCTCTGTCTGGTTTCCGCCTCGTGGAGGCGGCGGAAAAATTTCTCGTCGATGCCCCCGATGTTTTTAGGTCAAGGGTCAATAATACGCCGAAGGGGAGCCGGAGAGGGGCCACAGGGACCAAGGGCGGGCCCCACCCGCGGCCTAGGGTGGACCCGCGGTAGGGGGTCGCCCCTGCCCCCTGTTGCTCGCCTCTTCGCCCCCTTCTGGCTCCGTGACTTATTTCCCGAAATATTATGCTCTGAATTTTCCTGAAATTTTTGGGGCTTCCGAAGTCAGGTGTCTTGACAGGTACTGTTCCAGCTGATTCTAGGCTCCGGCAGATGCATCTCCAATAATTGCCAAACATGCAAAATGGGATAAAATAACATAAGTATTGCATCGTAATATGAATTATATCAATGAATAAAGATAAATTATGATGTAAAATAGTGATGCAAAATGGACGTATCAACTCCCCCAAGCTTAGACTCCGCTTGTCCCCAAGCGAAAACTGAACTCGGTAAACATGACCACAGGTTTATAGAGTGAAGTGTCGATAAATAAAGAATACGAACATGAAGCATCAGTATTTACTCATCGAACACAAATATATGTTAAACAGTATACTTTCTCTCATAAAGCTTCTCGAAGACAAGTAATGTAACTACAACATGTTAAGGTGAAAGAAGACAGAAATTTATTAAGAAAAGACAAAATGAGACTCCGTTTAAGAAACAATTATACTTATCAGCCCATATTTCAAGAAAGATTCATTTAAATGCTTCAACCATCCGGTCATCTTCCCACGAGTTGCAAATCGTCAAAGCTATATCCTTATAACAAAAGAGTTAGAACTGACATAAGAAGAATGAATAACTATCTTGAGACATAAAATACATGATGTAGATATCATACTTGCTTAGCATCAAAATTCAACATTGTGGGTTTGCTTGTAGAAGGTAGAGGAAGTGGGTGAACTGACTCAACAATAAGTAAAAGAGAGACCCTTCGCATAGGGAAGTAGGTATTAATCATGTGCTAGAGCTTTTTGGTTTTTAAAACAGAAGTAAAATGAGTTTGAGGTATGCATGCTTTCGTCAACGACTTCACAACAAAGAAGCTATCTAATCCCCCATGACAAGCAAGGTTTTTAGACTTGTGAGAGCATCTGGTTTTTAGAAGAGCGAGTATGCTCTTCTTTCTCCTTTTTTTTTGAGGTATAAGGACTGTGAGGCAAAAGCCCCACAGTATTTTATTTCATGTGGACAAAAAAGTAATATGTACAGGGGTATATACAAACACCTACCTCCTACTACCTTTATACATAGTTTACAATAAGCTGCCTATCCAGGCTATCAAAGCTTGTTTATGCTTAGGCTTAATTCTATGCTCAAGCATAGAAATATCATGAACAAAACCCCTCTTCCAGGCAGCAAAGCTGGGCCTTTCATCTTCAAAAATCTTACCATTTCTTTGCTTCCAGATGTTCCAACAAGCTAAAATAACCACCTCCATAAAAAATGGCTGCTTGAAATCCTTCCTAGCCTGAACAGCAGCTGACTGAATATCCTGTCCCAAGGACCAATCTATCTGCAAATATGTCCAAATTCTGTAACTGAAGTTACACACAAAGAACAAATGCATCCTGTCTTCATAACTCCTATTGGGACAAAGCACACAGTGATAGTCATCTGTCACTTGCCAGTTCCTTCTTTTCAGAAGGTCCTTTGTATTGAGTCTGTCATTGAGCAGAAGCCAGGCAAAAAACTTGGTCCTCATAATACAACTCGACTTCCAAATCCACTTAGAAATACCCAGCCCAGAAACCTCAGCATGCAAATGCTTGTAATATCTGGCCGAAGTATATACAGGGCCCCAAACATAAACCCAAGCATCTCGATCCATAGACAATGGAGAAGCCTGCATAGCTGTTGATAGGTCCACCAATTCCTGATATGCTTGTGCAGACAAAGGCAAGTAAAACAAGGAGGAGAGATCCTCTGCCTCATATACTTCAGCTGCCGATTTTAAGGGGTCCAACACATAAGAAAATAATCTAGGATACCTGTCTGCAATGGGCTGACATGAACCATTGAACAACCATTTATCAGACCAGAATAAGAAAGAATTCCCTCTACCAGGTTGTACCACTGAAACAGCTCTGTAATCGTTAACCAATTTCATTATATCCCTCCACCAGAAGGAACCACACAGTTTTTCAGCATGAGGCACCATATTCTGATAATGACTGAACCAAATCAACTGTACCCATGGCACCTCAGAGTTATTATAAAACTTATCCAGATGCTTCAACAGCAAAGCCTCATTCTGTCTCTTGAAGTTAACAATGCCCACTCCACCACTCGTTTTGGGCTTGCATAACATATCCCAGGCAGCTAAAGCTTGCTTAGGAGTGTCAGAATTACCCCTCCATAAACATTGTCTCAAAATCCTATCCAGTTGAGCAATAATCCCTGCAGGCAACTGAAGAGAGCACATGAAATACACTGGCATAGAAGACAGGGCTGATGATATCAACTGAAGCCTGGCCCCTTGAGACAGAAAACAAGAAGTGATACAAAGCCTCCTTTCCAACTTAGTAACAATAGGCATTAAATCAATAATTTTAGGCCTGGTTGTTCCCATTGGCAAACCTAAATATGTGAAAGGTGGTGATTCCACCTTACACCCAAAACCATTGGCCAAAATCTCCATTTGGGCAGAGTCCACATTAATGGGCACCATTGTGGATTTATGATAATTAATCTTCAATCCAGTGGAGACCGAAAATTTTTGCAACAAACTTTTTACAGCCAAGACCTGCCCTAGCTCAGCAGGCAGAACCAACAACGTATCATCTGCATATTGCAAAATTGGGAAATCAGGATCATTTGTTTGAATTGGCAAATAAATTTCCCCATCCTGCATCAACTTGTTCACCACTACTTGCAGCAACTCAGACCCAAGCACATACAGCAAAGGCGATAGAGGATCACCCTGCCTGACTCCTCTTTTACACACAAATTGCTTTCCAGGAACTCCATTCAGAAGGATAGAGGAAGTTCCAGAAGAAAGAATCTCTTTAACCCATCTGAGCATTAACTCATTAAAACCCATAGCCCTCATCACTTGCAGAATAGCCTCATGCTCAATTGTGTCAAAGGCCTTAGCAAAATCCAACTTAAGTACAATCACCGGCCTTTTTGACACATGACACAAATGTAAATACTCAAAAGCCCAAGCCACACAGTCCTGGATAGATCTGGACTTAAGAAAGCCATACTGGTTCTTGTGAATGCATCTCAAAATATGGTCTTGCAGCCTATTAGCCACTAACTTTGTGAGAAACTTGAGGCAAACATTTGTCAAGGATATAGGCCTGAAATCATTCACATCAACTGGAGACTGACACTTGGGGACCAGTGTAATAAAAGACCCATTAATATTCTGCAACTGCAACCCTCCAGAATGAAAATCATCAGCAAGCCTATAGAAGTCTTCCTTAATTATTGGCCAACATTTCTTAAGAAACAAGCCATTAAAACCATCTGGGCCAGGAGACTTATCTGGTGGCATCTGCTTTACCACCAAATCTATTTCCTCCCTGGAAAAAGGCACAGTAATACTGTCCAAAACGAGACTCCGCTTAAGAAACAATTATACTTATCAGCCCATATTTCAAGAAAGATTCATTTAAATGCTTCAACCATCCGGTCATCTTCCCACGAGTTGCAAATCGTCAAAGCTATATCCTTATAACAAAAGAGTTAGAACTGACATAAGAAAAATGAATAACTATCATGAGACATAAAAGACATGATGTAGATATCATACTTGCTTAGCATCAAAATTCAACACTGTGGGTTTGCTTGTAGAAGGTAGAGGAAGTGGGTGAACTGACTCAACAATAAGTAAAAGAGAGACCCTTCGCAGAGGGAAGCAGGGATTAATCATGTGCTAGAGCTTTTTGGTTTTTAAAACAGAAGTAAAATGATTTTGAGGTATGCATGCTTTCGTCAACGACTTCACAACAGAGAAGCTATCTAGTCCCCCATGACAAGCAAGGTTTTTAGACTTGTGAGAGCAGCTGGTTTTTAGAAGAGCGAGTATGCTCTTCTTTCTCCTTGGTTTCACCAATGTCCAATGTTTGGGCTGATTTTTGAGATTTGCATTGCGCGGAGGAGAATTGGTGAGTTATATTTATATTTTGCTTAAGCTGCTCTCGGGTTGATTCAAGTGAAGACGTAATCCATCGACACCGGGTGAAAGGGGGGAATGACCTCGCTCGTCACAAGTTATATCTAGCTGTCTACTGCTCCCTCATGAGCTTAAAAATAGAGGCACAAAGAAGAAGTATTTTGAATTTTTAATGGTAGCACATGACAAATTTACTTGGAATGGCAAGAAATACCATGCATAGGTAGATATGGTGGACACAGCTGGCAAGAAAGTTTGGCTTTGGGAATTGGATGCACGAGTGAACCATACACTCAGTACAGGGCTTTAGGCTTGGAAGGCCTTAAAACAAACAAACAGTGTTGAGAGATGCAAATCAACTATGCAATCAAAAACAATATGTCAAGCATGCAACATAAAGCTTATCATCACTGTCAGAAATAAATCTAATACAAAGGTGTATGAGCTGGAAGGTTTACAACCATGTAAGATATACAAGATAGTATATTTGCAATTAAATTCTTCTTCTCTACTCAAGCACCAAAGCAATTATTGCAATTTAAACGAAGCCATGCTTATCAATACCGAATAAAATTCTACTCATGCACCCAATGTCAAATCATTACTTACCACAAGATCAGCAGATGAGAGAGATTGCCATACTAAAATATAAAGTGCAGAAGAATAAAAGATACTTCTCATTTATATTCCATTATAGAAAACAACACACCAACAGATACAAAGGACTCACAAGGAGTGACAAGACACAATGCAAAACCATACTACAAGATAACTTCTCTACTCATGATACGACTCACAAGACTGCGAAAATTAAAAGACATAAGATAAAGATACCGGGGCACTCCTGTAACAGCCCTAGTTCGGTACTGAAAAATACGAATAATTTTTCCACTTTTTGCATTCTTGTTTGCATCATGGCATGCATATGAAATTGCTACTCCTAACAATCAACACTTGGAAACACATTTGAAATGGACAAGCAAAACCTTCTCAACCTCCAAACCAAATGCATTTGCTCAACTTAGCAAACAAATAATTTTGAACTTCCAATTTGGTCAGGAAGTTCCAATCATCCAATTATAATTTTTGTCAAATGAAAATTCTTGGAAAACGAAGAAATCAAAATTGGAGGATTCAATTTGGTTCAATTCAAATTCTATTTTTGAAACCCGATTAAGCATTCCAAAAATTCAAAATAAAATTATGGGGAGCTTCATTACTATATTGGGAGCCTCCACGAATAATTTCATTATTTTTGGAAATGCTTAAGTGCTCCAACTAAATACAATTTGGGAAATTATCAAAAATGACTTTATTCAAACCCTATGAACAAATGTTGTGCAAAACTTTTATTTTGCCACATCAAATTTTGTGGAGCTTCTAGATGATATTGAGAGCCCACATAAATTTATGCAGAATTTTAGAAAATGGTTTAGGGCCTCAATTAATTTCACTAAACTACTACTGGACCAATTTGCAATTAATTTAATTGAGGCTAGGGGAGTTTTCGCAAAATTTTCTTTCTTTCTTCTTTCTGTGGCGACAGGGCGCACTGGCGCCATGCCGCCACCTCCTCCCCGCGCCCATGCCGCCGCCCCCACCCGCGGACGCCGTGCCCCGTGGCCAAGACGCTCACGATGCGTTCGCCAGCTCCCTCGCGTCCCATTCCTCCCCTTTCTCTCCCCTCACCTGCCCCGTTCCCCTCCCTCCGCTCGAGTGACACGGCCGTGGTCGAGCTCGCGCTCGCTGTCGTGTAGCCGTCGGCTAGGACCGCCCCGCGTAGATCGAAGCGGACGGGAACCTCCGCCGCATCCTCCTCCCCCTCCCCACCGGCGGAATCGAGCCGGGAGGCTCCCTACCGCGAGCACGCCGTCGCCCCCTTCCGCGCCGGCCGAGCTCTGTCGAGGACGCGCTCGTCGCTGTTTGCTCTTCCCCGCCGTCGCCGAGGACACCCACGCAACCAGGGTGAGCTCCTCGCCCCTCTAAGCTTCCTCCCGCTCCCCCTCTCACTCTCCCGTCGCCGGTCACCGTACGTCGGTCGCCATCGTCGCTGTTGCCCGTGTGCCCGGCCTGCGCACCGGCCCGGCCGGCCAGGAGGCCGAATGCCTCGGGCAAGTGCCCGGCCTGGGCTCCGGTCTGGGCCGGCCAGGAGGCCGGCATCCTCTGGTCCGTGACCGGCCTGGTGCCCGGTCTGGGCCGGCCAGTGGGCCGGCTGTCTCGGATATGTGGCCGGCCTGGAAACTGGCCTGGGCCGATCTGGAGGGGCCCAAACAGTAAAAACAGTTAATTAAAATAAATTAAATAAAATGATAACTATTTAAATATTGGTTCAAATTTAGCAAATGATATACCAAATTGTTCAGAAAAACAAACCCTACCTGTTGGTATCATTGTAATGTTCTTTTGAATCAATATTCTTGTTGTTTATTAAGAATTATTAAAATGGCAAAAATAATAACAATATTGGGAAAAATCATAACTCGATAAATAATTAACCAAAAATTGTGAATAAATATCAAAGTGATCAGCATGTCAAATGCTATCAAACCATGTTAATATCACTTCATGATCACAAATTTTCCTTTGAAGTTATTCTTTAATTGGTTAAAGGAATTAAATTCAAATAAATATTTAATTCGCTATTTATTCATCGAAACTCAGAAAATTACAAATAAGGTACCAAAACGATCGGAAGAACAATACCTATCTAATCATGTCATGTTCATGCATATTTAAGCCACTGTTTAGTAATATAATAGTTTATAAGCAATTTGGACATTAAGTTAAATATGGGGTTGCTTCCAAATAATTGCACTAATTATTTGGTACTCCATCTAATATTGTTGGTTAAATCCTATGGGTATATCCTTGCATAAATTTGACATGTCATCATGATTGTGCACTGCACCTTGTCCTCGTGTGATTTATTTGTTTGGGTATCGATAGATTCAGGAGTCGAGGTTACCCCTACCTTCCCCGACGAGCAGTACTACACGCCCCGTCAACAAGGCAAGGGATAACCTAACCTTCTTGGCATATAGCCTCCTATTGTTTTATACATCTATCCACCATAATATTGCGTTCAATTCCAAAGTCTCTTTCGATCAAGATGTAGAGAATCCTATGAATTGCATTGTCCCCTAAACCATCACATGTTTCCCCTCCTATCAACCCTAGGTTTTATGTGTTGAGCGGAGATAAAATATATAACTGTGGTGTATATGCTTAGCTATGCTTAGCCATGCTTAGTCAAATGCTATATTTGTCCGGTGATTTAATTCCATGATTATGTTGTTGATGGAATGTTCGGACATGGTGGTTACTGTTGGTACTTAATTAATTTGCTTAAAAAGGCTCGGATGAGTTGCCATCGGGGATGGTGTTTTGCCTCATCCTTGCCCCTAAGTGCGAGTTCTTGTCTTTGAAACCAAGGTTTGAGCGTTCTTCCATCGGTGGGGACATATGGAATCCCCTATAACTAAATAACTTGTGCGGGCGTATCCAAGGGTCCTTTAGTTTGCTATTTCCATTTGCGTGTGAGTGTGTAGGTGGAAAAAGAAACGATGAAGATGATGGTGTTTAGGGCGTGCCGATGGGGGCAGGGGCTGAAATAGGCCGGATAAACTTGTCCTGTCGCCACAAATGATCCTTGGATAGTCTAATGCGAGGTAAAGGTTTAACCGCGCCCACTTGCCAGCTTTCCCCGGAAGAGAGCTAATCAGGCGAGCCGGACGGTACCGGTGGGTAAATTAGTACACCCCTGTAGGGTTAATCTTTTCGAAAAGCCGTGTCCGCGGTTATGGATGCCTTGGGAATGGATCTACGAGATCATAGAAAACCTTAATCTTAACTAAATTTGGCAGCTAGAGGTTGCAACACAATGTGTGACAAAAGGTTCATTTCCTCGAGGGTGATTCGAGGGAGTGCCTTGGTGGAGATGAGTGATGCGAAATGGTTACTATGGGTTCGTTGAGAACCAAGGTTGTAACAACTCAAATTTTGGAATGTTTTAAAAATCACAAAAATTTAAAACTTTTATTAATAATTAAATAAAGTCTCCAAAAATCAGAAAGCTTTTATAGAAGATTGTTTTGACATCTTCAAAGTTATATTTTAAATTAAATATTCCTTTATCTTCAAATCTCAACTTTAATGTTTGGAAATAAAATATTTAAAGGAGTTTTCAATAGTATTTTCCCCTTCGGTTTACTGTTTAAAATAAATAATATGGGGATATTATAAACCCTATTTCATTTGTGGAAATAATTTAAATACTTTTGCAAGCTTTGTTTTATAAAAATGTTTTATCTTAAATTATTTTAATATGAAAATGAGTTATCATTTTGAATGATATTACTCATATTATTCTCTATTTTTTTATTTAAATATTTTGAGATATTTATAAACCCTAATTAGGGAAAATCCCCAAATAGCCATATAAGGCAAATTTGACCAAAAGGGTATTTTGGTAATTTTGTTTGACAAAAAATAGTCCTAAATGTTTATTTTGAACATTTGGAATTTTACAAATTTATTAGACTTGATTTGGAGACCTAAATAAAAAGTTATAAAAGAAAACAGAAATGGAAAAGCTTTTGTTAAAAAAAAAAAAAGCCCAACCGAGCCAGCCCAGCAAGCCGGCCCAGCAACCAACCCCACCGCGGCCCAGCAGTAGCCTGGCCCGCTTCTCCTCTTCCCTCTCACTGACATGCGGGACCCGCATGTCAGCATCGCCCCAAGCGACGGGAGCTCGCCCGCCGGTGCCCGTCGATCTCCTCGTCATCAATCCGCACCACCGCGAGCAGTAACGCCCGCACCACCGCTACCCCCTTAAAGCCCATGACCCCCTCTTTCTTTCCCCTCTCTTCTCCTCCCGATTGGCGCCGCCAAGCCGTTCAATTTCGTCGCCGGAGTTCGTTCGGCCGCCGCCGTATTTCTTCAACTCCGGCAAGGTGAGCCCTCCCCGAGCCTGTGACCCCCTCCGTTCGACTCCCTGTGTCCGTGCGCACCTCCCTGACCCTCTCCTTGATTTCTTTGCGCAGCTAAAGCGAGGAGAAGGAGCTCGACCGAAGCTTCGACCGCCGCCGCCGCTCCGTCCGCTTCCCGTCGCCGTTTCGGGATGCGGAGCTCGTCGTCGCCGTCGCCATCGTGTCCGCCATTTGTAGCCACCCGCCGTCATCACCTCCATTTGCCCGGAAGGACGCCGGAGCGACATTTACGTCCGCGACTGAACCGCCGGCCGCCGTCCGTCCTGTCCACCGACGACCACCGCGCCGCCGGGGTAAAACCCTAGCTTCTCGACCGCCCGATCTGTTTCTGACGGTGCGGATTAGATCGAGCCGACCGAACCGGTACGACTTAGCCGAGCCGTAGCCGCGGCTGAAGCCCGGCTCAAGCCGAGCCCGACCAGTCACAGCCCGCCGCGTGGCCTGCCCTTTTCTGGGATTTTTCCCGAATTGTTTTAAATGGCTATTTTGCAGAAAAGACCCTATATCTTAAAACCTTCATATCTTTTAAGCCATTTGGCCAAATTTAGCAATTTTATCTATTTGAAAAGCCCTAGACTGGTAGAATCTTTTGGTTCTGTTAGTTTTAATTTTTGACAAATCCAAATGTATTAAAATTTCAAATGTGTTATTTGAGTCATTTTAACATAACTTTATTTCTATATTTCCAAAAATTGCAAGAAAACTAGTTTTAGAAACCTTGATTTAGGTGCAATATATTTCCTCTGTTATAAAATATTTTTTTGAGCATTATTTTGATGATTTAAAAATCAGAGGCTCAATTTGAGTATTTTTGATATAGTTTAAATTCTATAAATCTTTTTAACTTGTTTTCTTTTAGAAAAATACCCCAAATAGTTGTCTCTGTCCAGGGAGACCAAAACCATGCCTAGCTACCCTTTTGAAACATAAACATTGAAAGTGTGCCAAAGGCCATTTAAATGTTAATGTTTTGCAAACCATAGTTTCAAAATGTTTTAAAACTCTTTTGACCAACTCCTTTGTGTGATCACTTTGATCAAGACCAATCCCTACAACCTTTGAAACAACCCTTCAACCTATTCAAATTTGAAATGTTCAAATTTGATTCTGACCAACCCCTGACCCAAATGGCAAACCCCAAACCTAATGCATTGATTCTTTTTGCATATGGGATCATGTATTGAAACTTGGACCACCAACCTAGTTATGTTTGTTTCTATCCATGTTTGTTGTTATGTTTGTTTATTTGATTTGTTGCATTGTTGCTTATTGTCCTATGTTTGTATTGTATAGATTAAACGGAGAGCTACGAACTACGTTGAAAAAGAGTGTGTGAGCAACGACAAGTTCCAAAAGGCAAGTGATACTCCAGCATAAAAGTCCTACTATTTTACTATTTGCACTTTAGCTATTTCAGTAGTATGTATGATAGGAGTATTACTATTATGCTATGCAGACCTGTTAGTATACACCCCATATTATTCCTGTTGGTCTAGGTACCCCTTAACTTGGTAGATGTTAGAACTGCAATGCAAAAATGTTTTATTGTAGTGTGACAGGATAAAAACTCTACTAAGTTAATGAACTACCTGGGTGGCAATTGGTATTGCTTGGCAGACAGAGTTGAGTGTCTTCTCGAGGCCATTTCCATGGTTATACTCGAGATGTTCACTTGGGAACGGCCACCCAGGAACAAAGAGATTCGATGTCACTCCATGCTTTTGTTTGCTTCCAGTGCAGCCACTAGTCATATGGGCTCTGTCTTGATTGACTAAGTTGAGTGGACCCGACCGGACGAACAAGCAGATGTAGGGGCTGTAGGTGGGTATTGTTCGGACAGGTGTACGGGAAAGCTCTTCTGAAAGATCTCGTCTCGACTCTCTCCTTTCCTTCTCACTAATTGAGTGATTAGGAAGTTTGGGTTAGTTGAGTCTAGTGGGGAAAGTGCCACAAACTCTCGAGAGTAGTAAAACTATGATCATAGCCGTGTCCCCGGTTACGGACAATTCTGAGCAGCTGGACAAGGATGTCGATGGAGAATCTCATCATTCCAATTTCTGAAATAAAATTTGATGGGTCAACATGGGTAGAAGAGACACTGGTTTCCTGCCAGCTTTGTCTCATTTTTAGATGGAAAAGAAAATGATTTAAGAGATAGGACAAAATTTGCTTTACGCAAAGAGCCTTGAACTCCACCAGCCAAAAAAAGCATATAGGTCTTAGAGTTTGCCATTATGAGTCCACAAGTGTCACTTGCCAGATCCATTCCAATGGTTCTGACCAATTTTTGGCTGTAACCTACGCGTTGCAGGTTGTTCTGCCGAAGAGTAAGGAACGTTAGAGGTTTCGAGTCTGCAACCAACATGTCTGCCTGTGGAACATGAAGATGATGAGGCTCCATGCTATTTATGTTTTCCGCTGCTGAACTTTGTAAAATGCTAGCCTTTGGCTATGCAAATTGTAATGAATTACTTTTCTGGATCTTCGATGTAATAGACACTTGACGCATTTGCATGATATTACATCTTGAACTGTGGTGCTAGCTATTCGATCCAGGGACTAGCACATAACACAGGGATCTTCGCCTATTTTAAAAGGCAAGGTCACTACAGATGGTATCAGAGAAATGTGTTGCCTGTAGGTTCGAAATCCTAGGTTTGGATTAGAAATAAGAATGACCATAGGAACAAAAGTTATTTTCTTCTTGTCCAAATCTTTCCTAATATCCTTCTTGTAACTTCCTCACCTAATTGCTTTCTAAGTTATCTTATCTTATTTATAGATGACCATAACTCAGAAATGTTTCTGAAGACGTTGAAGATCAACATGACAAGTATGAGAAGCCATCAAGTGCCTTGATAGAAGACTTCAATTTAGACTTCACAACACCAGAAGTACCTCCGACGAGCTCAAAGAAATAGAAGAGAATGCTGAAGCACTGAAGGAAGAGATAGAATAGACCACCATTTTATTAGAATAACGTTATCGTATTGACTTACCAAATTGTGGTATGGTAGTACAATCGTGTTTATTTTGAAAAATCCTTGTTGTGTTTGTTTGTTATCCAAACTATATTTTCGAAAATTAAGTAGGAGAAGTTCTTTTTATCTCTATTGGTTGTTTTACTGTTGATTGATGCTTGCTAGATGTTGCTTGTAAGATGACTTGTCTTGATCTGTTGTGTATAAGTATAAATATTTCCCTTAGTATTCTTCTATCTTCACTCATCCATTCTAAACCAAACCAGATGTCTCACCCACATACCAACCATGATGAAAAATTTAGCCAACCCAAGGTGCCCTATGCAGTTCAGTTGCTGGTAGAAGCCCAGACTCAGATGACTCAAGTGATGAAAGAAAGTCAAGCCAACAACCCCAAGAATGAGTTACCCACAGGAATGCAGCAAATGTTAGATAACCAGACTCAATTAGTGCAGATGCTGGCTCAGTATATGGCAAGAAACAACAAGAACTTACCACAGATGGAAGACGGCCACAAGGAGACCAAGGAGAATATTATGACAGGACCCAGAGCCTGCAAAATCTGTGGGGAGATTGGTCATTCATCCAAAGAGTGTCCTGATGAGTGGCCCCATTTATATACAAACTATCCTGATAAAGGATGTCCTATAATCCAGGTTACCTGCTTTTTGTGTGAAGGAACAAATCACATTCCGGCTCAATGCCAAATCTATCCCATGGTGCAAGAAGTCAGTCAACAAGTCAAGGCGGGAATGCAACAAATTCTCAAGAGGTCTGTGGTAGTATAGAAACGGAAGGAGGAACTCAAGCGAGATACTAGCCATATAACATGTTTCACATGTAGGGAAATGGGTCACTATTCATGGGATTGTTCAGAGAAGAAGGATGGTGATGGGATCAAGCTAAATCAGTATCAGAAAGGAATGATTCATGTCAGGATGGAGGATGAAGCCAAAATTAGTACTCATCCTAACTCATCTAAGGTCACCACCAAGTGTTGTTATTCATGTGAAGAGGATGGTCATTTCTCACGAGATTGTCCCATTAAGCGAACAACAAGGTTCCCAACCGCTGAGGTAGAATATGATGAACAAAAATACAGAGATCTGTTCTTTTTAGAAGGACCAGCAAAGAAGAGAAAGCACATTGCTAGCAAAAACCACTCAGAACCTTCATACAAGAGACACGCTCATTTTGAAGGAAGTGATGGACACAAGCATGGAAACCATCATAGCATTGCTGATGTTCACAACCATCACGGTCATAACCCTAATGGTGGATCTATAAGGATTGTACAGAATAGTCAGCACAATGGAAATGGCCAGCATCGCCACAATCATGAGGCCAAGAGGGATATCAATCAAGTACTATGTTTTAGATGCTAGGAAAAGGGTCATTATGCTGACAAATGCCCAGAAAGGGAACTCCAGAACCATTCCAACAACTTCCCCAAGAAAGACCCTTGAAAAGTGAAGTGTTTCAAATGCAAGGATACAGGACATTATGCCGGTAACTGTCCTGAGAAGAAGAACAAAAAGGGGAAGTGATCCAAATTCATCCCAAGAACCAATGAAGGTTGTCACTACTACAGGAAGACATGACAACCATTGAGGAGTATCAACCAAATAAAAGTCTCATACTAGTTTGTCTAGTATTGAATTCACTGGAGTATGTAATCGGTGTAATGAGCCACTGTGATGTAATGAGTGGTATGTTCGTTTATGTAATGCCAAGAGATATGGGTATTGAAGAAAACTTATAAGTTGGCCGTCCAAGTCAATCCGTTGTGAAAATTCATTTTGATGAGGAGATTTCTTATAGAAGGAATTAAGATGTGGGATAGAAGATCAAGAACTAAAGTGATTTAGAAATCCTATAATATCAAGAAGGAGAATAACTGAAGAACACATGACTAGGGAGGAAACGTTTATAGGTGTTTCGCAACCCAATAGTTTGTTTGATCGATAGTTTAGTTTAGGTTGTCCTGTAGATTGGAACCTTCTTGTTAGACAAGTAAGGATGCCCGAGAGTTAGACTACGTGTTTTACCTATCTAAATATTGAGGAAATGATACGGGAGCAAGATGGACTGATCACCCTTCCTACTATTCATATTATTCACCTCACCATAAGGAAAAGGTAAATCTGAGTGACCAACCTACTAGAGAGCCGACGATAAGCCTAAACCACCGGAATATTATAACCCTATGTGAGGCAAGTGTTGCCAAGACGTAAGATATACGGTGAGGATAAATCTCAGCTCTTGTGAAGAAGAAGGAATCACGCAATGAAGTCTTGACCTACCATGAGAGTTTCGATAGAATTGACGCAGTGTTACACTGAACGATGTCAACCTAAAGAAGAAAAGATTGCCGAAGACATCACATGGATGGAAGACATAATATTTCAAGCCATCTTGAAGAGACACCCACCTATTGGAATTGAAGCTTACGATGCTTATGAAGAGCTGGTACATGCTATATATATAAATAGAGAGGATGAAGGACAACTCAAACAGTCAAAGATAAAAGTTGATCCATCAAGGATTCATGTTCGCCCGATGTGCGCCCTGCTTGAAAACTAGAATTCAAGACTGCCTACAAAAGTTTCTTTTAAGGGTGGTAGCCCACCCAGTTGCCTAAAGCCCTGAGATCCATACCCATCTTTCTTTCTAGCCTCTCCGAATCTCGGGGACGAGATTCCTTTTAAGGGTGGTAGGTTTGTAACATCCCAAATTTTGGAATGTTTTAAAAATCACAAAAATTTAAAACTTTTATTAATAATTAAATAAAGTCTCCAAAAATCAAGAAAACCTTTTATAGAAGATTGTTTTGACATCTTCAAAGTTATATTTTAAATTAAATATTCCTTTATCTTCAAATCTCAACTTTAATGTTTTGGAAATAAAATATTTAAAGGGGTTTTCAAATAGTATTTTCCCCTTTGGTTTACTATTTAAAATAAATAATATGGGGATATTATAAACCCTATTTCATTTGTGGAAATAATTTAAATACTTTTGCAAGCTTTGTTTTATAAAAATGTTTATCTTAAATTATTTTAATATGAAAATGAGTTATCATTTTGAATGATATTACTCATATTATTCTCTGTTTTTTTATTTAAATATGTTGAGATATTTATAAACCCTAATTAGGGAAATCCCCAAATAGCCATATAATGCAAATTGACCAAAAGGGTATTTTGGTAATTTTGTTTGACCAAAAATAGTCCTAAATGTCTATTTTGAACATTTGGAATTTTACAAATTTTTACAAATTTATTAGACTTGATTTCGAGACCTAAATAAAAAGTTATAAAAGAAAACAGAAAATGGAAAAGCTTTTGTTAAAAAAAAAAGCCCAACCGAGCCAGCCCAGCAAGCCGGCCCAGCAACCAACCCCACTGCGGCCCAGCAGTAGCCTGGCCCGCTTCTCCTCTTCCCTCTCACTGACATGCGGGACCCGCATGTCAGCATCGCCCCAAGCGACGGGAGCTCGCCCGCCGGTGCCCGTCGATCTCCTCGTCATCAATCCGCACCACCGCGAGCAGTAACGCCCGCACCACCGCTACCCCCTTAAAGCCCACGACCCCCTCTTTCTTTCCCCTCTCTTCTCCTCCCGATTGGCCGCCGCCAGGCCGTTCAATTCGTCGCCGGAGTTCGTTCGGCCGCCGCCGTATTCTTCAACTCCGGCAAGGTGAGCCCTCCCCGAGCCTGTGACCCCCTCCGTTCGACTCCCTGTGTCCGTGCGCACCTCCCTAACCCTCTCCTTGATTTCTTTGCGCAGCCGAAGCGAGGAGAAGGAGCTCGACCGAAGCTTCGACCTCCGCCGCCGCTCCGTCCGCTTCCCGTCGCCGTTTCGGGACGCGGAGCTCGTCGGCGCCGTCGCCATCATGTCCGCCATTTGTAGCCACCCGCCGTCGTCACCTCTGTTTGCCCGGAAAGATGCCGGAGCGATGTGTTCGTCCGCGACCGAACCGCCGGCCGCCGTCCGTCCTGTCCTCCGACGACCATCGCGCCGCCGGGGTAAAACCCTAGCTTCTCGACCGCCCGATCTGTTTCTGACAGTGCGGATTAGATCGAGCCGACCGAACCGGTACGGCTTAGCCGAGCCGTAGCCGCGGCTCAAGCCCGGCTCAAGCCGAGCCCGACCAATCACAGCCCGCCGCGTGGCCTGCCCTTTTCTGGGATTTTTCCCGAATTGTTTTAAATGGCTATTTTGCAGAAAAGACCCTATATCTTAAAACCTTCATATCGTTTAAGCCATTTGGCCAAATTTAGCAAATTTTATCTTTTTGAAAAGCCCTAGACTGGTAGAATCTTTTGGTTCTGTTAGTTTTAATTTTTGACAAATCCAAATTTATTAAAATTTCAAATGTGTTATTTGAGTCATTTTAACATAACTTTATTTCTATATTTCCAAAAATTGCAAGAAAAATAGTTTTGCAAACCTTGATTTAGGTGCAATATATTTCCTCTGTTATAAAATATTTTTGAGCATTATTTTGATGATTTAAAAATCAGAGGCTCAATTTGAGTATTTTTTATATAGTTTAAATTCTATAAATCTTTTTAACTTGTTTTCTTTTAGAAAAATACCCCAAATAGTTGTCTCTGTCCAGGGAGACCAAAACCATGCCTAGCTACCCTTTTGAAACATAAACATTGAAAGTGTGCCAAAGGCCATTTAAATGTTAATGTTTTGCAAACCATAGTTTCAAAATGTTTTAAAACTCTTTTGACCAACTCCTTTGTGTGATCACTTTGATCAAGACCAATCCCTACAACCTTTGAAACAGCCCTTCAACCTATTCAAATTTGAAATGTTCAAATTTGATTTAGACCAACCCCTGACCCAAATGGCAAACCCCAAACCTAATGCATTGATTCTTTTTGCATATGGGATCATGTATGGGGACTTGGACCACAAACCTAGCTATGTTTTTCTATCCATGTTTGTTGTTATGTTTGTTTATTTGATTTGCTGCATTGTTGCTTATTGTCCTATGTTTGTATTGTATAGATTAAACGGAGAGCTACGAACTACGTTGAAAAAGAGTGTGTGAAGAACGACAAGTTCCAAAAGGCAAGTGATACTCCAGCATAAAAGTCCTACTATTTTATTATTTGCACTTTAGCTATTTCAGTAGTATGTATGATAGGAGTATTACTATTATGCTATGCAGACCTGTTTAGTATACACCCCATATTATTCCTGTTGGTCTAGGTACCCATTAACTTGGTAGATGTTAGAACTGCAATGCAACAATATTTTATTGTAGTGTGACAGGATAAAAACTCTACTAAGTTAATGAACTACCTGGGTGGCAATTGGTATTGCTTGGCGGACAGAGTTGAGTGTCTTCTCGAGGCCATTTCCATGGTTATACTCGAGATGTTCACTTGGGAACGGCCACCCAGGAACAAAGAGATTCGATGTCACTCCATGTTTTTGTTTGCTTCCAGTGCAGCCACTAGTCATTGGGCTCTGTCTTGATTGACTAAGTTGAGTGGACCCGACCGGACGAACAAGCAGATGTAGGGGCTGTAGGTGGGTATTGTTCGGACAGGTGTACGGCAAAGCTCTTCTGAAAGATCTCGTCTCGACTCTCTCCTTTCCTTCTCACTAATTGAGTGATTAGGAAGTTTGGGTTAGTTGAGTCTAGTGGGGAAAGTGCCACAAACTCTCGAGAGTAGTAAAACTATGATCATAGCCGTGTCCCCGGTTACGGACAATTCTGAGCAGCTGGACAAGGATGTCGATGGAGAATCTCATCATTCCAATTTCTGAAATAAAATTTGATGGGTGAACATGGGTAGAAGAGACACTGGTTTTCATGCCAGCTTTGTCTCATTTTAGATGGAAAGAAAATGATTTAAGAGATAGGATAAAATTTGCTTTACGCAAAGAGCCTTGAACTCCACCAGCCAAAAAAAGCATATAGGTCTTAGAGTTTGCCATTATGAGTCCACAAGTGTCACTTGCCAGATCCATTCCAATGGTTCTGACCAATTTTTGGCTGTAACCTACGCGTTGCAGGTTGTTTTGCCGAAGAGTAAGGAATGTTAGAGGTTTCGTGTCTGCAACCAACATGTCCGCCTGTGGCACATAAAGATGATGAGGCTCCATGCTATTTATGTTTTCCGTTGCTGAACTTTGTAAAACGCTAGCCTTTGGCTATGCAAATTGTAATGAATTACTTTTCTGGATCTTCGATGTAATAGACACTTGACGCATTTGCATGATATTACATCTTGAACTGTGGTGCTAGCTATTCGATCCAGGGACTAGCACATAACACAGGGATCTTCGCCTATTTTAAAAGGCAAGGTCACTACACAAGGATGAAGGTNTAGAGAATGATACTTACATCAGGAGCTGGGTTGGTGGAGCAAAATGGCTGGATCCCAAAATGGGCTTGGACCTTCACCGGTTTTCCCAGTCAACTTTTTGATAAGTCGACCAAGTTCGGGTCCATCAGACAGCTGCTCCGTAACTCGGAGGTCATCACCAGCGCATCTAGTATATGAGCAGATCAGCCGAGTCCTAGGACTCAGAGGCTGGATTCTCCAAGTGGTCCAGCAGCGGACCAGATCCATGTTTTCCAGATTATGGGACAAGAGGCCCGGATTCGAGTGATCAAAGACTCGACTCTTGGCCGGGCGGCCTCGGGGCACCTAGCTTTCATAAGAGGAGTCGCCCGAAGGTGGTCCTCAGAGAATAAGGGAAGTTTTGGTTCATTTGCAGGGGAGGTGTCCTTGCAATAGAAGAAGGTTTTTTGCCAATCTTTGATGCGATTGGGAAAGAATGGTTTAGGAAAGACAGAGTTGAGGCGCCGTTGAAGAGCGACGGCGCCACATTGGAGAAGAGGGCCCCCAGAGGTCTCGGGCTGAGGGTTGCAGTAGAAGAGCTCAAGCCAGAGATTGATATCGGGCTTGATTTGGAGATAGTCCTCACACAAGGTCACAAAATTGGAAAGAGTGAGAATGGAATTAGGAGCCAGATCATGAATCCGCAGCTCGTAGAGTTCAAGAAGTTGGCGGAAGAAGAGATCACCGGGGGGGGGGGGGGAACCGCGGAAGAGATGCTCCACGAAAACGACCACCTCACCCTTAGCGGGAGAGGGAATGGTTTCATCCCCTGGGGGGCCGAGCTTGAGCGCTGGAAGGAATCAAACCTGAGAGCCTGTGAGTGTTCAATTGTTCCGCCGTGACCGTGGATCCACCCCAATCGGCAGAAATCGATCGCTTGGAGGAGGATTTCGCGGCGGCGATGTCCACCGTCCTGCTCGACGAGGATGCCTTGGCCTTGGATGCGGTCTTTGCGCGCTTAGGGGCCATGGCGTGCGGGCGGTGTGTGCTGGGCGCGGGAAGAGATGGGCGCGAAGGGAAAGGAGAGATTTTGAGCTGAAGGGGGCAAGTGAGGTTTAAGACCTAACCCTTCGGTATTTATAAAGAGGGTAAAACCCTAGAGAGTTACAGTTCAGGTCCACAATAAAACTGTGGATAACGTTTCACTATTAGCAGTTCAGTGGTTAACAGACAGAAAGGACATGGCACAGAAAAGTTAAAGTCACAGAAGTGGAAGAAGCCGGCTTGTCCCAGAATGGCGAGTCCTGTGGCAGTGAAAGTCAAGTTATCTAGTCCTTGTTCGTAAGAGTCGCACCAGACCCGGCCAGCATGTGCAAGGGCAAGGGTGATGACTTGAACAAGGAATGAGGATAGACTCATCTTTTATATGTCTTATGTCTTTATGCAGGAATTCATCTTGGAGCTAGCAGCAAGCGACTTTGGAGCCTGTGGCTCAAGTGGAAGGAGTCGACCCAGGGAGTCGAACCAACAAGTCAGAGGAAGCCGCCAAGCTGCGCCCAAGATAAATTCGGGGGCTACTGATGGGGGGATACTTTATAGGTAGGCCCATGGACCCGGAAAGTAGACCCGCCAAGACCAAGAAGGCCAAAGCCGAGTCATGCGTCAAGTCACATGGGCTGGGCTGGAGACAAGCCGACCAAGGCCCGTGTGGAGAAAGAGGCTCGTCCAAAGAAGGAGTCCAAGTACAACCCGGAGTCTAACTTGGAAGACCAAGACGTAGAGTAGGACTCCGTGTTCTAGTGTGACTCGGTATAGCCTGTAAGTCCAGGGACCCGGCAGCCTTTATAAGCAGGGTCCTGGACCTTAGATCGATGAGTTGAACCAGTAGAGAGAAACCCTAGCCACCAGAGAGAAGTCGCCGGCTCCTGAGTTGTAGGAGCCGGGTCCTTGTAATCGAGATATAATCAAGAGCAATAACATAGAAGCAGGAAGTAGGTCTTTACCTCTAATCAGAGGGGCCGAACCTGGGTAAATCCTTGTTCCTCGGCGAGATTAACCGTTCCCACGTACTTCAATCACCAATGGCCCCAGAACTCATCTTCCCTGAGGAAGAACTTGCCGTGACAACCCCACGACACAAGCCGTCACCGCCGGTAGAGCGTTCCTCCGTCCATTCCCCGCATCGCCGCCGCCGGAGGGGCGGGCGCCGGCAAAGCTGGGCGCGCCCCAGGGAAGGTGGCGGCGGGGCGGTTCCTTCTCGTGGCTCTTCCTCTCAGGCGTGGGAGGTGTGGCGGCCGGCTTCTGGCCGGCGATGGAGGGGTGCCCGCCCCCGGCGCGTGGTGCTCCAGGGCGTGGTGGAGGCACTGCAGGGAGCTGGTGGTGGGGCGGCTGCGGGGAGCTCGAAGGCGGCGCTCCGGGTGGGCTCGATCTGGGCCTACCGATGGGCTTGGCGGGCTGCGGCTGATGGCCGCCGTCTGCTGCAATGGAGGTGTCGTGGGAGGCCTAGCGCGTGGAGAAGAAGATGGGTAGGGCCGGAGCGTGAAGGTGGTCAAGCGGTGCGGCGCTCGGCCCCGATCTGCGTCAGGCAGCTTCGGGGCAGCCGTGCACGCTCGGGTGCTCCCTGTTGGAGTTGTGGCAGGGCGCGGGACGTGCGGAGGGGCGGTGGCTGCTGCCAATGCATGTGGGCAGGAGGCCGGAGTCAGGCGCGGGGGCATGGCAAGATGCAGGGTGGTGGTGGTGGAGGCTCCGGTGCGGAGGCAGGAGGTGGCCCCTTCTGCCACCGTGCTCCGGCGCCCGGGCGGCGTGGAAGCCGGGGTGGCGGCCCCGGACCGAAGGCAGTGCGGCATGGAGGCCGCGGGCATGGGCGCCGCGGCCGTCATGGCCGGCGGTCAAGCTTGGAGGTCGGCGTTGTTTCTCGTCGTCATTCCTGTCGCTCCTCTCGCCTTGCGGTCGGATGAACCTCCTGGGCGAAAGCCCTGCACGGACCTGGGTCTGTGCCGACGACGGCGGCGCCTTTAGCGTCGTTCCTCTCTAGTTTGCGTTGTTGTGGTGGTTCCATCCTGACCGACGTGAGCGGTCCTTGGGTTTCCGGGTTAAAACCTAAGCTCCTCCGGAGCGGGCGGCGGCGATGAACGCGTTGCGACCTTCTTGGAGGCGCCGTCTTGGAGATCCAGGCCATCACGGTGCGGTTGGTTCGTGCCAGATGGTGGGCGAGTTTTAGTGGCCGAGGGAGGTGGATCCCGGGGCGGCGACCCCGGACGGTGGTGGACGTCGAGGCGGCGGCCTTGGTCTCCCATGCTGCGACGGTTCTATGAGGCAGGGTCGTCGTCTTGCGTGGGTTGGGTGACGACCTGGATGAAGACTGTGTGGGCAGAGGGATCGTCGACCCGACTGGATCGCCTTCGGACAATGCGATTGTCGATCTGGTTGCTACGCCGGGGCGGCAGCCCCGGAACTGGTGGGATTTGGTGGCGACCTGGATGAAGACTGTGTGGGCAGAGGGTTCGTCGACCATGACTGGATCGTCTTCGGGCAAGGCGAAGATCGATCTGGTTGCTACGTCGGGGCGGCGGCCCTGGAGGAGGTGGTGTGTGTTTGTGGCGTTTTGGTCGACTTGCGTCGTGTGGACGGCGGGTCGCCTTGTCTGTGCGGTTTTTTTGGCTCTGTTTTCCTTATAAACAAGGCATTGTATAGCTTGTACGGTTTTTGGGCCCGGTTTTCCTTATAAACTGGGTCAACTCTATATGTTTTATTCTTTTCTCTTCGTTTTGTCGTTACCAGCCCGCAATTTGGGTTCTTGTCTTGTTAGTTCCTTTTGGGTTTTTTTACTATTTGTAATTGTTACGGTCTTTATTTGATGAAAATGGTTCAGGCTGGCTTTTAGCACGCCATGGATTCCTCAAAAAACATCGTCAGGCAAATTTTTCTTTATGCAGTATGTACAACATCGACTGTCAAGAAGAGTGCTGGACCTCTTTCCCTTTCTCCTTCTTCAGTAAAGGGCGAACTTTTGGGCGATCTCGCGTGCACAGGCTCGCCGCCGGCGATTCTTGTGATTCCCCGCCTTCCGGCGGCCGCCTCGGCGGCGGGAGGACGGGGAATCCATGGATCGGGGCGTGTACATAGTCTAGGGGTGCGTCGGGGTGTGCTAGCTGGTGGCGTCGGGGAGGATGCGGTGTCGCCGGAGTGGCTTTTGGTGGCGGTGATCTCCTCTTCCGATGGTGCGGCTCCGAGGGAGCTCCGCCGCGGATCCACCGTCTCGGCCTTGTTCGTGGCTCGCCGGAGCGCGCGAGAGGTCTCCCCCTACGCCGGCGTCCGAGTGAAGGCGGATCCGGCGTTTGACGTCTTCGGAGATGCAGGTGTGTGTGTCCAAGACGGCGTTGTTCTTCATCGAGCAGGGTGGAGGTGCTTTGGCACCGAGGGGCGTCGACTCCCCGTCCGCGTGGGGGGCCTCCCAGTCCAGAGTTTCGGAGGTGTTGCGGCGGGCTTCGCCGGCGCAGCGGTCTGCGCGTGGAAGACGATGCTGGAGCTCGGGAAGGGCTTCTTTCTATTTTTCTTGTTTCCCTGGGCTTTTCTGTAAGATTCTTGGCATATGTACTGTATCTTCATCGCAAAAAAAAAAAAAAGTATGTACAACATCGTTGTGTAATCTGCCCTGTGGCCTATCTAGTGTATGTTTGCCTTGTGAAGAATCGAGTAAACGGTGTAATTGACGGCCATGCAGTTGACAAAAACAAAGATTCATTTAAGAAGAACAAGGATTCAGTTGACAAATATGCACTTGAGAAGCACAGCGATACATTTGATAAGGATACGGTTGACAGAGATTGAGCAAAAACCTGTGTGTTCTGTTTCCACATTCCATGTTACCAGTAATCTGGTATTGGCATATGCGTCTAACAGTAAACGGTGAATCGTCGAGAAAGCTAACGATCGTCAGAATACACATATCATCATCTGAATCGAATTTCAATCAAGATCATGAAACACTGAAACTCGTGTTGTCCGTGTGGTGGTTTAGGTACTACACAAACTCTGAACAAACTCTCACCAGGAACAATCGCTCACACCATAAACGCCACAGCGAACATCACCGGAACTTATTATTAACCGATCGCCGCATCATCGTTCTACAACTTGGAGGGCTTGGGGAAGATGTCCGGCGTGAACTTCTGCGCGGCGCTGATGCTCCCCTTGATCTTCAGCTTACCCCTGCGCAGCAAACAAGCACGATATATCCTCACGATCGATTCTTGCTCTCAAATCTCAATCAGGGGAAGATACGTTTGTGATTCGCAATTCTCACCTGATAAACGCCATCTGCGGGTTCAGCTTGCCGCTGGCGATGGCGAGGAAGTCGTCGTCCGTGAAGGTGAAGGTCGCGTCGGGCTTCCCCTCGTACGGCCCTGCACGGCGAGACCACAACAGATAAGAATTTTCTTCTTCAGGAAGACGGAACAGAATCGAGAGCCTGAACCGAGGGGGAAGCTAGGGGACCTGTGGAGACGGCGCCCTTCTTGAGGTCCACGACGAAGATCTCCTCGTCGACGCCCAGCTTCTGTCAGATCGGAATCGCAAGGGCAGCAAGCAGCAAGAACGCAAAGTCAGTTCACTTCGACGGGGAGGCTGAGACAGATTCCACCGAAGAGCAGATGGACGGGGTGCGTACCGTGGGGGAGATGTTGAGCTGGTAGACAAAGCCGACCTTCTCGGCGATCTCCTTGCCGGCGTCGGTGGCGAGGTGGGCGCTCATCTGCTCCAGGAGCCTGGCCGCCTTCAGCTTGCTCCCCTCCATCGCGGCGCGCGGCGCGCGGCTTGAGCTGGCTCTGGATTTGGGCACAGGGGATGGGGTGGGAGATGGTCCGGTAGGAGATGGGGTTTGGGATCTTGGGACTGTGGGAGAGGATGGCGCTTTAATGGAGGCAAGCGCAAGTACGGCTCCAACCACCGGAGAGGGGAGACGTGCAGGCACGGGAGTCGGCTCGGCCGCGGTGGCGCTGTCCGGTGGTTAGGCGTTGGCGCCTCCCTAACTTGCATTTGCTCGCAAGATTACAAGATTTTTTATTTTGATTGCATACAGTTCACGCGAAATATCGTGGCCGTCGGACTACATATTGGGACTTCTGGTATTCTACAGGACACACAACACGCCGTGCACGCAGTCCCGATTGAAATTGCAAGTATACTGTGGCACACTTTGGAAGACACTCACTGTTGAAGACATGGTGTGCATTCTCAATCCTTTGTATTTAGAGCACCTGTCGAGATCGAAAAATTAAGTTTCATATAATGCCCTGTTTGGTTGCATAGAATTGAGCATGAAATTAAGGAATCTAGAATTAAGCCCCTCATTCTTTTGTTTGGTTGTACTAGGAATTTGCATCTGGAATCACAGGCCCAATTCCGAGCGGACCCGCGCGCGTGCGAACCGAGCAGGGAAACTTTCCGAGGTCTCAAGGTAGAAAATCTCGCGGAATCTCCCGAACGGGTACTAGTTTTCCTGACCTCCCCGACCTCTAGCCTCGCGCGACCAAGGACGAGGACGGGAGCTCCTCGCCGGCGGCCCGAGCAGGTGCGCCTCCAGCTCTTCCTCCTCTTCCCCGCCCACCTTCTCCTAGCCGCCTCCCTCTCCCCATCTCGCCCCTACCCCTGGCCGCCCCTCCCCGCATCGCCCGACCTGGAAACCTAACCCTAGGCGGCGGCGGGAGGAGGGTCGAACGGCGGCGGCGGTAGGAGGAAGAACATGGCGCCCTCCCTCTCCTCTGATTCCACGACATGGGTAACAGCAAAAATTCAATTCCACATGATGTACATCCAAACAGGATTTGGAATTCCATTCCAGCCTTGATTCTACGGACGAATACCATGCGCATCCAAACAGAAAAACTGGAATTCCATTGAAATCGTTGATTTGGTATTCCATTGCAATTCAATTCCGCGGCGAATTCTGCGCAACCAAACAAGGCATAAGCAAGATGTTTTGTTAAGGCAAAGGCAAGAAAAATATCGAGTGGTACAAACAACTAAAGGCTGGAAGTTGCTTAACAAGGAAGGAAGAACATCGAGGATCTCTCGATAAAAATGCATAATACTCACTCCGTCCCATAATATAAGATGTTATTACAATCAATATAATTATATATCGATTTATTGTAACATAGCGGGTAATTAGGAGGTAAGTTGTTTTCACACCGAGCACAACTATATTAAGCAAAATCTCACTAACATGTATTAATTATTTTTCTATGTTAACATGCAAACTATTCACGGCTTCGTACGTCTCTAGTCCCAGGAAAAAGGCGATTGGATCTCGTCTCCCGTCGGCGCCGCCGCCGCAGGTCTGCCCCGTCTCTGTGGCCTTCGGGCCATGGAGGCGCGGTGGATCTCGGCCCTTGTCGGCAGGAGGGCTCCGTTTTTCGCGTTTTAATGTTCAGGTTGCTGGGGCGCACTCTGTTGGTAGCGACGGCGCTTCTTGCAATAATGTCTTTCCAGCTTCAGCCCCATCTCGGCGGCGACGTCGAGAAGCTCGTGGAATTGGTGTGGTTTTCGAGGACTTCTTCTGGTGGTGGCGGTCTCCAGATCTTCATGGAGCTTCATCGGCGGTTCATCCTTCTTCTTCGGCTCTGGGACGGATGTGGTCTTCTTGACCCGTTCGGCGACTTCCCGTCCGCAACCAACAACGTCAGGCTGGCTCTAGGTGGAGTGGCAGCGGCGGCGCGCCGTCGACACGGTCTGGAGGTTGAAGACGAAGGGCATCTCAAGGATCTCGTTGTAATATCCTTTTAGTTGAGGTTTTATGTACTGTTCGGTGTTTCTTTTAATGCCCGAGTCCTTTTTCGCAAAAAAAACATGCAAACTATTCACATCATTTATTATTTTAGCCAATCAATTATTCATGTCATCCCCCACTAATATTCATTAATTATAATATATTATACATGCAATTGATCCACATTTTTTTAGCCATATCTCCACGTCACAATTATTTGGCGTCAAATACTTACCAATTTTACGTCAATTAAATATAAATCCTCGACTATTGTGGGATTCTTTTCATATTTCTAGAAACAACTTCATATTTCAAGTGTCTTATACATTTTTTATTTAAACAAAGTTCTTAAAAACAACCACCGGAGGCGGGGGAGACGGGGTGGAACGGCGAGCAGATGGCGGCGACGGGAGTTGGAAATGGAAATGTGAGAACGACGAGTTGGTTGAGGTACGATTTTGATGTACTAATGACAAGACTGGCCCGCCCGTGGGGATCCGACGTGGCGGCTCACATAGTTTCGTCCGGCGCACCCAAGCGGCTCCCACCGCGGAGGCCGTGGGTTGGGTGTGCTGGACGAGATATTGGACCTCATTGGATGAAATTAGGCTATTGGCGTCACGACTGGGCCCTAGATTTCATCCGACGTGCCCAGTAGAGCTATTGGCGGCCCTATTGGCGCCCCGACCGGAGATGCTCTAACACAATTGCATTTCGTTGTTTTCTTGGCTACCAAATATTGCGCCCGCGAATTTGTCTATCTCTTCGTTTTTACTAATTAAAACAGATAATATTATGACATGCATGTATATGCGGACTGTTTTAAATAACTGTCTTCACATCTTCTTTTTTTCAATCTTCTAATTAAATCACTTGTCAACCATTTATGTCTTGTATGAAACCCGGTCAATTCTCAATCTCTTTCTTTCCAACCTCCCGTCCCTCGCGCCGCCTCTCACGGGCGACCCGAGGCAAACCCTAGACGCCACCGGTACACCCCTCCTCTGAGCCTCCTCCCCGCCGCCACTGTCGCCGGCCTCACCAGGTGGCAGTGGTCCCGCGCCTCCAAAAAGGGTTGTGCGGGAGAGCAGCGGTGAATGCAGACGTCCTCGAGCGCGAGGTCATGGCGGTGCAAGCTCAAGTGGCGGAAGGCGGTGGTCTTCCTCGGTTTGGGGTTGCTTGGCGTGGTGGTACGGCCGGAGCGCCGGCGTAGTGGCGGAGGCGTGGCACGCAGCGAGCAGCTGTGAGGGCCCGATCTGGGCCGTGCAAGCCCGATCTGTCCGGCACGGGCCGCGCCTATCTCCTGCGCTACGGCTGCTCGGCGACTGCGTGGCTGTCCCCCAAGGGCGTGGCCAGCTGCGGTGGTGGATTCGAACACACGACAACGACGACAAGGTGCTCGCTTGCTGCAGTAGGGCTATGGCTGGATGGCGGCCAACTGTGCACTCCGGCGAGTCCGACGACCTTGGTGTGAACTTTGTGCAGCTGTGGGTTGGTTTGGGTATGCGGACTCTCAGACGAAAGTCCTGATCAACTTGTGTTGGTGCCGGCGATGACGGCGCCTTCGGGCGTCATGTTCCTCCGTGGAGGGGTCACCATGAAACGCCGACACCCTCCCATCCTCGTGGTTTTGTCCCCAGGTGAAAACCATGATCTAGCGGCCCAGATTGGCGATGGCGGCGTCTCGACGTTGCTACTTTGTTGAAAGCATCGCATTGGAGACAATTCCTGGTGCTGCATATGTTCTTTGGTGCTGCGGCGGTGTCTACTGTTGCTCAGGCCATGAGTCTCTAAGGTGCAATGTACGCTTCGCCGGGTCTCCAAGATGGCTTCTTCCTCAAGACTAGTCAAGCTCTGCCTCTCGCCTACCGACTCTCTAGGCATTGAAGGGTGGAGGTTACGTTGGCGCAGTTAGTCTAGGTGTAGTAGTTTCTTTGGAGGTGGTTGGTGTTGGTCGAGACGCGGCCTCGATGCTCAGGTTGGGCATGGCGAGTCCTTTAGCTGTTGGCGTTGTGTGGATGGTGGCTAATCCTTTGATTATCCGTGTTGCCGAAAGGCGTTGTAGCCATTCTTTGGTGGTGTTGTTCTCTGTTAAGCTTAGTACGAAGACGTGCAGTTCTCCTACGGGTTGTCGAAAAAAATGATGTCTCGTATTTATCATGGAAGTGATCGTGACTCATGAAATAGCTCTCTTTATGCCTTGTCCTATGGCAGGGAAAAGGTGAACGAGCAAATAAACTTGCCACCTTTTTTTTTCGACGAAAACACAGTCGGAGCTGCAATTTCATTGATAGTAGAAGGAGCAGAGTACATGGACTCAAAACAAAGCAAAAAGAGGAAAAAAATAACAAAAATGAGCACTGTCAAGGAACAACGTGGGGGCTCAAAAGTACAATTTAGTCGGGTTCCCTTGGTCGTAGCAGCGCGGGGACGAGCAGCCGAGCGTCAAAGCATAGCTTCCTGAATTATGAGCATCTTCAGGTAGGGCTGTCAAAAAAGTTCGGACTCGACAAACTGTTTGAGTTCGGCTTGTTAAAAGCTCGATTCGAGCTCGGCTCGAAGTCTTAACAAGCCAAACTCAAGCCTAACGTGTAGCTCGCGAGCCATTCGAGCTCGAGCTCGAACAGTTCGGCAAAGCTCGGTCAAAAACATGCGATGGAGCACGCATCGCTAAACTATGCACATTTTGTAGGAACATAGGCTAAATCTAGGCTATGCAGCTTGTCTTTTGCGACGTCCAAAACTAGTCCATGTCCATGTAGCCAAGTGCTACACCAACGACACGATAGATCAGGTCCACCACATGAACAAAAAAAGAGAAAAAAGAATGCCTGATCGCAGTTTACTTTTTTTCCTTGCTATATTTAGCTATATGTAGGGCTGTCAAAAAAGTTCGGGCTCGACAAATTGTTTGAGTTCGGCTTGTTAAAAGCTCGATTCGAGCTCGGCTCGAAGTCTTAACAAGCCAAACTCAAGCCTAACGTGTAGCTCGAAGGTCAACCTGGGCTCGCTCGAGCTCGGCTCGAACTTCTACCAAGCTCAAGCCGAGCCCGCCTGTGTTCGCTCGAGTTCGGCTCGTTGACAGGCCTATCTTCAGGTTCAGAATAACGAATCACAAGGTTGTTGTCACGTCGAATAACGAATCACAGTTTTGTTTACGTGCCGTGGATGTTCAATCTGTGAAAGAGAGCAATAGTTTCCTTGAAATAGTTAAGCTAGCTAGCAATGTAAGTTCAGCTAAAAAAAACTAGCAATGCAAGTTCAGTTTGGAACACCTGTCCTCAGAGATGTTTGAACTGGTGACAAATCGTATGTGACCAGTTGCGGAGCTAGGGGGACCAATAGAGCCTTCACCCTCCCTATGCCATGGAGTAGCGAGACTTTTTTTTAGGAACAAGCCTCACTAATAAACGATTTTTAGTCTAAAATACCATGTGTTGCCCCCCCCCCCTATTTGATAACTAGCAAATATGCCCGTGCGTTGCTACGGAGATAAAAATAAAACATACAAAAGAATTATTTCAAAACAATAATAGAAATATGCGTGTGCAAGTTACTACGGTTTTAATTAAATACACATCTATTTGACCACCTCACACAACCCAGCGACGATCAACGACCCGTATCTCCTGCGACTATTACTACATTCACAATCAAAGGTGGCGCCCTTGTCTACACGACAACTACTAACCGGCGGCAACTCCATCATGGACGCAATCTGTGTATGACGTGGCCACCACCGACAGGTGGTGGTTCCTTCACATCTGTAGTTGGCGCCCAAAGCCGACATAGCTACTATCGGACTACCGACATTCCATAGCAAATATGTCTGTGCATGTTGTGGTTAATATTTTTAGGCTATGATATTTACATATAAACGGAAATATGTTTTCAACATTGTTCTTGTTCTTGGATCAATCACACAAAAAAAAAAAAAAACGCAAGATATGGCTCGTGTGTTGCTACGGTTTATTAGGGTGACGATGTAGACACTTATGTGCATCCGAGTAGATAATTCAGTTTTCTCAATGTAGGGGCTTCATAATTGATTTCTAATACAGTATAAATTATTATCAGACTTTTACATTAACCATCTAATTTCGTCCACAGATAGTATTAGCATGTCGTGAAAGGCTGCACTACAGTACCAGTAATCTGAGAGCGACACAGCAAACATGCAGTACCTAAACAATCAGCCTAAAAATTAGCATCAATCACGGCCAATCAATCAGCTAATATGCAGTACATGTACATGCAGGCAACAGAAAACCCTTAGAAGTTCTAGACTTGAACTTTCAAACATCATTTTTGTAAGTTTCAATGCCTGCGGTGTAGATATGACGATCCCATAGCTGACAACTCACTTTAAATACCCAACCCTCTGCTCTGCTCATATTTTCCGGACACACTGAGAAACCAACAGAAAGCCATGAGGGCCATGACCAACGGTGGCGACGAGTGCCGAACTGCCGACAGGCGAGGACGACCAACAACTCCATGATAGGGGAGGACGACCGGCGGCGTCTTGGCGGCCTGGAGATGGAGCACAAGAGAGAGGATGGCCGGTGGTCATGGTTTTCGATGGAGTCGTCGCCAGCTCGGTTGCGCGCCGAAAACTAATCCTCACTTCTGCGCTAGAGTGCGTGCTCTTTCTTCGTTTAATCGTTTCCTCTTATCCCGCCTTGTGTTGAGTTGGAAATCGTATCGGATGTGGGGATAAAGGAACGCGCCGGGCACGGCAGGCACGGACGAAGGAAACCGCGCGGCCTACGACTACGGACGAGAACGACGGAAACGAAACCAGCACGTGCGAACGAAACCCGACGGAGGAAAGAGAAACCTTAATGCGCCGAACTCTTCGCCCTTTTCCATTAAATAGTTCTATTTCTATTGTAATCATATGATTGATTTTTTGGAGAACATGCATAATTTTTTATTACAATCTAGAGAACTATCTTGCCCAACATAAAAAGATACTATTTCCATGAACCATGATGTGCTCAAGATCATGACAAGTACTACGTTGGCCTGAAAGATTAAAATTGTGACGACGCTTTTGTCTAACAAGCATATAGTACTGAATACTTACCATGATCAGCATCAACTTAGTACTAATCTTTTTTTTTACGCTAACTTAGTACTTATTACTAATCTAGTCAGGGGCAAATCTACCTTCAGCACAACAATTCATTAATTGCAGGAAGGGATGGCAAAGGTACATTATAATATTAAAAAACATCTGACGTTTCTATCTCAAGAAAGTAAGAAAGGTTGACTTTATAATCAATAAGGTGATGGCATAAGGCTTTCACCTGAAATGATTTGTTCGACTTATTCAATAAAGCTTTTTTTATTCGAGAAATTAGTGGAGTCACTATTGACAAACCTGTAGCCTAGCAAACCCATTCAAATAGTCCTGATCATTTGACAAATCTTTCTTCGGATGCACCTCCAGCTCTTCAGAACGGGCGTGCTCAACATTGTTTAATATCTCCAAAAAATTGTTCCTCCAGGTTAGCTTGACGGAAGAGCTTCCATAGCTCCATCATAAAATTGTCCGAGTGATTCACAATCCTAGGTGCTAAAATAGATCTTACTTTTCCAATTCAACTCCCTTTCAACTGCAAGCAAGACTCCCCGTCAAAGGCAGCAACCAGGCACCTCCTCCTATCGAACCTCGTCGCCATGGCCCATGGGCATGCGAGCACCTCAGCCTCCCCCTTCTGATTCCCCACACCAGAAGACCCTAGCAGCCACCCGGAAGCTTTCCCCATATCAACTCACCCATCACCCGCCACGTGTCTGATGACGGGAAGCGCGACCCAGAGGACGCGCTTGACAGCGGGGCCGAGCGGGAGGCCGGCCGGCCACCTTGAGCGCTTCGCGTAGCACAGGCCAGAGTTCAGTGACGGGGAGTCCGTACGGACACAATCCTCCTCGAGCGGCGTGGTAGCGCGAGTTTGAGGGTGGTGAGACTGTGAGGGTGGCGAGGAGGCCGTGACGGAGCATGACATAGGGTACCCGCACCTGAAGACGGAGCCGTCCACCTCACAGGCTCGAAGGACCAGCTTCACTCGGATCGGAACCTCCAGCTCCGGCTCGATAGGGACTGCATCCCGAAGACGACGCGTACTGCCAGGAAATTTTGAGATCGAGATTCAGTCACAGATTTGTTGTCCTAGCTTCCTCTCAGCGCCGCCCTCCCGCCCGCCACGCTGCCGTTATGCTTGACCACCTCGGCGACACCTCGAAGTGCTGCCGCTTTTTTCTGGATCGATTCAGGATCTGTCGATGAAGATTGTGGTAATCGAGTTTGGACGGTGTATATATGAGAGAGCAATAGGTGTAGGTCTACATGGAGACCGGACCTGATACTTATGCTCTGGGATCATGTAGTACGTTAGGATTCAGGTTCCGCTATTGTACGGATGAAAACGGAAAAAAGTAGCGACGGAAGAAAACGGACGAACAAAACGACGTACGAACCAAACCAATGACGGACGAAAATCTGGGGAAGAAACCTTAGTGCCTTTTCTTCTGTTTGCTTATCGCCATCTTGTGAAACCGCTTCATCATTTATCAATTCAGAAACTGGAGATAAGGTCGACATAGTTGATGATGGGGGTGATGGCACATGATCATCATTTATCGATTCAGGACACTCAGAAACCAGGGATGATGTATCATCATTTATCGATTCAGGACACTCAGAAACCAGGGATGATGTCGAGAGGGTAGGTGATGGCAATGAATCATCCATTAAACTTGATTCAGAACATTTTGCTTTTTTTGAAGGCCGTCTATCAAACTCTTCAATAGTGCTTGTTTCAACATTATGTTCCATTTTCTGCAATCACAGCAATACTCATGTGAGGCATATTCTTGGCGTAAATATACATGAAGAGCAGTGGATTTTCTAGAGGTGCATCCATGCACAGAGATATCACAAGGTAGTCAGTTTGATCAATATCAGAGGTAAGGTAGTCAGGTTAATTGATCATGAGGCTACTGCTATCTTATAAACACTTGATGTGTAGGTTCGAGCACTGTGCTAGAAAGGCGAAGAGATTTCCCACACTGCACTATTGGGAAAGGAGAAGACCAAGCTGGTGTTCTGCATCACCTCGCCTGTAGGAGCACTACTAAAATTCTACAGTACAGTAAGCGACATGAATTTAAACTCCCGCCAGCCAATGCAGTTGATGAGCACTACTAAAATTCTACAGTACAGTAAGCGACATGAATTTAAACTCCCGCCAGCCAATGCAGTTGATGTTAACAGCTCAAATTTTCCCTATTCTCCATCAGAATTTGGACTTGCTAGTTAGATTTAATTGAGACATTAGTTTGACACTTTGACTTTGACTGACGACAATACATAAACCATTGCAGTCACATATATAGATCAACACAGAAGCAAAGCAGTTTTATCATGATCCCTAGAGGGGTCAATAGCACACATCGGGAGAAGTGATTACCGTATCTCGCAGCGTGGCGGTTGCAGGCGCGAGACCAAGCAGTGCCGACAGAGAATTCCGATCTTCAGGCTGGGCAATGTCGAAACTTCAGGCTGGGCAATGTCGAAATTTCAGGCTGGGCAATGTCGAGCTGGTGCTTGGATCAAGGGACTCCAGGTATATATTTACGAGCCCGTGGTCAATCACCGTTCGTGTTGGACCAGTGTTCGATCGAAGTTCGTGCCGGACAAGTGTTTGTATAGGATTCTGAGAAGCCTTGGTCGTACAAGAATTTTCCTCTTGTACTCGCTTAGTTTTTTTCTGGCCTTTTTGGCCCACTTTGATGTGTTGGACTCTTAGACAGAGAAGTTAGCCCACATAGACACGGACATAGACCAATGCGACACGGGACAGACGCTCGATGAAACAAAGAAAACGTTTGGATCGGGATTTGGATCGAATCGTTTTTTTTCACTTACGGGTGGCATAGGTGGGTAATATTTATCAACTTGAGGGGTAATTCGAATGACGGACCAAACCAAACCGCGGAAGCTTGATTGCTTTTATTATTAGGTATAGATTATCATGTTTGGCCCCGTTAACTTCCAATCGTGCCTCCGCCCCTGAATATGACAGATGTCGGATGCCGTACATCCAGTAGGTTAGGTTTATTATATGGACCAAAACCTATATACCTTACCGAAAGCATTATTGTTCCTTGTTTATTATTGTCTTGGTCAATTCTAGCCTAGATGCAAGCTCATCACTTGTTGTACTTGGTAAGGAATTACAGACATTTTCATCCATCTTGTACTATCTCCTTTTTTTTTTTGCATAGTTGTACTATCTCCATTGCACGTACCCATTTTGCGTGAGACATCGATCTTTCTGTAGCGTGCATAATAAATGCTACAAGTATTTTTGTGCAACCGTTCGAGGGAGGGCCTAAATCGTGGAGAGGTGTCTTTTGCTTGATAATGCAGCGTGCATAATAAGGCAACAAGTTTATTACTTTATTTGTGCATATATACTATTCGAGGGAGGGCCTAAGTCGTAGATAGTTAAATTAGATGCATTGCTTGATTCACTTGTTCTCTTTGTTTATAGTGTACCTGGTTCGTGCTCTTTTGTACTTACTGTTATCGGCCCAAAGTTGTGACTCAAACGACTAGCTAGCTGGCAAAAGGTCAAAAACCAACAACAACAATTAATGAAATTCCATTACATATCAATCGAGAAATTAATACGGATGATTTTGATAGTTAATTAGATTCAATTCTCATTCGAGCGATTTGCCATACTTTCCTCAAATCCTTTATTATTTGCCACATTGACCACCACACGGTATGGAAAAATTTAGGTACGGCGGAGTTACAAACATATATTATGGTTTATTTACAATCATTTGTACAGTGTGGGGGGCAATCGCCCCCATCCCCCATGGTAAGCTGCAAAAATAATTTAACATAATATTTATGAATGTGCAAGTTTCAGCTGTCTAAAATAGTTCAATTAATCAATCAGAATAGTTGTGTATTTAATTAATTAAATATCATCAAGATTCACTCCAAGTAAAAATTCGAGGGGGCTAAAAGAACAAATTAATTATATATCATTAAGTTAGACTGAACTCTCCTTCAAATTTCTGGATAACCAAACATCATGATCAATTAGTTGTATTAATTTCTCGCACTTCAAACATGTTGTATATAAAGTAAAGACATACATATGACTACAATAAGTAAAAATGCAAACATAATATTGATCAATGATAACACTTTATTTGGTTCAAAGATATAATACAATTACAAGTTCAACATCTTGTTTTTATTGGTTGCAACAAAGGAAACACTTTGACATTTTATCAAAAAAATATTCATTCCACAGGTTTTATTAAATGCAAGCCGAGTTTAAAAGAAAAAATTCCGAATATAGTCATGACAAGAGAAGTTCTGAAGAAATTCGAAGCGATGGTCAAAATCGGTGTTAATATAGTCCATAGCAATAGAAGGTGACCACAATTAAAAATAATCAACAATGGCTAGATATCTTCCCCTTTTCTTGATTTGCCACTTTTTGTCACCATTTCATCAAAACTTAGAATTATTATGTCATTTTTCGTGCAAATTGACATTTTACAAGAGAGATATCTGCCCTCATTTTTTCACTTGAGCAAACATGTCCTAACTTGCTGCGAAAAAACATTGACTGAACTAACACAGTTAAAAAATAGATTAATAAAATATATAAATTCAAAGCATCATAAAAAATAATTTATCACATAACTAAAGTTGATTTCGGTCTCCCATAAGGTGGCCAAACTATTCTCATGTCCTACTTAAATACCTCCACCTGGAACATTGTTTAGTGCTCATTTTTGTTAGATTGAGAATTAACTATTGCTAATAAAAAAAGTTAATTTCTCACTAGACTAGGC
This sequence comes from Puccinellia tenuiflora, assembly GCA_012064385.1. Taxonomy (NCBI): domain Eukaryota; kingdom Viridiplantae; phylum Streptophyta; class Magnoliopsida; order Poales; family Poaceae; genus Puccinellia; species Puccinellia tenuiflora. The sequence goes on from QRDG01000716.1 coordinate 589,875, forward strand.
ATACTTCCTCTTTTCACTTCGAAATTAGTTTTCTGTAGCGTTGACTAAAACAATCATAACTTTCTCATACGGAGTCTGTTTTTAATTATGACCATTCAAATTATTCAAAAAACACGTGCATCTGATTATTTTCGTCAAAAGTCGGTTATGGCGGTCGCCCTGCCTTTCTTATACTGGGAGCTCCGTCCCTACCGTGCACCAAGTCAAAGGTTCCAGCTAGAGCTAGTACAGTCCATACAATGGCAAGATCAGCAGTCCTCAGCGTCACGCTCGTGGCCGTTCTTGCGCTGGCCACAGTGCCGGCGGCGATGGACGCGAGCACTTCACCTTCTCCGACCATGACCTGGTGTCGGAGGAGGCGCTCTCAGCGCTCTACGAGATTTTTTTTTGAAACAAACAATTTTCTTTAGCTGTTGCTTTTTTTAATCAAATTGAAAATAAAACTCTGCCCCAAGTTTTTGGGGGAGGTTTTATTGAATTATGGTGTAAATATCCATTACTAAGAATCATCAAGATTGGAATTTTGAATATGTGCCTAGAAATGCACCAAAGAGGAAAGAGATGCTAAAGTTATCAGATGAAGAAATGAAGGAGGAAAAGAAGTTTATTAAGAAAACGGATATTAAAACCACCATACTTGAAGAATTGTCTAATAAAGATTTGTAAATTTCCTATTGATGATGCATGCTTTCCTATTAAGGTAAGTTCAGTTCAACCTTGTGAAAATATTGTTGAGCTTTGAGGTAATACTAATGTTTCTTAAGATACCATATGATATGATTTGGCCCGATGTTTGCGGATTGACGAGGGTGGTTACGAAGAACACGAAGACGATGAGAGGATTCAGGGAACAAAATGCAAATGCAAGGTAAAAGGACACACAGGGCATACAAGGTTTGAATCCGACAAGAACACCCAATGGTGAAACATTTGGCTCTCAAAACACAAGTCAACTCCACTCTAACTGAAACCGATATCTTCAAGCGACCGTTCCACCGATCCAAAATATCCAATACAATTCTTTCAAACGAATGTAAGTTGGTGAAAGAGCTAGAATCTCCACAAGGGGACCATCTTGGAGTTCCACAAGGGGTAAAGGGAAGCAAAGCTCAATCCTTGTAGATTATAATTCTTGTCTAACCCTCCATCTAAACAGGTAGAACCTGTATATAGGAAAAGGCGCGAAGGGTAGGCAATGGGGACAAGGAAAATGGCATCCAACCCTTATACAACAGCTGCCGGACTGTCCGACGGCTCCGTTTCCGGAAAGGACGAACAATGTATGGGCGTGTCTGACGACCTTCCGTCGCTCAAGGATGTTTTTGTCGGACAGTCTGAGGTTGGGGATGACGGACTGTCTAGCGGACTGACTCATCCACGTGGTGTCCTTCCAAGGCGTCGGACAATCCAACGATATGAATGTTCTCCCATTCCTCTTTTTCTTTTCGCACTCATTCCCCCCTTGTTGGCTCCACGCTGCTAGTGGATGTTGGGTTCATAGCTGAGCATATTTTTCTCGATAAAGGGTAATATAGTAATATCAAGATGATACCAATTGTTGGGAATATGCCCTAGAGGCAATAATAAAATGGTTTATTAGCATATTCATGTTTATGATAATAGTTTATTATCCATGCTATAATTGTATTAAATGGAAACATAATACATGTGTGGAATATAAACACCAGGAGTCCCTAGTGAGCCTCTACAAGACTAGTTCGTTGATCAAGAGATAGTTAGAGTTTCCTAACTATGGACTTGTTATAGTCACTTGATAACGAAGTCACGTCATTGGGCAAATGACTTGATGGACATGACCCAAATAATAATAGTGTCACAAAAGTTTTGTTGTCAACACTTTTAATATGCCAAGTATAGTTTCCTTAGACCATGAGATTATATCACTCCCGTTCACCGGAGGAATACTTTGTGGACATCAAACGTCACTTCGTAACTGGGTGATTATAAAGGTGGCTTTCAGGTATCTCCGACGGTGGGTTGTTGGGTGATATGAATCAAGAGTGGGATTTGTCCCTCCATGTGACTGAAGAAGATATCTCCAGGCCCTTCTCGGTAATATAGCATCAAAGGTCTGCAGACATGTGATTAGGATGTAATCACCGGGATCCTATATTATGGACGAGTAAAGAGAACTTGCCGGTAACAAGATTAAACTAGACATGGGGATGTCAACGATTAAATCTCGGGCAAATAGAATATCGTGAGACAAAGGGAATCGTATATGAGATTAATTGAATCTCCGGCATCGTGGTTCAATCGAGAAAAGAGTTTCGTTGAGTGTATAGGAATTAATATGGGCATCCCGGTCCCGCTATTAATTATTGATATGATCATGTCTATGCATTCCCGAACCCGTAGGGTCACACACTTAACGCTCCGATGAAATTAGGTTTTGCGATGAATTAAATGATGAAACAAATGAATGGTGATTCGGAGTCTCGGATGGGATCCCGGATGTCATGAGGAATTCCGGAGGAGTCCGGAGAATAAGATTCATATAAGGAAAGTGGTTTCCGGAGGTATCGGAAAAGTTCCGGGATTTTTGTATAGGGTACCGGAAGGTTCTAGAATGTTCTAGAGGGGTCTAGAAGTGGGACCCACATATTGTATGGGGGCCCACATGGACAAAGGGGGTGCAGCCACCACTTGGGTGTGCCGCACCACCCTAGGCCCACATGGGCAATTCGGCTAGGACAAAGGGGAAGGAGTCCTACTCCTAGTTGGACTAGGAGTTAGGCCCCTTTCCTTTAGGAAAGGCCCAAGCCCGAGTCCCAAAGGGACTCAACTTGGGGGCCAAGTAAGGGGCTGGCCACCTATTTAAGGGGGGGGGAGGGGTGCGGCATACCCTGGAGCTGCCCCCCAAGTTGCCCTAGCCGCACCACCTCCTCCACCCTAAACCCTAGTGCGCCACCCCTCTCCCGGAGGGCTGCCGCCATCACCTCTCCCTCCATAGCCGCCGCACCCCCTAGCCCTAGGGGCTGCGCCACCTCCTCCTCTCCCTCTCCTCTTGCTTGGCTTGGCGAAGCCTCGCTCGTGGAGATCGTCATCATCATCGGCACTACCGTCGTGCTGCTGAGATCATCAAGGCCACGTCTACCTCGCTTGTGGGATCAAGGAGTAGACGTCTTCATCGAGCTGTACGTGTGGATACCGCGGAGGTGCTGCCCGTTGCAGCACTTCATCGGATTGGATCTCGAGGATAATACATCTCCTCGCGACTAGACGAGTTTAGTTGCGGGGATCGACTAGCAACCCCTGCACCGACAAAACACGTTTGATCATTCTTCAAAGGTAAGAGATTGGATCTCACCTTCGCTATCTTCATCTAGTAGATCTAGATCCTTCGGATTTATTCCGTTTGTTGCGTAGGAATTTTTTTTGTTTTCCATGCTGCGACCCCTTTCACCAATTACGCCCGACTATTGAATCTTGGGTTCATACCTGAGCACACATAGGGTATTCGATTTAGTTAAATTTCATAGTGCCATTCCTAGAGGTATAAAGTTCACATGTGGTAAGGAGTAAATTCACCTCGGCTGAGGTCTTGTCTTGTGACCAATTGGTGTCGATGAGATGTGGATGTTGTAGGTGAGCTTGAGGTGGCTAAGTCGAGTGGCGTATCGTATCAAAGTGGCCACCGGAGTTGCCCTAGGAGAGCCACCGGGAAGTTTGCAGTTTCTATTTCTTCCCCAATTGCAAAAATCTGATAGGAGTACACTGTAGCACATGATTGAAGAAGAAGAGGGGAAGAGGAAGAGGAAGAGAGGAAGAGGAAGAAGAAGAAGAACAACTACATATAATCTGCTTCTTTATTTATATCATCAATTCAATCACCCCTCCTCACCTGTAACGTAAGTGAAAAACTTTGGACTGCGACAACAAACCAAATCGTGGTACAAACTACCACTGGCATTGCCTACTTTACACCAAACAGCAACTCATCTCTGCCAAGACAGTGTTGCTACTCCTCGTCCTCCTCCCTCTCCCTGGGCACGGCCCCGAACCGCTCCACCAGGATGTCGGCGACGATGGGCACAATGTCCTCGCAGGGCACGGCCTTCCTGTGCACCCCGGTGAGGTGCGAGTCGCTGCCGACGCGGCCGCCGACGAAGATGTCCGCCGCCTCGACGATCTTGCCGCTGCTGTTCTTGGTGAGGCAGCCCATGAAGCCGATGTCGGCGACCTGCACCTGCGCGCAGCTGTTGGGGCAGCCGGTCCAGTGCATGCGCACCGTCTTGGGCACGGAGACGCGCGCCTCGACGTCGCGCGTCACCTGCAGCGCGCGCTGCTTGGTCTCGATGATGGCCTGCCCGCAGAACTGGTTGCCCGTGCACGCCACCAGCCCCTTCATCAGCAGCGACGGGTGCGCCGTGAACCTCTCCTGCAGCAGCGGCTCGGCGAGCAGGGCGTCGAGCTTCTCGTTCTTCACGTTGGGGAGCACGATGTTCTGCTCCGCGGTGAGGCGGAGCTCGCCGGAGCCGTACTCGTCGGCGAGGCGGGCGAGCTCGAACATGTCGGCCGCCTGGAGGCGGCCCACGGGCACGTGCAGGCCGACGAAGGAGAGGCCCTCCTGCTTCTGCGGGTGCACGCCCAGGTAGTCCCGCCTCTCCCACTTCTTGTCGATCAGGTCCTCCGGCGCCGCGCGCTCCAGCGCCCCGTTCGGCATCCTCTTCTCGATCTCCGACCGGAACACCTCCATGCCCTGCATTAATTGCCGCCGAAACGTATAAGCATCGATCAAGAATCAAGGATGCAAGCTTGGACTGAATGTATCGATGTGATCTGAAGATTCAAGCTTACGAGTTCGTCGATGAGCCACATCATGCGCGTCTTCTGGCGGTTGCCCCTGGTGCCGAGGTCACGGTAGGCCTCGAGGACGGCCTTGCACACCGGGATGATGTCGTCGCCGGGCACCCAGGCGTCGAGCGGCAGGGCCTCGCCCCACCGCTTCGGGCTGATGAACCCGCCCACCAGCAGGTTGAACCCGAACTTGCCGTCCTTCTCCGCCGGCATGTAGGCGAGGTCGTTGATGTGCGGGTGCTCGAAGAGGTCGTGGGTGCCGACCACGCAGACGTTCCATTTCCTAGGACTGTTGACAAAGAAGACATCAGCATGTCAGCTCGAGAGGTTGCCAACAATGGTGTCAGAGACGAAACGGGTGCGTGTGCTCTGCTCACGTACAGGTTGGTGATGGCGAGGTTGCCCTCGGAGTTGTTGGTGATGTAGGCGGAGAGGAGGTTGGTGTAGGCGCGGGTGTCGACGATCTCGTCGGGGTCGATGCCGGCGAGCGGGTTGCCCACCGGGTTGCGCACGTTGTCCATGCCGCTCTGCAGGCTGGTGAGGCCGACGGAGCGGAGCCCGTCCATGATCTCCGGCACGTCGGGCAGCGTGACGCCGCGGATCTGCCAGTTCTGCCGCGTGGTCACGTCGGCGCACCCTTCCTTGCCGTACTTCTCGATCACGCCGGCCAGGTACCGCGTCTGCTCGCTCGTCGTCACGCCGTTCGGCAGCTTCAGACGCATCATGAACCGCCCATCTGCAGCAGAGGAGAGGAAGAGCGGCCGTCAGTACCACTTTCGGCCAATTTTAAAGTGGGTCCCGGTCAGAAATGTTTTAGTCTTTTTGCGGTACGAATCAAGGAATGGTCAAAAAAGGAACAAATTGGAACCACCAGTTTGGGATAAACACCACAAAAACTTAGCCAAAACAGTATATGTGTCTGGTTCTGATAAAAATACATTATGTTTCATCAAAACGCTCTGTACCCATGTAACCATGTTGCATTTGACAGCAAGCAGCAACGGAACAAATTTCGCTACGCTGTCTCGCTGATCAACCAATAACAGGTGGACACACACATAGTGATTGAATAAAACTAATCGGAGTGCAGACCGGAAGAGACCAAGCATAAGGAACTAAAGAAATCAGTGTCGTCCTAGCATTGAGAATCAGTGAACTTGACCCTTGGCTCTTCAGCTGCATCTTACTACACGTCTTATAAAAAATTGCATTAGTATATGCTAAATCACTAATGAATGCCACCGCTGCATCCTTTGCCTGCTGATGATCAATCAGAGCGGACCAGACCATGCGCATGGTCTTCCAAAATGGAATAGGCATGTACTATATGAAATAGAAGTACCAATTTCAGTTTGGCAGAACTTTTTGGTTGAATCGCTCTAGTGATCCGCCAACATTATGTAGAGCCCCCAAGGAACATCCGAACATGTCCACATGGACATGGACCGATGGAGTCGTTGATTCGAGAGCTTAAAAGGTGCATGAACGATTTTAAAACTCCATAGAACTTATTCTACAGAGCATGCGTACATACTCCAATCATCTCGCTCGAACGTATTTCATCACGAAAAAGAAAAGACGATATTTTGTTTTGTTTTGCCGAAAGACTGAAGCACAAATGCAGTTGTTTGATTAACGAAGCTAATGAATGGATGGATTGATATGCGAGGGAGGGTGGGAGCAGAGGCATACACTGCTGCTTGCGGCGGTGGAAGAGGCCGAGCCACTTGAGGCGGACGTCGACGTCCTCCTTGGTGAGCTTGTCGGCGTCGATCTCCTCCATGGGGATCTTGGCGAGGTCCTTGATGCCGCCCTCCGTGAAGAACGTCATCGGCTCCCTGCCCAGCTTCACCTTCTCCTGCGGGTTCAGGCCCGTCCGGTACTTCTCCTTGAGCACCCAGTACCCTCCTTCCCGCTGCTCCACCCTCGGCTCCAGGCGCTCCGCCGAGACGGACCCGGACGGCGGCGAGGCAGAGGAGGACGAAGGCGCGGAGACGGCAGCGCACTGCACATGGCGGGCGCGGCCGGGGCGGTGCCTGGACGACGACGTGGCGTACTGGGCGGACGGCGGGAGGAAGCTCTGGAGGGAGGCCGAGGACGCCATGGCTGCTGCTGCTGCTGGCGGTGATGGTGGTGGTGTGCTGTGGCGATGGTGGTGGTGGCCATGGGTGCGGTGCGTGTGGTTGTATATCGTGGGGAGGGAGGGGGCATGCGGTGGCGTTTTTGGCCCTTGGAGAGTTCAAGAGGGCAGATGACTAGCTCAGCGACATGGCAGCAAGCCACCGGGGTGGAAAGTTACGGATGTGCCCGCGTCCCGGCGGGTACCGTTCGTTCGTCTGTGTTGCCACAACACGAAACAGAGGTTTATCAAAATATACAAGAAGGCTTCCCTTTATCGTTCACACATCCAAAACCAAAGCTCCGTTTGCAGTTTTGTGGTCCGGAAAATTTACATGATTTTTTCCTACGTATATGAGAGATTATATATAATTAATAAATTCATCAATTTAAAATAATTTATTTTCTATACCATTATTCGGATTAGTGATTATTTTACGCTGCAAAATTTGTCCTGGTGATGATTTCAAAACTAGATCTCGTGTTAATATGTTTCGATGAAACAGAATACGATATCCTGCCTAGTAGATTAGCAACGAATAATTACCATGATAACTATATATGGTTATCATATAAATTTTTATACGCTTTAGACATTGCAGCACAGTTGTATACACTTTGATGCAGAGGCTGGGGCGAAAGTTCAAATTTCGAAAAAAAATCAAGTGTGGCGGATTTTTTATCACGCCATTTACCGGATTGCAACAGTGTGGTTGCCAGATTAACAATGAATAGTTACCTTGATAATTGTACATGGCTATCAAACAATTTTATATGTTTCTAGAAATTTGTAGTTCAAGATTTGCATGCTATCATTTCACACAAAGTAGTATCATGCCTTGCATTGGTGGAGAATGGCTAACCAAGTTATTATAATCCGATAAGTTAGTGATAATAATATTGTTAACTACCAAAGAAAAACAAGTTGTCAAAACATGGCGACTTGGGATCTAGTTTTGTAGATCTCGTCGCGACTAAGACAACGATAAAAATTACTTTTTATTTATATTATCGGTTAGAGAGATAAAAGTTTTTTATCGGATCCACCCAGGTTTGAGTCCCCTCGAGAACGAATTTCTAGATTTTCTCGATGCCCTATTGGACAACACGGAGGACGACGTACTCGTCGTTCACGGAGCATGCGGCTTATAAGTCTCTTATTTGGCGTGTGTGTGTGCGAGTTGTAAGTGTCGTAGTTGCGGGCGCATAGGAGGGTGTGTGCGCGGTGAGGTGTGGGTCTGTGCTGTGCGTCTATGTATGTTTGTTCAAATATTACATTTGTAATTTACCGAGGCTCTCATAAAATATTATAATTTGGCAACTAAATAGAAGCAATCAGACAAACTAAGTGATGACATTTTTGCCACCTCCGATGTTTTTTCTTTTGTCAATATGTGATAAAGTTTTGAAGATCTTGACACTAGTAAATCAACTGTGAAATCAGAACATCATCTGGATTTTATAGAGGTTCGAGAGTTAAAAGTTTTTTATTGAAAACATGAGGAGAATGTCGTTGATCTCATTGCATGCACGCATGCATGCATGGTAGAGAGAAGTGAGGAGTCTTATGTTTAACATGACGAACTAAACATGAATCATTATTGCAATCGGGGAGAGTTTGCTTTCGTTTTCTTTTTCATGGTTGGGCCCACACACATATTCTCCGTTCCCTGTGAAAAAGATTTAAGATTTCCCTACAGATTTCACGGTTTCACCGATGTGCCCATGTCCAGGCGTGCAACGTTAGCGAAGAGACGGTTTTCAAACCAACAAATAAAATAAGTAGAGAGTGGAACATAGACTGGTGAATCAGCTCAGAGTGAACCGCAAGGACGCTTTGCGTCTCTAAGCTGGATTCAAATTCATTTAGGAGGGAAAAAGGTAATTCCATTAACCAAAAAAGCACAAACTGTATAGTTGGGAATTTAACAACGGGACATGTGGTTTTTTGTTTTCCTCCATGGGGCATCATCGAGGAATTGCGACATCCCTACCACCTTAGGAGTCTAGTCTACTAGTGAAAAAGCGAGATTAGAATTATTTGATGGGCGATGTTGTTGTCTTCTACATTATTACTCTTCTGTCTTCCATAATAGTTTAGCCAACACATTTAAGTAAGAGTAAACATATATAATTGTTCAAATACTTTTATAGAACCCAGTTGATCTACATATATATTTTGGCTTATAATTACCCAATACAAACTCTCCGTTCCACTTGTTGAATTAATGCATCAAAATGTTTTTTTGTTATAATTTACTCGGTTGGGATAGTGACGTGTTGGTTCAATCAAGCCCGTTCCTAAATCGATTATATGCAAATGAAATTTTATTAGAAGATTTTTTTGTGCAAACAGGACGAGAATAATCAAATTGATGGCCCCAGGACGAGTCAAAATAAATATAATTATTTATACTAAATTTTTATACTTATTTATAACTCATTTTTTATCAATTAACATTCATAGCTAACACCTCGTGCTAAATTTAAACTGTATTACATGACAAAACTTACATTTTTTATTAACATACAACAAGGTATTTAAACCAAATCCTCTAAAATGTGAGAAAAAAATGAAAATCACATATGTTCTAATATTAATCCGTGTCACTTTCATGAATATAGTGTATATATCCGCGTATGCTTCACTATCTTGGTGGACCTCTCTAAATAACTTGCTAAAGAATATATCTTGATAGGGACTTCTAGTTTATAATTATTTATACTAAAATAGAAAATTCTAGAATATTCGTGGTGCTTAAGAGTATCTTACTCGCCCCGTGACGTCCATGCTAGTGTCATTTTTTGGGGGTCAAATTTGTCTTCACATATAATAGTAGATTCAATATTTGTTGATTGTACATCTAACTGACCAGATGTGGCTGCTGAGCAGATTGATTTGTCTTTACGTGGCGCACATTGTTGATGTATTGTGAACTTACTCTGAAAGTTTAATATTTTGTTTTGCGACGTATTCACTACTCTTGGAAACATTTTTAGTATATGTGGGCAGTAGCTTATGACCCTCAGGGCCTGGGACGGCTGCCCTTTGATCGTCTATAAGACTACAATGCAGTCTTATATAGACTCTTAAGTAATAAAATTAATTCTCACGAAATTGATTTTTCAGCTAAGCGTCGTTCCTTACAACGCTCGGGCTTGGTTGGATCTCTAACGAAAGCGTATAACTAGTCAAAGAAATACATGTTTGCTATTCATCTCTCGACTGTTTTCTTTTTCGGCAACAACCGAATCTTTTGTCCATCTGATTCATTGCCGAGAATAATTTACAGGTTATGCTTTGCCAGGTCTGTTTTATCTGTTGATTTCGTGAGGGCTTTTACTTTCATTTCGTTTTCCCCTTTTGTTGCTGCAGGTACTGGTTCCCATTCCGTTCTACACTCAAACCTAACCAAAAGAGCAGCGGGGATTTTTGCAGTGCATCTTCTTGCTTGCATTTTTTGTGTAGCTTTTCTTTTAACCTAGAACAAGTTAAAATTAATTAAACTAGGTTTTACAAAATTTGGAACATGTAATTCAGGAAAACAAACACCGTAAATTTAGTTTTTTGGAATAACATAGACTGGATTTCATTGTGTGTTTTGTAATAATATAGACTAGATTTCACGTTACAGTCCATTGCACTAGGTTTTACAAGTTTCGAAACATGTAAATCAAGAAGCATCATTGTAATTTATGTTTTTTGAACTCCCCGTGAATGGAATTTTTACTAACGAGTTTCTTTTTTTGGATTTGCTATCCGACATTTGACTACTTATTTGTTTGCAATCAGTCGACCTTTCTGTCCCTTTGATTAGGCCGTGACATCAAAACCCGTGAATGATTTTTTCTGCTTGCGTGCTATTTTATGGACTATCGCTTTGTCCGTAATTTTCTCTATGACTTGCCTATCTTTTTGGTTGGCGTGGCATGCGGTGTATTTGTTGCGTGGAGAGCTAAATAGTACGAGCGTCTTGAATCTAAAATGCAGGGCATACAGCATGACTCAATTAATTGATAAATTTTGCTTGAATTAATACTAAATTTTTATGTAGCACAGATTACACTCCATTACAGTAGTATTTACATTATCCATTACATGTAATTTTGGGCAAACACCACTGTAATTTTACTATGGAAAACATATAGACTAGATTTTGTTTACAGGTTCTCTATGTTCCATTACAATAGTATTTACATGATATAGAACATGTAACCTTGGGCAAACACCATTGTAATTTTATTTTTGAAAACATGCAGACTAGATTTTGGATCCATAACCCGGGACTAATGACCTTGTTTCTACTAGTGATAAGTTCTCTATCTAGCTAGTTACATCCATTACCCTGTTATTTACATGATACAGACCATGTAATTTTGGGTAAATAACACTGTAATTTTGTATCTTCTTAATCTCTTTGCTTATTGCTAATTATACGTAGAAAGTTGAACCAGTAGCCTCCATGTAACGGTCATTAATGATTATCTATGGGGAGTGGGGAAATTTCCTCATGCCACATGTCATCTTATGACTGAAGGAAAAATTGACTTATAACGAATTAAAAATCAGTCGATTGTTAAATAGACAACCCCAAGAAATATGTAGCGCTCGGCGAAATATGGCGTTGGGCACCCAGAATTCTCGTGTGCAACTGCTATTCGAGCAGGATTTTCATCCTGGCGCCAGCTAACTAGAGCCGCGTTGTGGCTCTAAGACCCCACTGGCTCCTCTGCTTAAATCTAGATCTCTTTAGATTAAGATGTTTATGAGTAAATACTTACTTACATTGATTTCATAAATATTAGAAATATAGTGCATTTATATGTAAGTTTTTCTTTCCCCCGTAAATCTAGAGAAAAAGTATGCTTGTGTGAGTAGAAACACAATTTAGTTGATTGTACATTCGTAAAGCTTGTCGTCCCAGCATTCAAACAGTTGAACCGGCCACATAATGTCAGAAATCCTCGGCAAAAAGAGGTTGTGAGAATGTCGGGAGAACTTATTAATTAAGAGATTAAAAAGATCACCACCCAAAGGCCGGTGGCCGTAGTTCGGTACTGATGGTTTCCATTTTCCCAGACGAGTACATCCATTGCAACTAAAATTTAAAAATATGAATAAAAAAACATAGATTGTAAATATTGTCGAAAAGATCGTCATATCAATACAAAAACATTGTTTTTTTTTTTGCCAAAAACATGCGAGCTCTATGCTATCAAAATCAAGAAAATCACCACTGAGGGCAACTGCAGCACAAGACAGAAGGTGCGACAGCTGGAACGATGGAACTAGGGCTTCAAGAGATGGTTACATGTACAACCCCCACAATGATTTTCACGGACCCAACATCGTCTCATGCGTACAACAAAGACACACACACATGGACATACACGATTCTCTGGTTGACTCGGTGGCCATGATGATAGCCCGGCTTAAAGAATAGAGTAATTTATACTAAAATTTTAAACTGTTCATAACTCATTTTGATCAATTCACTGTCACAGCTAATATGTTACGTTAAACTTAAACCATATTATGTGATAAAAGTAACATTCCTTTTTAATATTGCACCTTACAAAGGTAATTAAATTAAATCCTCTAAACAGTGAGAACTAATGAAAGGAAAAATCCACATATCTTTTCGGATCAATCTGTGTGAGTGGCATGAATGTAGTGTATATATATATCAGCATATTTTTAAATATCTTGGTGGTTATCTCTAAATTATTTGCTAAAGTATATCTTGATAGGAATTTATAGTTTCTAAATATGTATACTCAAATAGAAAAATCTAGAATATACATGGTGTTTAGGATGATATTATGACCGCGTCGTTGCCATATTGTTGTAACTTCTTTAGAGGCCAATGTATCTTATACTCCCTCCATTCCAAAATATAAGATGTTTTAGACATTTAAGTTGGACTACATACATGGATAATAGCAAGGTGAACATGGGGACATTTGCACCCAGTTTGGAAAAAAAAGGAATGCTAAAAAATTCTGAAAAAAAAGTGCATACGCATATTTGCAGGTTCTATGTGTGTGTCGAAAGTTTCGCAGAGAAACGACTTCTTTTTACTTGACCGGTGGAAAAAAGAAAAACAATATGTGCTATACAAGTCCCATGTATGTCACATAATTTCTCTTTTTCGTGGAGGAAAACAAAATTCACGAAAACTTCGTGTCGTGTACATGTTTATGCGAGATGTGTCCGTGAAATTTTATTTCGGAATTTTTGACATTTTTTAAGGCATTTTAAATGCATTTGTCAAAAGCGGGTGCAAATGCCCCCATGTTCTCCTTATTCACACTCCTACATACATAGCTAAATGAGTGAACAAACACACTAAAATATAGAAATCCCACACTAAAATATGTCTATATACATCTGAATCTAAAATAAAATGAAAACATCTTATATTTCGAAACAGAGAGAGTATATAATAGTGAATTCAATATATGTTGATGACATGTCTCTGCTACATATTTTGAACTGATATAGCATCACTCTGGCTTATATAGCCTTTAGTACAACTTGTAAGGCGTTCACTGGCGAGAGACTAGCAGTAGCAGCCTAACTCGCCTAGCTGCCGATGCTGATCGGATTGCTTTGTCTTTACGTGGTGCACGCTAATGATTTGTATGGTGATCTTACTCTTCAAAATCGCATGGATCGTGCGCTGCTTCAACCGACTCGAACATGCGTCGTGGACTCGGCTCCCATGTGTTAGGGTTGTTTCGAGACGCTCTGACATGCGTGGTATATGTCATAAGTCACACCAAACTGATCTAGTTTTTTCCACTCTCACGCCTTGCACCGTCATTGTAGTCTACTCTTCATCCCGAGGGCCGGCGTGCACCAGCAAACGGGACAATGAGCCTCCATAACCAATCGCGTTTGTGATCCTGTACGGGAGGGGGCGAATTAGTTTTTTTGGAAAGCGCTTCTTGGAGTACGTCTGCCTGAATAGAAGACACCAATTAGAAAGAGAACAAACAAACCGTTGTTGAACCGGCTTCAGAATGTTAGAAAATCGTCGCCAAAATTAAAAGATCGTGAGAATGTCTGAAGAAACTAGTGTAAAAAAAAGAACACACCCAAACAAAGGCCGGGGCCGCTGTTGGGTGCTCGACGGCGAAACACGGCTCCGTCCGCACCTGGCAACGCACGGGCAGCCGTTTCCGAACACCCAATCCCGTTGATCCGGCCCTCGGAAATGTCAGAAAATCCTCGATCGGCGGGAAAAGATTGTGGGAATGTCGGAAGAAATGGCCGGGGCGCTGCGTCGTCGTACCGAACGAACGGCGAAGAAACACACGGTTCCGGCCGCAGCCGCTCGCGCAAGGGCGCCCTTCCGAAAGTCCAACCAATCGGGGCGATCGGGCTTGGCGTCCAAGGGGCAACAGCGGAGTCGGATGCGCGCGGCTAACATGCTTTGTGAGGCTGACCAGAAACGCTCGAGGGGTTAGTTTAAGGCGAGTCAGATCGAGACCGCATAAAACAACCACTCTGCCTTAAATAAAATGTAAACAAGAGGCCACGGCCACGGGAGCAGAGCCCTGGTCGGTCTAGATGCGATGCGCCGGCGAAATCTTGGGGGAAGCAAAACGGCCTATGAGGTGTCCAAAGAGTCGGCCAAAGCCGCCCGCCGGTGATCGCGGCACGAGACGTACCACCGCTTCCTTCTTTCTCCTGCCCCGGACCAAAACCAGAAGGATAATTAGAGCATCAATCGGTGTCTTTTTTGAGTGCGGGACGCTTGTCCGGCACGAGACGTACCACCGCTTCCTTCCTTCTTTCACCTCAGATCAGCTATAATTTCTCCTAGATGGTCTTAACGAAACTTTTTACCAGATCTGATCCTTCCGAATTATATGACCCTCCCAAAAACGCCACATGAAAAGACATTTTTGAGTGGTTTAGAGACTCCCGGGTGCAAATGCACTCGGTATTTAAAAAATATTTAGACGTCTCTCGAAATGTCAAAAATTTATAAAACAAATGGGTCGCGCATAGACCTTGACGTCATATATGTTTACGAAGTCGTTTCGTGAAAAAACCGACTTTTTTTATGGTCTATCTAAAAAAGACAAATTTTGGTACTAAAATAAGCCTTTTCACGAGACATCTTTTCATCTTTTATGCACATGTCACAAAAATGTCGAAACTTCACGAAACGACTTTCTGAACACATAAAATGTGAAGTTGTATCCCCGGAATTTTATTTCAGAATTTTTTGATATTCCGAACTTTGCTTTTCAAATACCAGGTGCATATGCTCTTAGGTTCCAAAATGGATTTCCGAGAAAACACCACCTACTTTGGTTTATCTGAAACTGCGAAATGTCAAGAAACAGCTAAGTCATTTAAAATAAGCTACTTGATGTGGCGTTTTTGCAGTCTCGGAGCCTCTGAGATTGTAAAAACGCCACATCAAGTAACGCATTTTGAGATAGTTTCTGGAGAGATCTCAGACGTTCTGAGATTACAAAAATGTCATGTCAATTGGGTTATTTCGAATAACTTAATTGTTTTTCACTTTCAGATAAGCCAAAATTGATGACATTTGTGAGATTTTCAGACCCTCTAAGTCTATTTTCAGAGTCTGAGACAGTTACAACACTTCATGTAATATGACATCTTAGTGCTGGACAGATTTGGTTAAAGGTTTTTCGGAAGACCATATCTAGTTGATAGTTTGGTTAAGGATCATTTAAGACGAATTATACTCAGACCAGATGCCGATGAGATTGACGTGCGTGGCTCGTTGCAAGATCTCTGTCAGTTCGTTCGGTGTTTCAACACCTGATGCCGATGAGATTGTGCGGCATACCACCACCGTTTTCATCGGAAGAAAGAAAAAGGTTTGTGTGATTGCAGTGTTTGTACTAGCTTATTATTGGTTACTCTGTTTTTTAGAAAGGGCTGACTTTTGGTTAGGAGTTGGTTACATGAGAGTGCAAGGCAGAGATTAGCTGCTCAATCCAGCCCGTCAGTCCATTCATGGAGGCAACAAGAGTGTCAGCGTCCGCACGTTTCAAGCCACACGCCACGACCTTGTCCTTTGGCGCGTGTGCAAGGGCCACCTGCTCCTCTGCCTATCAATCTATCTATGATGGTGCCTCTTGGACGACACCAACCTCCCCACGGCCCCGGGGAGCCTCGTCCACGCGAGCCTCTCTGTAGGCTGCAGCCTGTAGCAGCTGGAGACCAGGCAAACACGCCCGTTTTCACGACCAGGAGCCGCAATTTTATTCTTCTCCAAGAAAGCACCACGTTCACGTTTTCCCAATCTGACCATTATTTGGAAGCGTCCTACTGGCACAGCACATTAGGGCCGGCGTCAGGTTGGGAAACAAAATTTGGTTGTGTCACTTTTTTTTTAGAACGACCAGCACTTTGAAATAACATTCATATTCACTGTAGCCCAAGCGAGCCTCACATTGGTTGCAATGCATCCCTGACCAGGTGGTAGAAAACAGCAGCATCTAGAGTCGGGTATAAACTACATTTCCATGTCCCTTGTGATCTTCGGAAGACTAGAAAACTAAAGGTGTATACATACTGAACAGAGCACTCAAGGCTCATCTGTAATCTATATAACTACCATGTCGAGTCTGATGAGAAGTTTAGAAACGATCCTTCCGCACGAAAATTCGGACAAAATGCAAAATCACATGATATTAAGGCATGTGGACCACCCGAATAAAAAATCACAGAAATATTACACGGAACAATCGTACGAGTCACTATTTCTTTTCAGTAATCTTGCCTCCGGCGGAAATGCCTGAGGATGAAACTGTCCGCATACAAGGGGTACTTTTGTCGTATGAGACCTTTGATGCACTTCCAGAAGGAAAAATCGACCTGCTCGCCGTCCGTCCTAACTATGAACAAACACCTCGAGTTCTCGAATTCTGGATGCAACCCTAGCTGCAAAACGTAGTACTAGAGATGTTAGTTCTCAGATGGGGCAGATCGGAATCATATCTGATTTGGGGGAAAGAAAAAATATCAGGCTCCGAGCTAGGCATCTAGTACACCGTCCAAAAGTCAGCATTACAATTTGTCATTAGAAAATGGGAGGTTGGTATCAAGACAGATAAAATAATCATTTCGAGGTTTGCTGGCAACATGTGATGTACCACCTTAACACATCAGGGCAACAGAATGTCAAACTACAGATAGACTCAAAGAGTACAAAAATTAAGACTGCAGATGCAGAGCAAGAAGAGGTATAGCCACGATCACAGATTAACTTTCTCTGTTCTACCTTTTGCAAAGAAAAATAACCTTCAGTAATTTATTTTCTTAATTCACTCAGAGTACGTACCGTGATGTAGTCAATACCACATCCAATTTTCTTCTCATATTGTGGATGATATGGAAGCAATCGTTCAAGAATGGCCTTTTCATGTTCAGGAGTCAGCCGATCACCACTTGAGTACCTGCCACAATTTCAATATCACTTCCTCTGTTATTCAAAGTATAACTGGTATTATAAAAATATGCATGTATAGTTCCTGGTCAATGATAGAGAGAGAGAAACGAGCGCAGTAGAATATAATAAGATAAAGAAAAAGCTAAGAAAATAACTGGTACTATAAAAATATGCATGTATAGTTCCTGGTCCCTGCTAGAGAGAGAGAAACGAGCACAGTAGAATCTAATAAGATAAATAAAAAGCTAAGAAAATTATAGTATCCAATGTCTTTTATAGAGCCATGTTCCCAATTGGAGTTTACTGATTGTTGCAAGACCATGGAACTACATGGCACACCTTATAATACTACAACCAAATGGTACAATGAGTCAATGACAATCGCTGACTCGCTGAATTTCATCAGTAAAAATCCATGGTAATTGATAGCATATGTTTTCCACAACAATGGCATTTCTTACTTCTTGCAGTAACAAACTTCATTTAAAAAAGAAAGTAGCATACTGACATCATTAAGATGGTTATGCGAATCACAATTCTCAAGAAGCACTAAATATGTGCATCATGCTCGAGTCAATTACATGCAAGAACTTCCATAGCAGGCAATTGTTTTTATCAAGGCTCCTATGTATTGCATAGTGCGTGTAACTGATCAAAGTTTTACGAGTCTTATTTTTCAGTGTGATGGAAACCAGAAGGAATTGTTTCCTTGTTATTGTTAGTCCTTTCAGCATTATGCTACAGAAGTTTTTATGAGTCTTATTTTGATGTTTTGATGTAAAAGGTATCGTAATTAAAGTTTTACGAGTCTTATTTTTCACTGTAAAAGGTTTTGATGTTTCCTGGAAGCAAGATGTTACAGAAATTCACTAGCACGTATATACGGGGAAAAAGTCTAAATCAGGGCACGAGTGATAAAATGTCGAACATGTTAAGGGCACATAAGCATACATTAACGAGTAACGAAAAAATTGTCAATCTGTCTGTCATCCATTATATTCCTCCCTAGTTTGCAAAAATAAATTTTAGCAAACTGTGGAACATAGACTGTGGATCTGGCAAGGGGATAGCGAAAAAAAAGAAATATAGACTGGCTAAATGGAACATAGTTTGCCGTCCCAAGGATCAAGGAGGGCTGGGTATTCATGACTTAGAGGTCAAGAATAGAGCCCTCCTCGGTAAGTGGTTGTTTAAACAATTAAACTACTGACTGAAGATGGGGTATGGCAGACTCTCCTTCGGAGAAAGTACATATGCTCAAAAGCGGTATCACAGGTTACTTGGAAACCCGGTGACTCACACTTCTGGGCTGGCCTAATGGCGACGAAGAAATTCTTCTTTCCATTTGGGTCTTTTTCCATCAAGGATGGTTCGGAGATAAGGTTCTGGAAGGATAAATGGTTAGGTAATACCTCCCTCCGAGAGCAATACCCGGCTTTATATAATATTGTCCTTGGGCGTCACAAGAGCGACACTCTCGCTAAGGTCATGGAGAATTCTCCACCTAATGTGACGTTCCGAAGAGATCTCATGGGTCCCAGGTTAGCATCTTGGAATGAGTTGCTACAACGTTTGGCTTTAGTTAACCTAACGGATGGGACTGCCGAGTTTCGGTGGAATTTACAAACTAATGGTAAATTCTCGGTGGACTCTATGTATAAAGCCCTCATAAGGCCAGACTTGCCTGTGGATAATAACCGAAAGATTTGGAAGATGAAGATCCCACTCAAAAATAAAAATTTTGCTTGGTATCTTCGTCGTGGGGTAATTCTCACAAAAGATAACCTTGCAAAACGCAATTGGCATGGGAGTAGTGTGTCTTCTGTCACAAGGACGAGATGATTAAGCACTTATTCTTCGAGTGTCGATTTGCGAGTTCTATATGGTCAATCATCCGGATAGGTTCTACCTTATTCCCACCACGTAGCATTGCTAATATTTTTGGTAATTGGCTAAATGGTGTGGACAGTAGGTTTAAACGACTTATTAGGGTGGGAGCGCTAGCCGTTATATGGTCGCTCTGGCTCTGTAGAAATGACAAAGTTTTTAATGATAAAAATTCTTCTCTCATGCAGGTGATCTACAGGACTACTGCTACTCTCCGTTTGTGGTCTCCGTTGCAACGTGTGGAGCATCGCGACCTTTTTACGGAGGTGTGTACAAGTCTGGAGGAAACGGCGAGAGACTTTTTATCCCAACATGGATGGCAGCATAATTTGCGGATCGGCCCTCCTTCTCCATAGGTGTGTTTACAATTTCTCATATTGATATGTAACTCGCCTACATTTTTATTTTTTCACTTTCGTTGAAGACTTTTGGTTGTGTGCATCCTAGCTATGCAGAGGCCGGGTGTAATACTTAAACTTTTAAGTAATAAAAAGCTCCCTTTATCGAAAAAAAGCAAACTGTGGAAACCCCAGTACAGCAATCAGTAATTCATTGTATGGCTTAAGTAGATTTTTTTTTTTGAAAGATTCAGCATTGCTGGCTTTATATACTAAGCAGAACATAGATAATAAAAACCACAAAAGTGGTAAATAAACAAAAAGAAAAAAGCATGGCAAGAGCACAGTTCTTGCCAATCCCACGCAAAGGATCCCCAAAATGGGCAGCTAAACCCCGGTAAGGCGCCTGGATTCTAAGGAACAGCGAATTGCCTGAATGATGTCTTTCACAGGAAGGATCTTGTTGGCAAAAATTCGATGACATTATTGCCGAATTTCCCACATGACCAAGATGATCAGCAAGTTTGAGTTCTTTTGGTTGAACACCAGCTGAGCCGGGAGGACTGTGTCATTCCAAAGCTACAAGATGGAGGTGAAGGCCGTCCAGGAGGCAGGGTTTAGGGCAGCGCAGCCTTCCCAGCATGAAAACCACAGCCAAATCTGTTTTGTGACAGGGCAGGAGCCGAACAGATGCAGTGAACTTTCCAACTCTCTCATGCATAGAGGACAGAAGTAGTTGTTAGGCCATCCTCGCCGCATAAGATGATCGGCACACTATAAGCGATCTTGGAATAGCAGCCAGGAGAAGAACTTACATCACAGAGGAGCCAACTGCTTCCAGATGATCTTCCGGAAGGTGTAAAATGAACTTTCAATGAACTGAATATTGTAGGCCGAACCTGGCGTGTACTGCCCCAAGGTGGTTAACTTCCATGAAATTTATGGCTTATACTAGATCAGTCTCGAGCCTGCACCATCTGCCATTGCCGACGTGACCATAGTGAAGGTGAACTTGAAAACTACAGTAGGGCAGCAGTGATCAGTATGATGGACTATGGTGGGCGTAAGAGACCACTGGTCAGGGGCTGGGCCAGGAGGAAGTAATCCACACAAAAACGGCTCTGTGAGCTGGGTGTGGTGTATGTGGACAGAGGGTCGACCTGTAAGCCTACGTGTGAGATGTTATATGGGCCTGGGCTCAACGACCGTCTGTCGAATGATGAAATGTAACTCTGAATTCTCACCCTGTTTCTGAACTCTCATCCTTTTTCCATATCCTTCATTTTCTATGTGCGTGAGTTCTGAGCCAACTAATAGGGATATCACAAAAAACTTGCTCGACCAACCAGTTAAACCATTACATTCAACCGAATCACTGCCTAATCACATCTTCCCTCGATACAAGGCGTACATTCTATCCAACACCAAACCCGTGTTGCAGACTTACTGTCATTCAAATTATACTACTACCTCCATTCCAAAATGTATGCCTTTTTAGCTAGCTAATTTAGCTTTCTAAAAAGGCTTATATTTTGGAATGGAGGGAGTACTATACACCTAGTCCAAGAGTTAGCTGGTCGAGTTATGCCTAAGCATTCAAATTAGAGAGCTGCTATGGGTCCGGCGTGTTCCCGTCCGACGCTTGTACAGAATCAACCTGGTCCGACGGATGCCAGCGTCGGACGGGAATGCAAAAGGACATGGAGTGTCATATGCAAAGCAATTCGTTCAAATAATACATTCGTGTGATCTAGCTATTCACATTCCATGCGTGACAAGCCCAGCTCGCACGCCATCTGTTCGATAAAGTGCATCAGGTATCACAGTACATTTACAGCAGGAATTTTCCCATAAACTATGATGTACACGTACTGGTGATGCCATACTAAGGGTCTGAGACTAATGTTGATTAAACTTTCAACAACAACAACTAAAATTAGGATGAACAATATACAAGGGGTGAAGAGGAACAGATGCCTACTTGCCCGAGTGGAGTATCATCCGGACGAAGCCAACGAGGGGAACGGTATCCTCGAGGATGAGGTCCTCCCAGTCCACCCACTCCCTCTCCGGCCCCCTCCTCCTCCCGTCCTCCGGCGCCTCGTCCTCCACCGGAGCATCCAACGATGCGTCCGCGTCGCTCTCCCGCTCGTCAGCGGCCGTCGTGGCCGCCGCCGGCCGCCGCAGGATGGCCGCCGAGTCGGGCGCTGCCGCGCCCTGTCCGGCCGACCTGACAGCCACCCCGCGGGCGGCGCGGGCGCGGCTCAGGAGGAGGGAGGCGGAGACGAGACCGCTAAACCCGGGGAGGACGAGGCGCAGGCAGGATACGGTGGGCACGGACATGGGGTGCGCCGCGGCCGACGAGGGGAACTGCATGTGCGGCGGCGAGGCAATGGAAGCGGGCTTCTGTGGTGGTGGCTTCGGGCGTCACGGCATGGTACGGGCGCGCCGTGCCACGAGTCGGGGCCTCGCGCGGCGGGCGGTGCCGGAGGAGGGAAGGAGGGGGGAGGTCGCGCGGTGTTGGTCGGGGTTTTTGCCCCCGGCGGGAGGGTTGGCTTGTCTCGGGGCGAAGCGGCGGGTGGGTGTGGCTGGGAAGTGAGCTGCGATGGTGCATGGAGGAGTGGATAGGTCTCGCGCCGCTCGCTGCGCCGGGTTGCGACCTCGTTGGCGTTTTCGTTTTCTCGAGTTCCATGTTCCATTCTGCGGCTATGGGCTCGTGACCGAGAAAATATCGCATGGAAACTAAATTTTCTCAAACAAATGGTAAATATCATATAAATTTATTTTTAAAAGCGAAAACTGTGTAAAACAAAACACAATATACAACAAAGAGTTTGGTTCTATAGACATGCGATATTAGAAGTTTGTAATTGAAATTGTCCAGAGCTCGTTTGGTAACAGAATCATGGAAATTGATTAAGATTTCATACCCAACGTGTTCGGCTGTTATGAAATTGAAAAAGCAGATTCAATTGGAATTTTAGAGAATGTTTTTGTATGTTTAGTCAATTCCTGTTTCGAACGGTTTCATTTCATTTCTTCAAAATAAGACAAAATGATGGTATCGGTGTCAAACGAGCTCTAAGAGTTTAAAAGGTAAATGTCAATAAGTGGTAGCACATAGTAAACACTAAAAACTATTGCTGAATTTCTTTTTATAAAAAATGAATATGAGTTTGAATTAGAAAAAGATCATATATCTAGAACATCACTCTTCTAAAAATGTGTTTTATTATTATTTTAAAACAATTTTACGAAGTTTTCTCATAATGTGGGTTTAACAGATATTTCATCCCCGTGGCCTCGAGAACCAATTGTACTTTAGTTTCTGAATAAATTGATATTTCTTTGGCTAACAGAGACTTGCTTTGTCCTCGATCTATAACTTATATCTTGGAGAACCTATGAAGGACTCCATATTCATTTATATAAAAAAATGAATATGAGTTTGAATCAATTTTAGTTTTCAGTAGAACTTCAACACACATGAAGGACTGCAACACACTTTCCATTTTATTTAGTCAAAATCACCTACCCACTTACTACTCAACATCCTTGTTCAAACATTACACAACCACATTTATAAATCAAAAGGGAAGTCAAATTACATAGGGATTAAAATTATGATTGTGATGATTTAAACATACCTTCATAGTTATACTAGTTATAGATATGTATGAGGCTGTCAAGAGATTATGCTAAAAAAATATCTATATTCACCTAATTCCATAGTCACAACCCTACGATTTTGCACACAAAAACGGTCACTGGACTCCCTTACTTTCTTGGACTTGCACCGAGAAGGTAACTTCCAAATGGCCACATGTGAACGAGAAGAAATCACGGACCTCTGAAATCTTCAAGATTGGATTCAAACTTCAACCACCAAGTTTCTCGACGACGTCGCCGGTTATCACACCCCTGCTGTATAATCCTATCCCTAAAATAATCTACTCTTAATATGTGATATTTCGGTCGACATTAAACATGACCTTAAATCATAAACAAATTTCTCGCTACTTGGATCTTCTACCACCAAAGTGCCACCGTAAAATAATCTACTCTTAACACGTCGTATATGTTGATCTTGAACAACTATGCTTGAACAAATTATAAATGCATCATTCATTATGTTACATTATAAATATATTATTTTATCTGATCATTATGATTGGGTTCTATCATTACCAAGATAATGGAAAAATGAGCATTTCAATGAACAACCAGAACAACATATAGTAAGGTTCATTGTTGTCTAGTGACAATGGCCCCAAAGGATAGAACCAATTCATTAAAAACATAAAGTAACAACTATAAAGGTTTACAACATCACCTAGGGTTGTCGAATACCGTTTCAACACTATTTCTATCATAACCTCATGTGTTATAAATTTGGAACTTTTTCGCAGTGCACAAGTACTTCAACTAAGTAATGTATGTAGCTATGTTTATGAGATATTTTGAACCGCCTGTTCTTTCTAGATGGGGGGAGGGTGATATTTTGTACCAAAGGTATTATATTACCCAGAATCATGATTCTTTATCTATTTATTAGAAGCAACCAGGGATACATAACCAATATACGGTGGGTGTAAAACCATACAGACCATCCAGAAGTGAAAGAAAGCGAAAATTTAACTAAGCTACTAATATAGTTGTCGAAAGAACTTCCTCCATGGGGAACAAACACATCGTTAAATTCATTTAGTCTGGCCTTCGTGATGATAGAGATTTAAAAACATTGTCTGCATTCCAACATAAATGCACACTACAATATGGCAATTTGGAGCGACTACAAGCCAGTAGATGCCAAGGTCCTACGCCAAACACAATGCCTCTTGCCAAACCGGCACCTTGATGACCCACAAGTGTAGTGTATCTATCGTAGTCCTTTCGATAAGTAGGAGTGTCAAACCCAACGAGGAGCAGAAGGTGTTGACAAGTGGATTTCATCAAGGTTTCACTACAAGAGCTAAAAGAAAATATTTATGGGTTTTTGGTATAACGAGCAAGTAAAGAACAAGTAAATAAAAGATTGCAACTATTGTTGCAGCAAGTGGCCCAATCCTTTTTAGCGCAAAGGACAAGCCGGTGGTGTTACTTATGATGATTAAAACGTTCCTGAGGACACATGGGAATTTCTGCCGAGCTACTTTCATTGCACGCCGTTGATTAATCTTCAATATTTTGATAAGTGTTGCATGGGTGAACCTATGCTAATGCACCGCCCATACTTGGACAAATGCATACTTGTGATTAAACCTCTTGCAAGCATCCGCAACTACCAGAAAGTAATTAAGATAACAACCTAACCACAACTTTAAACTCCGAGAACCTACACTCCCTTTTGCACTAGCTTGCGAACTGGGGTTCAGGTTTCTGCCACTCCGGCAACCCTATCGTAGGCAAACTAAATAGGGTTAATTGGATCTATGCCACTCCACTATTCACCACTTGGAGAAATGCCATTACAAAAACCCAACTTGGAAAATGCCACCATAACTCTCACATACCTCTACATATGCCATTTCTCTCAATACCAGTTCATATACAGCTCCTATACTCCCGTACATACACGTATAACTGTAGGGACATGAAGAAGAAAAGAAAAAAACACACCAGAATCCTTTGCGGCACTCACGCGTGGGGGACAAACCCAGCACTTTCCCCAAACCTGAGACGCGCGAGACGAACCCTGCCTAGACATGGCGGCGGCGGTCGGGTTCTTCCATGGCTGGAGCAGCTCGCGTGACGCGGCGGCCGCCGGAGTTGCCCGCTGCTGGAGAAGCTCGCCTCCGCCGTTGAGGACGCGCTCGCCTGGAGGAGCCCCCAGCTAGAGCCTGGAGGAGCTCCGCGAGGCGGCCGTCGGAGCAGCCCACGGCCTGCTACCCTCCCTCGCATGGCGCCGCGGCCGGAGGAGCCCTCAGGTGGGGGAGCTCCGCGAGGTGGCCGCGGGAGCAGCCCACAGCCTGCTGCCCTCCCTCGTGCGGCGTGTGATGGGGGGATACTTTCCAGGTTGGCCCATGGAGCCGGAAAGTGGACCCGCCAGAACCCAAGAGGCCCAAGTCGGGTTACACTTCAAGCAACATGCACTGGACAAGGAACAAGCCGGCCAGCCCGTTACGAGTCACCAGAAGGGAACGGACCCGGCGGAGAACGGAGTCCCAATACAACCCGGAGTACCAACTTGGAAGGTGAAGACCTAGAGTAGGACTCCGTATTCAAGTGTAACTCAGCATAAGTTGTAAATCCAGGGACCCGACCACCTTTATAAGGAGGGCCCTGGACCTAAGATCGACAAGTCTTACAAGCTCCCAAGAAACATCAAACCCGTAGTCGCCGACTCCCCAGATAGGAGTCGGAACCTTGTAATCGAGAACTAGTCCACAACAATAAAGAACAAGAAGGAAGTAGGTCTTTACCTCTAAACAGAGGGGCCGAACCTAGGTAAACTCCTTGTCCCTTGTCGAGATTAACCAGCTCCTGTGTACTTCGATCACAATGGCCCCACAACTAATCTTCCCTGAGGAAGAACTTGCCGTGACAACCCCACGACAGTTGGCGCCCACCGTGGGGCAAGTGATGAAAGGAGTCGAGATTACAGGAGAAGCTCGCCGAGGTATGGAGAAGCTCGCCATCGGCAGGGTCTACACCAACCAGTACGGTGAGACCGAGATCGACGACTACGGGTGGAGTCCAGAGATGGACAAAGTTGAGGAAGGCTACCAGCTCATCTTCGGCAAGATCAACGTGTTCGTTGGCATGGTCAGCACTACAGGTAACCATGCTAACGAGTTGGAATCTGTTTCAGAAGCAACAACTATCATCGGGTCTGACGGAGAGGAGTCCGTTGGTACATCACAAGTTGGCATAGTTGCCGAAGAGAAGGAGCCGGAGATGCTGCCGGAGCCAGTTTCAGAGCCAGATTATGATGCCGATTCAGAATCAATCTTACCCCTATTCGAGGATCGACTCGGATATGGAATCGAGGAGGAGTACGTGCAGTCACCAGTACGTCCACATCGTGTTGGAGTGTACATGTCCGGACCTGAAAACGGTGGAGATAATGCGGGTGGAAGTCAATTCGATCCCAATCTGCTGACAAGGGAGATCACAGCAGAAAACGCGGCGGCTCGAGCTGAGGAGTTGCTGACGGCTCGTCAGGCAATAGAAAAGCAGTTGGCAGATGTTGCAGAAGCAAATCGTAGATTGGTAGCAGACCAAGCCCTCTTGCAAGCGGAACAAACACGCATACAAGCTGAACAAACCCGCATACAGTCAGAGCATGAACGAGTACAAGCTGAAGCAGCAGCAGTGCGCAATCGCCAGCAGGAGCTCACATCAATTCAGCATCGGAGGACTCGGAGCCGACTGCATGAGGGAGTCCTCATAAACCTAACCAACTTGTTTTAGACGCCAACATGTCCAGGCATAGGAGCCGGAGGATCAGCACACGGAGCAGGAGCACCACCGCCACCACCACCACCACCACCCCCAGGAGGAAACGGAGGACTCGGAGCAGGAGCTGGAGCTAATGCACCACCCCCACCACCTGGAGGAGGAGTCGGCGGTATGGGTCCCCCGCCGCAAAGGTTTCATACACCTGCAGGACACTACTCAAACCCAATGGACAACATACACGCAGCAACTATGGTATTGGACAGAATCCCACTTATGGAAAATCCAACAGGTCAGGAGGCACGACTCGCCATAGATATGTTAAAAACGACATTGGCGCAACAAGCCCTCTATCCCAATTTCCCAGATGCAAGCCGGCTTCATTCAACTCCATACAATTCCAGAACAAGGAGTCGGCATGACGAGTCTCATCCGGCCGGGTCGTCGAGCGCAAGACGCCGCGAACTGGCAAGGAATCAACCTCATGTACCCACTGTTTCGGAAGCTCAAAGGCGAGTTGATGAAGCGAGGAACAGAAGAGCTGCAGCGACCAGAGCCCCTGAAGCCGGAGGAGCCGGTGGGCCAGCGCCAGCAACAGCAGTACCAGGAGTCCAGCCGACTCGTGCAATTATAGAAGTAAACTCGCCTGGAAGTTCACCTTCCTTGACGGGTCCAGAATGTTTATCAGAAGCAACCAGAGCCGAGTCCTTTCCAAGCAGCTTTAAGGAGCCTCGCAAGATTGGTAATTATGAGCCTAACATGGATCCGACTTCCTGGCTCAGCAGTTATGAGATGGCAATGAGTATTCGCAACGCAACTGGCAATTTGTGTGCAAAATTTATGTACCTTATGATGGATGGAGCAGCTCAGGCTTGGATGAGAAACCTACCCCCCAGGTCAATCAACTCGTGGGAGCAGTTGAAGGTTGCCTTCATTCAAAATTTCCAGGGAACTTGCAAGAAATTGAGCACCATTGAGGATCTAGAGAGATGTGTCCAGAAGAAAGGAGAATCTGCAAGGCACTGGATGAAACGAGTCTCGGAGATTATTAATTCTTCGCAAGGACTCCGACCAATCTCTGTGTTGATGGCCATGGAGAGGAACTGCACCTTTAATCCGTTATGTTGGAAGCTAGGGCGTATGAAATACAGTTTGAATCAAGGCATACCAATTACCATTGGAGAAATCATGGCAGGAGCTAACAAGCACGCAGCCACGGATAAAACCAAGGACCAGGAAGAAGTCGGAAAAGGCCAAGGTGGTAGTGGTCAGAACCACAACCAGAATCAAAATCAGAACCAAAATCATGGAGGGACCAAGCGGCCGTATGACCAGGAAGAAATCGTGCAGCTTTCCCCAATTGCCCGAACCTTTGCCCGACGCAGCTGGAGGACGAGCTGTTGTCATGGAGTCCCCGGCGCCGGAGTGCCCGTATGAGTGCTCGCCTCCACCGTCGAGGATGCGCTCTTCGAGGTCACCCGCCGCCGAAGCAGGTGTTTCCGAACTCAGGCGTTCGGAGAGGTGCGCACCGCGCGGCGCCGAGGTGGACGCGGCCTTCGCTAGGGACGCATTCCACGGCGAGGCATTCGTCTGGTACGTACGCGCTCTGGCGGTGGCGCCAGCGGACGGAGCCGACATGCTCGACCTCGCCATCGCCTCCGCCCAGCTGAAGGCGTTCGCCCGGTGGAGGAGCCCCCCGACCATGTGTCCAATTGAATTTTCGAATTTTTTTGACGTCCCAAATATTTAAAAGTGTTGTCTATAGTTGGCAAGAGGGGTAGTATGGTATATATACTGATATACACACACTGTAATACATGTATTTTTTCTATTGTTATTGTCTTAAGTTGAGGAAAATGGCATATGTAGAGGTATGTGAGAGTTGTAGTGGCATTTTTCGAAGTTGAGTTTTTGTAATGGCATTTCTCCAAGTGGTGAATAGTTGAGTGGCATAGATCCAATTAACCCAAGTAAATACACCATGTATTCCCCTAGGCCCTTAAAAGGTAAAGTATCATGTAGTCGACGTTCACACGATACCACTAGAGGAATAACAACACAACATGGATCATCAAACAATTAAATATTACTCAACATTATGCATTACTAGCAACTAGGCTTTCCCCATGTCCTCAAGAACCAAACGAACTACTCACAAGACATCATATAGATCATGATCAGAGGTGATATGAATATGGGTAACAATCTGATCGTAAAGATAATTCACCGATAAAACTCACAAGCATCAACTAAAAACGTTAATTAACACCCGGGAAGTGATCCCAATGAACAATCAAGTCACAACTTTAAAAGCTACAGCGAGATGAGATGGGGTGATGATGGGGATGAAGGTGCTGATGGTGGATATGAGGTTAATGACGATCCCTATGATGCCCGGCGTGATGACGATGACGATTTCCCCCTCCGGGAGGGAATTTCCCCGACAGATTTCTCTCTGTCAGAGCCCTTCTTCTTTCTGTCTGGTTTAGACATCGCAGAGGCGGCGGAAAAATTCTTCGAAGTCTGCCCCGACGTTGTTAGGTCAAAGGCAAGTAATACAACGAAGGGGTGCCGGAGGGGGGCCTGATGATCGGTGATGGTAGCGTTGGGTTGTGCCCTAAGCGAAGGCATGGTTGTAGTAAGTAGCAGTTTTCCCTCGTTAACGAACCGAGATTTATCGAACCAGTAGGACTTTGAAATCAACAACAAAGTGAATGTTGAAGATCTCTGGCGCTTAATCTTCAACAAACGTGGAATTGCACACACTAAACCAATTAATTTGCCCCGAACGGCGGAAAGGTTGTCAATCTTTCCGGTCTCGCAGAAAACAAAGCGGTTAATTGTATAGTGAAATAGATGAAAATATGAAAGTGGACCAGAGGAGAAATGATGATGAAAAGTGATTAATAAAGGTTGAAATCAATGTAAAAAGATGGACCGGGGCCATGGGTTCACTAGTGGAGTCTCTCAAGTAAATAAAACACTCATATGATGGGTAAACAAATTACAGCTAGGCAATTGACAAGATTATAACACAAACTTAATCTAGCTATGACATAGAGAACATGATAATATTTATGTAGGCATCACGACAATGAACAAAGACCGTTGAGTCCAACTGCATCTTTGTCTAAAAAGTCCACCGTGGGATCGCTATCCAGCCTATCACCCAACGGTATTAAGTTGCAAGCAACAGACATTTGCATTAAGTAAAGCGCATGAAGTAAGCAATACTAATATCAAAAGAGACATTAACACCGCTGTTTTACCCTTAGTAGCAACAGCACACCCTCGCCCTTAGATGTTTCTGTCACTCGTGCCCAGGAACAAAAGGGGGCATGAACCCACTATCTAGCATAAATACTCCCTCTTAGAGATACACACAATCACTTGGCCAAAGTAACTACGCACATCGGAGAGCATGCAAGAACATAAATCAACATATAAGAATCATGCACAATCTGATCATAACTTCATAATCCATCAGATCCCAGCAAACACATCACATAGCATTACAATAATCGATCTTGATCATGTTAGGCAGCTCACAAGATCATAATACATGAAGCACAAGGGAGAGAGACTACCATCTAGCTACTGCCATGGAACCGTAGTCCAAGGTGGGACTACTCACAAATCATCCCGGAGGAAGGCATGGCGATGAAGAGCCCTCCGGTATCGATCTCCCCTCCGGCAGGGTGCCGGGATCAGCTTCAGAATCACCCCTGAACTAGGGTTTATGGTGGCGGCGCCTCGGGGTGACTTCTCTCGAAAATAATGGCTGCCTCGATGTTTTGGGATTAATCTAATTTTATAGGCGTCGGAGGGGGCCGAGGCGACCCATCAGGAGCAGGGGTGGGTCCCACCCGCCGCCCTAGGGTAGGTCGCGGCTGGGGGTCATACCTGCCCTGTGGGTGGCCCCCAGGGCTGCCCTCTGGACTGAAACTCCGTCTTGGCGAATAAAAAATCCTCGTAAATTTTCAGCGCATTCCGAGAATATTTCCTGTGGTAAGTTTCTGAAACGAAAAGACAGCAAAAACAGTAAACTGGCACTAGGCATCTTGTCAATAGGTTAGTCCGACAAAATGCATAAAAATGATGTAATGAGATTGTAGAAACATGTGACAACATCACAAAACTAGCATGGATCATTCAAAAATTATAGATACGTTTGACACGTATCAGCACCCCCAAGCTTAACTACTACTCGTCCTTGAGTAGGTAAGTGATAACAAAATAATTTTTGATGAGACATGCAACCAACACAATCTTGATCAAGATAGTAATGTAAAGCATAGGACGTGAATGAAGTGATACAAAACAATTGTCTATAGTTGATAGCAAGAAAGCAATGAATAACCAAGTTGAATCATTCAAGCAAAACCTTTCATAAATAGTACGTTAAAGACATGAAAGCAATGTGACCCACATATTTGACTAATTCTCAAAGGTAATGGTTCCACGACAAAAGTGTTTGAGAATCAACACAAAGGAAGATGTAAGTATTAGCAAAAAGCTTCAACTTCCAACGGCTTATCTTATAGATAAAGTCAATATAAAGATTCATGTTTAATCTGATGATGCAATATGATCAATGATACCCAGGGTCAATGTTGTATGTTTGCTTTGGTGGAGATAGAAGGAAAAGGAAAACTGACTCAACATTTAAAGTAAAAGAAAGGCACTTCGCAGAGGAAGCAGGGATTAGTCATGTGCTAGAGCTTTTTGATTTTGAAAAACAGAGATAAAAACAATTTTGAGAGATGCATAATTCTGTCAACGATTCCATAGCTCAGAAGCCCATTAGTCCCCTATGTCAAGAAAGGTCCTTAGAGTTGTGAGAGCGGCTGGTTTTAGAGGAACGGGTACATTCCTCTTTCTCCTTTGTTTCACCACTAACCAATGTTTGAGCTGATTTCTCAGATTTTCATTGTGCGGAGGAGAATGGTGAGTTATATTATATTTGCTTAAGCCGCTCTCGGGTTGATTCAAGTGAGGACGTAAACCATCAACACCGGGTGAAATAGAGGGAGAAAAGAAAATAAAAGAAAACCTTGCTCGAGATAAGCTATAACGAACCCCCTCCTTACTTCCTCATGAGCTTGAAAACAGAGGCACCAAAACGAGAATATTTTGAAGGTTTTAAAGGTAGCACATGACAAATTTACTTGGAATGGCAGGAAATACCATGCATAGGTAGATATGGTGGACTCAGCTGGCAAGATAGTTTGGCTTTGGGATTTGGATGCACGAGTGGACATCACACTTAGTACAGAGTTTTTTGGCTTAGCAAAAATGGTATTTGAAGCAAACATCCAACATTAACCGGTAACAGAGTAACATAAGACATCAGTCAATCATAACCATAAACACTCCACACTGTCTCCCTTGTTGACCAAACAGTTCTTTTGATGGAAAGATTAGCTTTATGAATTAACAACTACGAAACACCACACAGTTTCAAGCTTTTAACTGTATTTCTTTACTAATCAATTTCCACTCAAATAACCAGCAAGTTTAAGCATTCATCTTAATATCTCAAAACAATTGAGAAGCATCAAGTATCCACACAATGATCTACAAGACTATGCAGGCTTTCATTTCATTCCAATATCACATGGATAGCATTTTGTCACTTTGACAATTCAAGCAATTTATCAATAACAACTCTCCAACAAGTATAAGTGAAGAACAAGAGAGTTTAACATCAACAACTAGCATCTCTAAACAAGATAAAAGCTAAAAGCGAGAGCTTACTAGCAAACAAACAGTAGCTAAGAATACTCAACAAGATATAAGCGAAGCAAAGGAGTATTCAAATGAAAAAGCGGAGCGTGCCTCTCTCCCACACAAATAAAGCTAGGATCCAACAAGGATATGACCAGCAAACAAACAAAACTGAACTGAAAGAAAAAAGACGCTCCAAGCATATCACATAATATGTAAAGTGATAAAAACATAGTTCAACGAAGACGACCTTATGATAGTCGATGAAGAGGAGGGGATGCCTTGGGCATCCCCAAGCTTAGACGCTTGATGGTTCTTGATATTCAGAGGGGGTGCCATGGGGGCATCCCAAGCTTGAGCTCTGATCCATCTTCAATTTCTTCATTATCCTCTCCTTTGGAACTTAAAAACTCCCTTCACACAAAACTTCTCATAAACTGATTAGAGGGTTAGTGCTCATAAATTAAAATACACATGTGTTCAACTCAAGACAAATTGCAAACAACTTTATTGGGCATTAGCTACTGTTTACTAAGCCTCAATATGACACTCCACCTCTAGAGTATCACATTTGACGATAGTAAAAGAGACGAATACAAAATAAAAGCAGAATCTGTCAAAAACTGAACAGTCTGTAAAGATCGAATTTTTCAAGGCACTTTTGTAGCTCAAATCAGAAAACTCAAAACTAACGAAAGATAGATAAAAGTATCAGGCTTGCTGTCTAAAAATATCAGAAAAATATAAATTCAGGGATTGTTCGAGATTTTCTGCAACAGGCGCATAGAATCTGTTTCTGGACAGCAAAACAATACCTCGCACTTTCAATGCATTAGAGGCTAAACTTGGCACAAAAAAACAAAAAAAAAGATACAATGAAGTTGCTACAGAGGCAACAACTCCATGACTCAAGAAAAGCAAAAACAAACTGAAAGTAAAAGATGGGTTGTCTCCCAACAAGCGCTTTTCTTTAACGCCTTTTAGCTAGGCGCAATGCCAAATATCAAGTCTTTTCAAAATCCATTTCAACTTTTCCTTCAATAAGCACTTTTTCTCTTTGAGGGGAAAGGAAAACCTGCCCTTAATGGAAAACGAAAGCGTATGCAGCCCTTTTAACATCAATAAAAGCTCCCACGAACGAAGGAAAGATCTTCCAAGAACAATATTAGCTTGAGCTTTTGACTCCAAAACCAAGAAATCAACCAAAGTAGTCTTATTTTTAAAAGTGACAAGAACTTCATTAACTCTTTTATAAATTTTGAAGAGCTACCATCAGAATGAGAGTGACAAAGAGGATAATCAAATAAGTCTCCAAAATTCATAGTATCGAAAACCATTCTAGGCATAGTTGACATCATAGAACCAATATCGCAATAAGCAAGGAACCTTCTATCATTTATTTCAATAGGAATATAAGGTTCCCAATCTCCATCTATTTAAAGAATTTGATAATTTTAGAGCTCTTCTCTATTCCATTTAAATTTAGATCACACAAAATATTTTCTATTTTATCCAATCTATCAAGTATTCCATCAGTTTTCTCATCCATGGGAAAAACAACCAAACCATTTATAATTCTAAGAGATTCCAATTCATCAATTTCAAGAAAGTCTCCTCTAGTAATGACGTCCAAAGCATGCTTACATGCATCGGATAGTCCATAGTAAAAGCATCTCAGTAAAACACACATAACAAGCATGGGTTGGATCTTTTGATGTAATTCTGAAATTCTATCCCAAGCATTTTTGAAACTTTCTCCACCCTTTTGTTTGAAGGTGAAGAACTCAGCCAAGAGAGGCATATCAAGAGTGGTAAAGCTAGACATAACGACAAAGCAAAATAACAAGACAGAAATAAAGGCTACACTAATTTTTGTGGGTTTAAAAAGTTTGCAAAAAGAAAAATAAACTAAATGAGAAATAAAGCAAGCAAGACAAAAACAAAGTAAAGTGATTGAGAGTATGAGACTCCCCTTGCTGTAGCTCCAAAGTCCTCGGCAACGGCGCCAGAAAACTGCTTGATGATCGGTGATGGTAGTGTTGGGTTGTGCCCAAGAGAAGGCGTGGATGTAGTAAGTAGCAGTTTTCCCTCGTTAACGAACCGAGGTTTATCGAACCAGTAGGACTTTGAAATCCAACAAAGTGAATGTTGAAGATCTCTGGTGCTTAATCTTCAACAGACATGTACCTGCACACACTCAACCAATTACTTTGCCCCCAACGGCGGAAAGGTTGTCAATCTTTCCGGTCTCACAGAAAACAAAGCGGTTAATTGTACAGTGAAATAGATGAAAATATGAAAGTGGACCAGAGGAGTAATGATGATGAAAAGTGATGAATAAAGGTTGCAATCAATGTAAAAAGATGGACCGGGGGCCATGGGTTCACTAGTGGAGTCTCTCAAGTAAATAAAACACTCATATGATGGGTAAACAAATTACATCTAGGCAATTGACAAGATTATAACACAAACTTAATCTAGCTATGACATAGAGAACATGATAATATTTATGTAGGCATCACGACAATGAACAAAGATAGTTGAGTCCAACTACATCTTTGTCTAAAAAGTCCACCGTGGGATCGCTATCCAGCCTGTCACCCAACGGTATTAAGTTGCAAGCAACAGACATTTGCATTAAGTAAAGCGCATGAAGTAAGCAATACTAATATCAAAAGAGACATTAACACCGCTGTTTTACCCTTAGTAGAAACAGCACACCCTCGCCCTTAGACGTTTCTGTCACTCGTGCCCAGGAACAAAAGGGGGCATGAACCCACTATCTAGCATAAATACTCCCTCTTAGAGATACACACAATCACTTGGCCAAAGTAACTACGCATCGATGCAAGAACATAAATCAACATATAAGAATCATGCACAATCTGATCATAACTTCATAATCCATCAGATCCCAGCAAACACATCACATAGCATTACAATAATCGATCTTGATCATGTTAGGCAGCTCACAAGATCATACATAAAGCACAAGGGAGAGAGACTACCATCTAGCTACTGCCATGGACCCGTAGTCCAAGGTGGGACTACTCACAAATCATCCCGGAGGAAGGCATGGCGATGAAGAGCCCTCCGGTATCGATCTCCCTATCCGGCAGGGTGCCGGATCAGCTTCAGAATCACCCCCGAACTAGGGTTTATGGTGGCGGCGCCTCGGGGTGACTTCTCTAGAAAATAATGGCCGCCTCGACGTTTTTGGGATTAATCTGATTTTATAGGCATCGGAGGGGGCCGAGGGGACCCACCAGGAGCAGGGGCGGGTCCCACCCGCCGCCCTAGGGCAGGCCGCGGCTGGGGGTCGTCCCTGCCCTGTGGGTGGCCCCCAGGGCTGCCCTCTGGACTGAAACTCCGTCTTGGCGAATAAAAAATCCTCGTAAATTTTCAGCGCATTCCGAAAAAATTTCCCGTGGTAAGTTTCTGAGACGAAAAGACAGCAAAAACAGGAAACTGGCACTAGGCATCTTGTCAATAGGTTAGTCCGACAAAATGAATAAAAATGATGTAATAAGATAGTAGAAACATGTGACAACATCACAAAACTAGCATGGATCAATCAAAAATTATAGATACGTTTGACACGTATCAGCCTACTCGGTGAGTCTTCATCCAAATAAGCTGCGCAGCATATGACTAGGTCATGGGGATGAAAGATCACGGGAACGAGTTGAATTAGACTTGACCGGTAAAGAGATAGAACTAAGCATGGAAATGCTGGATGATCAGATCTCGAGAAATTCAGTATCGCGATGGCAAAGGGAATAAGAATCTATGTTTATGGTTCAACGACAAAGTTATTTTGTGGAATGCACAGGGGTCATAATGGGCATCCCAGTCCCGCTGATGGTCATTGATCGGAGAGGAGTCTCGGTCATGTCTGGAGTGTTCCCGAATCATTCTGGTAGTGTTGAAATTGTCAAAGATAGGAAGAGAGAGTACCGGAAGGGTTCCGGAGAAAACCGAAGGAGTATCGGAGTGATCCGGAAGGAGTTTCGGAGTCACGAGAATTTATATATGATGTGAATATATTAGTTGGAGAATTATATATATTCATATATTGGTGGAAATAAATTTGATATTGTTAAATAATTAATTGGAGAATTAAATATTTATATATTATAATAAATAAATTAAATAATAGATAAATATATTAATTGGAGAATTATATATTTATTTATTGATTTAATAAAAGTTATTTATTAAATAAAAATGTTTTATTTCGAATTATGGGGGCAGCCCACCTTAATGGGCTACCTCCGGAAGGAGGGAGCCCACTAAGGGGGGCCGGCCACCCTAGGGCCAAGAGAGGGGGCGGGTGGGCTCCCGAGCCCTAGTCCAACTCGGACTAGGAGCAAGGGGGCCGGCCGGCCGGCTCCTCGTCTCCCCTCCCTCTCCTTTAGTCCCACATGGGGGAGCTAAGGAGGAGGGGTGCCCTCTTCCACCTATATATACAAGTGCCACGTGGGGTTTTTAATTAAGCCAAAAATTGGAGAAAATCCAATAAATCCCACGACACCTCCCGCCACCTCTCCACCTCTCTCGTACCCCGTGGCCCCAAGTAAGGGCCGTGCACGAGAGGGAAATCTTCCCCGCTGCACGCCGTCGTGCTGCCGGAATTCCACCAGAAGATCTACTTCCGCAACCTCGGTGGGATCGGAGGGACCGGGAGTCATCGTCATACACCGTACGTGTGTGAGTACTCGGAGGTGCCATTGCGGCACCGGTCGTCGTGCCAGGATCGTCACGACCTTGAGGTCGGCTTCGGTTCGACTACATCATCCACGTTCCTCTCGAAACGTTAAACGCTTTCGGTCTACAAGAGGTATGTCGCCGAAACCGTCCCGTTACCGCATTAATAATAGATAGATCCTGGCTAGTTTTGGTGTTGCATTTAGATAGAATTTTTTTGTTTTCCATCAACGAACCCCTTCAACGGGTCCATAGCAGTAGCTAGATGGTTGTCTCTCCTCCTTGTACTCCATTGCTTAGATCTTGTGAGCTGCCTATCATGATCAAGATCATATTATCTTTAACTGGTACATGATTGTGTTTGCATGGATCCGATGAATTGTGGAAATCATTACTTTTGTTCATCTATGTGTTATGTTTTATCTATGATCTTGCATGCTCTCCGATGCTAGTGGATGCTTTGGCCAAGTAATTGTTAGTGTCTTCAGATAGGATATTTATGCTAGATAGTGGGTTCATGCCTCTTTTTGTCTGAGCTCGGGTTGACAGAAACGATCAAGACTAAAGACGTGCTGTTGCCACTAGGAAGAAAACATCGATGTGATTTCCTTGTGTTATTTACATTGCTTACATTATGCACTTTGCTTATTGCAATGATCAGTTGCTTGCAGCTTAATACTTCTGGGTGACAAGCTAGATAGCGATCCCGTGGTGGATTATTAGTCATAGACGCAGTTGGATAACGGTCTATGTATTTTGACGTAATGCCCATATTAGATGAAACGGTGAACTATATTGTTTTATGATAGCATTGTTGTGCGCCCACAATTCTGTCAATTGCCATGCTGAAATTTGTTTACCCATCATGTATATCTTTTGGAGAGACACCGCTAGTGAACTGTGGACCCCGGTCCTATTTTTCTACATTGTTTACAACCATTCTAATAGCTTTTCATCATCATTTGCTCGCTGGTCATATTTCACTCTCATCATATTTTACATCTGCACAATTAATCCTTTGTGTTCGGCAAGCCGGAGAGATTGAAAACCTCTCTGTTTCGTTGGGGCAAAGTGAAAGAACAAGCTATGCCCGAGATGTCGCGTAGAGGGGGGTGAATAGGCGATTAAAACTTTTTCTATTTAATGGCTTGATAATTGCGGAATAAAACTATGTGTTTAAACTAACAAGCCAACAACCTAATTACTAGGCTCACCTATGTGCACCAACAACTTATGCTAAGCAAAGCAAGCAACACGGGATAGCAAGATATATAACTTCAAGCACGAAGGCTATCACAATGTAAATTGCATAAGTAAAAGCTCGGGTATAGAAATAACCGAGGCACGCGGAGACGAGGATGTATTCCCGAGTTCCTCCTTGTTAAGGGAGTACGTCTCGTTGGAGGGGTGTGAGCTCGCCACAAGAGGCCTACTCAAGATGCCACAAAGGCCTCACCCTATTCTCCGATGAACCTCACCCAAGGGATTGGTTCACCTTCCACTATCGGAATCCTTCGAGGCGGATTCCAGAGCCCTTTACAACTTCTCTTGGGGCACACACCCACAACTCAATTGGGGGCTCCCAAATTCATGCCGAAGCTTCACAACTCGAAGACTTCGCGGCACCTCCAAACCGTCTAGGGTACACAATGCACCCAAGAGGCACAAAGCTCTTGGGAACACAATGCACCCAAGAGTAACAAGCTTCTCAACGTCGATCTTCACGTATCACCGTAGGGAGAGCAACCCGATGCAACAAATGCAAGAGGCAAGAACACACAAAGTGGTCAAGTCCTTCACTCTCAAATTCCAACCAAGCAACAAATGCTTTGGGGGGATTTAAGAGAGGAAGAACAAATGGGATGAACACAAAGCAACCCCAAATCTAGATCCACTAGGTTCCCCTCACTTAGAGGAGAATTTGATTGGTGGAATGGTAGATCTAGATCTCCTCTCTTGAATCCCTAAGTTTGGGCAAGAATCATTTGAGGGATTGAGAGGAATCAAGCTCACAAGGTTAGCAACAATGTAGGCGAGAGCAAAACAAGTGAGCAAGAACCAGCAACCAGGTTTTGGGGAGGGAGGAGGCTTTTTATAGCCTCCCCCAAAAACAAGCCGTTGGAACCTGTCCAGGCCGGAGACTCCAGTCTAAGTGGGCTGGAGACTCCGGCCTGGGCCGGACATTCCGGTCTCCTTCCGGACTGGCGCCAGAGGTGCACCACACTTTGCGGAGAGGCAGGCACACCGGAGACTCCGGTCATCAGGGCCGGAGATTCCGGCCAGACCGGAGACTCCGGGGTTTCTCCGGGGTGCCTCCGGACACAGTCCAGGAGCGCACCACACAAAATCGAAATGGCTGAGAAAAA
Organism: Puccinellia tenuiflora; assembly: GCA_012064385.1. NCBI lineage: Eukaryota > Viridiplantae > Streptophyta > Magnoliopsida > Poales > Poaceae > Puccinellia > Puccinellia tenuiflora. Next base: position 629,682 of record QRDG01000716.1, read on the forward strand.
CACGGGGCCGGAGATTCCGGGTCCCTTGGGCCGGAGACTCCGGTAGGCCGGAGACTCCGCCCCATCTCCGTGGTACCTCCGGACCGAGTCCAGAGACGCACCACACCAAAGACGTTCGGCAGTGAATGTAACGCCCTGACCCCGGAATTATACAGAGAGGCTATGTAGTTGGCACAACCATCAATGTATAAAACAAAGATCGAGACTTGTGGAACAAACCGGCACATTGCATGACTCTACGACACAAAACATATAGCAACTCATATAAAGAGAATAATACAAATATTACACAACAAAAGGTCACAGACCATCAAGTCATCAAGCGGAAGCGGGTAGTGTTGTCTAACAACAAGAAACAAATATATGGCCTAAGAGGCCTACACATAAACATCACCCATGCCAGCTTGTTCCACGGTCCCAAGCTGCCACCTGGGAACCCCAGACTAGTAGTCGATGTCAACGAAGAACCCACCTAGTTGCTCGGTGTCGTCCTCCTCTGAAATACAGATACATAGAGGCAGCAAAGAGAGACTGAGTACGATGTACTCGCAAGTTTAGTAGGGCGATATAGGCCCAATGACTGACGGAGGCTCTAAAGCTGTTTATGTCTTTCTTTTGCATAAAGCTAATTGTAATAAACCGAAATATAAAATGACACATGGCATTCGTCTACTCAGAATATTTTTATAAAGGGGTAAGAGAGTAACATTTTCACCTTCGGTTCTCGGCGAACCTACTTGCAACCATCACCACTCATCTCACTCAAAGGCACTCCCTCGACTCCCCCTCGAGGAAATGAACCTTTATCTCAAGTTGATTATGCAACCTCTAGCTGCCATATCAATTAGGTTAATATTCTCTATGATCTTATATCCGTTCCCAAGTCGTCCATAACCGCGGACACGGCTTTTTGAAAAGATTAACCCTGCAAGGGTGTACTAATTTACCCATCGGTACCGTCCGGCTCACCTAGTTGGCCCTCTTCCGGGGAAGGCCGGCGAACGGGCGCGGTTAGACCTTTACATTGCATGAGGCTTACTCAAGGACCATCAGTGTGCGGAAGGACAGGTTCAGCGCTCCCAGCGCCCTGCCCCGCGGCCACATTCCTAAACACCATCATCCTCGTTTCTTTTCCACTCACACAACTCACGCGCAAATGTGAATAGCAAACTAGAGGACCCTTGACAAGCCCCTCACAACTTATTCGGTCAAAGGGGGTTCCATATGCCCCCACCTCCGGAAGCACGCTCAGTCTTGGTTCAAGAGGTAAAGAACTCGCACCTAGGGGCTAGAGTGAGGCAAAACACCATCCCCGATGGCAACTCACCCAAGCCGTCTTAGCATTTTACTTAAGCATCACGATTATCCACCATGCCCGAATCATTCCATCAACATCAATAATTATGGAATTCAATAACGGACGTAAAGCATCTATTTAAGCATGGCTAAGCATAGCTAAGCATATGAATACAACAATTCCAGCTTTATCTCGGCCAACACTTCAACCCTAGGGTTCATAGGTAGGGATACATGATGATTGGCTCGGGGAAGAACATGCATTCATAGGGTATTCTATTATTTACCAAAAGACATTTGAACCGCATGCAATATTATGGTGGATAAAATAAGTTATTAAAAACATAGGATGCTAGATGCCAAGAAGGTTAGGTTATCTCTTGCCTTGCTGCCCGGTCGTGAAGTACTGCTCGTCGGGGTAGTTAGAGAGACCCTCGACTCCGGAATCTATCGATACCCAAAGAAATACAAAGCACACATAAATTACACGAACACAAGGTGCAATGCTCAATCACATGATGACATGTCAAATTTATGCAAGGATATCATTATATAATTTAATTAACAAATTAAATGGAGCTCCAAATAATTAGTGCAAATATTTGGACACAACTCCATATTTATCTTAGTGACCACATTCTTCATACATTATCAAATTATTAGAGAAGTGGCTCAAATATGCATGAACATGGCAATAAAGGATAGGGTTCATCATTCCGATCATTTCGGTAATTTATTTGTAATTTTCGGAGTACCGATGAATAAATAGCAAATTAATTAAATAATTGAATTTACTTCATTTAATCAAATTATGAATAACATCAAATAAAAGTTTGTGATCATGACATGATATCCGCATGATTGAGTAGCACTTGACAAGTTGATCACTTTGATATTTAATTCATAATTTTTGGACAATTATTTAATAAGTTATGAATTTTTCCTAATTTGGGATTATTTAACCCATTTTAGGAATCTTTAAATAAAGGCAAAATAAGTTGCTCAAAGGATTAAGGAGAAGTTGCCAATTGATAGATGATGTTTTTCTGAACAATTTGACATTTGGTTTGTCCAATTTGAAGCATTTTTCGAAAAGATATGAATTATTTAAATTACAAATTATTTTCCAAAATTGCAGACTTTACTGTTTTGGGCCGGCCCGTAAGTCGGCCCAGGCCGGTTTGTAGGCCGGGTAGGTGCCAGAAGAGACCGGCCGCAGAGCCGGCCCAAACCGGGCGTTAGGCCGGGCCACTGCCCGAACAGGCCGGCCTCGTGGCCGGCCCAGGCCGGGGTGAGGGCCGGGCACCCCCTCGGAAGCAACCGGCCTGCTGGCCGGTTCTGGCTGGTGCCCAGGCCGGGCACGCTGGCGTGCGGGACGGCGACGACGACCAAAAATCGGCGGCGGTACGAAGCTCCTGGCGTGTGCAAAGCGTGTGCCGCGTGAAGGCGGAGCGATGCGTGGTTTCGGAGGCGGAGGGGGAGGACACTGGCGACGCGGGCGTGCACGACAAGCCACGGCCGCGGCGAGAGGACGGCGGCATCCGCGTGGGGCGACAGCGCAGAGGGGGCGGAGGGGGGAAAAGATGTCCAAAAGGACGGCGGGCTCACCACGGATGCGTAGGGCTGCACGTCGGAGGCAGGGGAGGCCTGAGGCGGCGGCAATTCGGCGAGGACGACGACAGCGAGCGACGGATGGCGTCGGAGGGAACCGAGCGATTAGCTCGCGTCAGTCCCTCCCATCAAGCAGGCGTCGGCGAGGAAGATGGAGGGCGGCCCGGCGGTGCTCCCAGTGCGGTCAGCTGGTCCCGGGGCTGACGGAGGCGACGACAAAGCGGCGACGGACAGCGGCGGTAAGCAGCGGCGGAGAGAGAAGCTAGGGTTAGGGTTTGCTCGCGGGGAGGAAAAGGGAAAAGCAGGTCGCGGGGCAGGTGGGCGTCCTCGGCAGGCTCTTGACCACCAGGGCGCTGCGGCCGGGCGGCATGGCCCTTGGCCACCTTGACGGCATGGCGCCAGTGCGCCATGGCGCACAGTGAGAAGGGAGGGGAGAGAGGGAGACTGACAGAGGGACCCGCTCGTCAGAAATTTAAACATTTCCAAAATTTCTGTTTTTTCCTTTTTAGTTCAGCAAATTCAGGGATTTAAAAGAGGCACTGAAACATGTTTGTAAAATCTGGAAAAATTCACATAGGCTCCATTTAAGCTTTTAAACTTCCACAAAATTTGGTGAGGTCAAATAAATTAATTTGACCAACATTTGTTCATAGTTTTAAATAGGGTAAATTGGAGCGATTTCCAAAATGTATTTAATTGGGGCATTTTAACAATTCCAAAAATCATGAAAATTTACATGGAGACTCTCACAACCATATTGAGACTCCCCATGACTTTAGTTTAAATTTTTGGAAGGTCTAACTTGGTTCCAAAATAGGAATTGAATTCAGCCAATTGCAACTCTCATGTCATTTCTTATTTACCCAAAATTAGGAATTGAGAAATGGTTTCAAAAGGTGAAACTGGAACTTCCTATACTATTTGGGAGTCCAAGCATGATTTGTTTTGACAGTTGAGCATTTGCATTGGTTGGATGTGGGGAAGTTTGACTCCCCATTTCAATTTGTTTCCAAGTGAAGATTGAAATGGCAAATGCATATGGATGCAATGATGCAAACGTGGAAACAAAAAAAAATGGAAAAATTCTTCATATTTTTCGTTACCAAGTTAGGGCTGTTACAAATCTACCCCCCTTACAGGAATCTCGTCCCGAGATTCTAGGCTTGAGTGAAGAAGGTGGGGTATTCCTGACGAAGACTAGTTTCTCGCTCCCATGTGGCTTCCTCCTCGGAATGGTTGGACCATTAAACCTTGAGGAACTTGATGGACTTGTTGCGGGTTTTCCTCTCCGCTTCATCCAAGATACGGATAGGATGCTCGCGATAGGTCAAGTCCTCCTGAATGTCCAATGCCTCATGATCAACCCCACGGATTGGATCCTTGAAGCACCGGCGGAGTTGGGAAACATGGAACACATCATGGACATCCGGGAAATTGGAGGGCAACTCAAGTTGATAGGAGAGATCTCCTCGCTTGGCTAGGATGGTGAAAGGGCCAACATAGCGAGGTGCCAACTTGCCCTTGATTCCAAAGCGACGAACGCCTCGGAGAGGAGAGACTCGGAGATAGGCTTTGTCACCAATTTCATAGTGGACCTCTTGATGGTGCTTGTCATAATAGCTTTTCTGACGGGATTGAGCGGCTTTGAGGTTTTCTCGAATGACACGGACTTTCTCTTCAGCTTCATTGATCACATCAGGACCGAAGAGTGACCTCTCCCTGGTTTCAGACCAATTGAGAGGAGTCCGGCACTTTCTCCCATATAGGACCTCGAAGGGAGCCATTTGCAAGCTGGCTTGATAGCTATTGTTATAGGAGAACTCGGCGAGAGGGAGGTATTTTTCCCAACTCTTGCCGAAAGAGATGACACAAGCCCGAAGCATGTCCTCAAGAACTTGATTTACTCTTTCAGTTTGACCGTCGGTTTGAGGGTGGTATGCGGTGCTGAAGTTGAGACGGGTTCCAAGAGCCTCTTGGAAACTTTGCCAAAACTTGGACGTAAATAAGCTTCCACGGTCGGAGATGATCCTCAAAGGAACCCCATGCAAAGGAACAATCCGGGCCATATATAACTCCGCCAATTTAGCAGCATTGATATCCTCCCGAACCGGAATGAAATGGGCAACCTTTGACAATCGGTCGATGATGACCCAAATAGCATTGTTGCCCTTTTGTGACTTTGGAAAGCCGGTGATGAAATCCATACCAACTTCATCCCATTTCCATTCGGGAACGGCTATGGGGCGGAGGGTACCAGCTGGCCTTTGATGTTCAGCTTTCACCCGGCGATAGACATCGCATTCCGCAACATATTTGGCAATTTCCCGCTTCATACGGGTCCACCAGAATTTGGGACGGAGGTCTTGGTACATTTTGGTGCTACCGGGGTGGATGGATATGGGAGATTCATGTGCCTCTTGGAGAATTAACCCTTTGGTATTTCCATTCTTGGGCACCACAAGACGGCCTTCGAAATAGACAACACCGGAGTCATCGATAGAGAAACACTTGGCCTTTCCACTTGCGACATTCTCCTTAATCTTGAGGATACCAGCATCATTTTGCTGGGCGGCCTTGATTTCATCCTCAAGAGTGGATTTGATCTCGAGGTTAGCTAGAAAACCGGAAGGAACAATTTCCAGGTTCAACCTAGCAAACTCCTCATGAAGAGCAGGTTGGGCCTTTTCAACCATCACGGTGTTGCAATAGGCTTTGCGGCTCAGAGCATCCGCCACGACATTTGCCTTGCCGGGTTGATAGTTGAGAGTCACATCATAGTCTTTTATCAATTCCAGCCATCTCCTCTGCCTCAAGTTCAGATCCGGCTGGGTGAATAGATATTTCAGACTTTGGTGGTCGGAGTAGATCTCGCAACGGTTGCCCAAAAGGTAGGGCCTCCATTGCTTCAGAGCATGTACCACGGCGGCAAGCTCCAAGTCATGAGTTGGATAATTTTGCTCGTGCGGTTTGAGTTGACGTGAGGCATAGGCGACCACATGGCCCTCTTGCATCAGGACACAGCCCAAGCCTTGGAGTGAGGCGTCGCAATACACGACAAAGTCCTTGTCGGTATCGGGAAGGACAAGTACCGGGGTGGTGGTGAGCTTGACCTTGAGGGTTTGGAAACTCTCTTCAGCCTTGTCTGACCACACAAATTGTTTGCCTTTCTTGAGGAGGTCAGTCAGTGCCTTTGCTATCTTGGAAAAGCCCTCGATGAATCGGCGGTAATAACCCGCCAATCCAAGGAAGCTTCGGATATCTTTGACGGATTTGGGAGTTGGCCAATCCAAGATGGCCTGAATCTTGTCTGGTATCACCGCTACTCCGGCAGCTGACACCACATGACCGAGGAAAATGAGCTCCTTTAGCCAAAACTCACACTTGGAGAACTTGGCATATAGGCGGTGATCACGGAGCTTGGTCAAGACTAGTCGAAGATGCTCAGCATGTTCGTCTTCGGTTTTGGAGTAGACAAGGATGTCATCGATGTAAATGATGACAAACTTATCGAGGTACTCGTGGAAGATAGAGTTCATCAGCCTCATGAATGTAGCCGGAGCATTTGTGAGGCCGAAGGACATGACGGTGTATTCATATAACCCATAGCGGGTAGTGAAAGCCGTCTTTGGAATATCCTCCTTTCGGATTTTTATCTGATGGTAGCCTGACCTCAGATCCATTTTGGAGAACACAGTTGCACCAGCTAATTGATCGAACAAGTCAGTTATTCTGGGAATTGGATACTTGTTTTTGATGGTCACCGCATTCAGAGGGCGGTAATCAACAACCAGTCGAGGAACAGTTGTATCCCTCTTCTTGACAAAGATGACCGGGCAGCCCCAAGGTGAGCTACTCGGCCGGATGAATTCTTTTTCTAGCAGCTCATCAAGTTGCTTCTTTAATTCGGTGAGCTCTTCCGTCGGCATACGGTAGGGCCTCTTGGAAATTGGGGCGGTTCCCGGAACCAACTCTATGACAAACTCCACACTTCGATCAGGTGGCATACCAGGCAACTCTTCGGGAAAGACGTCAGGGAAATCACACACCACATTCACCTCATGCATTTCTGGCGGGGTGACACCTTCCATGAAGTACAAACTAGTCTCCGGAGAAAGAGGAGTGGCGACAGATGGAGCTGCGGATGAAGGGGACCAATAGCGCACTTCCCCATATTTTGGATGGATCACTGAGACAGTCTTGGCAGCACAGTCCAGGTTGGCCTGATACTTGACTAACCAGTCCATGCCCAGAATAACATCCAAACCCTCGGACCTCAGGGCTATCAACTGAAACGGGAAAGGTATTGAACCTATGGAAATCTGCACCTCAGGAGTGACCCATTTGGTTTGCCAACGAGAACCAGGTGTTTTAACCACTAGCGGGGAATCCATATTCTCAAACGGTATTTGATGGTTGTGTGCAAATGATATTGATATGAACGAATGTGAAGCTCCAGAATCAAATAATACTGAAGCTGGATATGTATTGATTCGAAGCGTACCCATGAGAACTCCAGTATCCTCCTCGACGCCTTCAGCCGAGATGTGGTTCAGGCGGCCACGGCTGACGGTGGTAGCCTTGGCAGCTGGGGTAGAGGGTGCTGGTGCAGGTGCTGAGGTAGCCGGTGCCTTCTGAGGACACTCCCTGGAGTAGTGCCCCGGCTGGCCACAAGCGAAGTAGGTGAGCCCCGGGGGTGCAGGAAGTCGAGGTCGAAAACCGCCTCCAGCCGTACCCAAGGTCGAGGTAGCTGGGCGAGGCGGAGGTGGCAAGTACCCGGTGGGCTTCGGAGCAAAGGGCGCCTTTGGCACAGCGCTGAAAGGCACGAAGACCTTGTGCTCCTTGCCCTCAGAGGAGGAGCTCTGGTGGTCGGTGGAAGCTGGCCTCTTGGAAGCATCCAGCTCCCTCCTACCCTGCTCCATGGTGAGAGCCTGATTGTAGAGCTCCTGGTAGGAGGTGAACTTGAAGGGTAGGAGCTCGTATCGAAGACGAGGTGCGAGCCCCTTGCGGAAGAGGTATTGCTTGTCCTCATCATTCGTCACATCCCGAGGGGCGTAACGGGAGAGGTGGTTGAACTCCCGTCCATAGGACTGGACGTCCATGCGTCCCTGGGTTAGGTCCAGGAACTCCCGCCTCTTGAGCTCGAGGATGGGCTTGGGGATGTACACCGCACGGAAGGCGGCGCGGAACTCCTCCCAAGTGATGACATGGCCCGCGGCAACCATGGCCACGTGGCTCTCCCACCAGGAGCCGGCGGCTCCTTCCAGAAGGTAGGTGGCGAAGTTGACATGCTCCGCCGCCGGGACGTGAAGAGCAGCAAACTTGCGCTCGATAGCCCGAAGCCAATCATCCGCATCAAGCGGCTCCTTAGCTTCGGAGAAAGTGGGAGGCTGGGACCGCAAGAACTGGTTGAGAGTGGTGCAGTCCGTGTTCCTCCTGGCCCCTTGCTGGACCAACTGCTCGAGCAACAGCTCATTGCGCAGACGGTTTTGCTCGATGGCCATCATAACCTCCGCCATTGAGGGTGGCGGCGGTGGGTCAGGGCTGCTATGTTCCCCACGACGGGTAGGAGCCATTCTGAAGAATTGGAACAACGACAAGTTAGTAACCAATTCTGACAGATTAGATAGATCATTGGTTGCTTCCAGATATAGATATTTAAGAAGCAATAAACACCAAAGACAGATTTAGGCAACCACGGTGACATCACGTCATCGAGGCGGTATCAATCGGATATAACGAACTCGAGGCATAACTGGACGGTAAGAACCCAAACCCCGAGAACCTAAACATCGACACCAAGCTTAAAACAAATAGAGATAAGAATCAGAGTAGAGCGAGTTGGATGAGGAGTAAAAAGAATCCTAGGAAGGTTTTCACAACTCATTTTTAGGTCAAAATAATTTTCACTAGACTCGACATCGACCATTAGAAAGGGTTTCCTACAGGCAGTCCTGCTCTGATACCAACTTGTAACGCCCCGACCCCGGAATTATACAGAGAGGCTATGTAGTTGGCACAACCATCAATGTATAAAACAAAGATCGAGACTTGTGGAACAAACCGGCACATTGCATGACTCTACGACACAAAACATATAGCAACTCATATAATGAGAAGAATACAAATATTACACAACAAAAGGTCACAGACCATCAAGTCATCAAGCGGAAGCGGGTAGTGTTGTCTAACAACAAGAAACAAATATATGGCCTAAGAGGCCTACACATAAACATCACCCATGCCAGCTTGTTCCACGGTCCCAAGCTGCCACCTGGGAACCCCAGACTAGTAGTCGACGTCAACGAAGAACCCACCTAGTTGCTCGGTGTCGTCCTCCTCTGAAATACAGATACATAGAGGCAGCAAAGAGAGACTGAGTACGATGTACTCGCAAGTTTAGTAGGGCGATATAGGCCCAATGACTGACGGAGGCTCTAAAGCTGTTTATGTCTTTCTTTTGCATAAAGCTAATTGTAATAAACCGAAATATAAAATGACACATGGCATTCGTCTACTCAGAATATTTTTATAAAGGGGTAAGAGAGTAACATTTTCACCTTCGGTTCTCGGCGAACCTACTTGCAACCATCACCACTCATCTCACTCAAAGGCACTCCCTCGAGGAAATGAACCTTTATTTCAAGTTGATTATGCAACCTCTAGCTGCAATATCAATTAGGTTAATATTCTCTATGATCTTATATCCGTTCCCAAGTCGTCCATAACCGCGGACACGGCTTTTCGAAAAGATTAACCCTGCAGGGGTGTACTAATTTACCCATCGATACCGTCCGGCTCACCTAGTTGGCCCTCTTCCGGGGAAGGCCGGCGAACGGGCGCGGTTAGACCTTTACATTGCATGAGGCTTACTTAAGGACCATCAGTGTGCGGAAGGACAGGTTCAGCGCTCCCAGCGCCCTGCCTCGTGGCCACATTCCTAAACACCACCATCTTCGTTTCTTTTCCACTCACACAACTCACGCGCAAATGGAATAGCAAACTAGAGGACCCTTGACAAGCCCCTCACAACTTATTCGGTCAAAGGGGGTTCCATATGCCCCCACCTCCGGAAGCACGCTCAGTCTTGGTTCAAGAGGTAAAGAACTCGCACCTAGGGGCTAGAGTGAGGCAAAACACCATCCCCGATGGCAACTCACCCAAGCCGTCTTAGCATTTTAATTAAGCATCACGATTATCCACCATGCCCGAATCATTCCATCAACATCAATAATTATGGAATTCAATAACGGACATAAAGCATCTATTTAAGCATGGCTAAGCATAGCTAAGCATATGAATACAACAATTCCAGCATTATCTCGGCCAACACTTCAACCCTAGGGTTCATAGGTAGGGATACATGATGATTGGCTCGGGAAGAACATGCATTCATAGGATATTCTATTATTTACCAAAAGACATTTGAACCGCATGCAATATTATGGTGGATAAAATAAGTTGATTAAAAACATAGGATGCTAGATGCCAAGAAGGTTAGGTTATCTCTTGCCTTGCTGCCCGGTCGTGAAGTACTGCTCGTCGGGGTAGTTAGAGAGACCCTCGACTCCGGAATCTATCGATACCCAAAGAAAATACAAAGCACACATAAATTACACGAACACAAGGTGCAATGCTCAATCACATGATGACATGTCAAATTTATGCAAGGATATCATTATATAATTTAATTAACAAATTAAATGGAGCTCCAAATAATTAGTGCAAATATTTGGACACAACTCCATATTTATCTTAGTGACCACATTCTTCATAAATTATCAAATTATTAGAGAAGTGGCTCAAATATGCATGAACATGGCAATAAAGGATAGGGTTCGTCATTCCGATCATTTTGGTAATTTATTTGTAATTTTTGGAGTACCGATGAATAAATAGCAAATTAATTAAGTAATTAAATTTACTTCATTTAATCAAATTATGAATAACATCAAATAAAAGTTTGTGATCATGACATGATATCAGCATGGTTGAGTAGCATTTGACAAGTTGATCACTTTGATATTTAATTCATAATTTTTGGACAATTATTTAATAAGTTATGAATTTTTCCTAATTTGGGATTATTTAACCCATTTTAGGAATCTTTAAATAAAGGCAAAATAAGTTGCTCAAAGGATTAAGGAGAAGTTGCCAAATAATAGATGATGTTTTTCTGAACAATTTGACATTTGGTTTGTCCAATTTGAAGCATTTTTCGAAAAGATATGAATTATTTAAATTACAAATTATTTTCCAAAATTGCAGACTTTACTGTTTTGGGCCGGCCCGTAAGTCGGCCCAGGCCGGTTTGTAGGCCGGGTAGGTGCCAGAAGAGACCGGCCGCAGAGCCGGCCCAAACCGGGCGTTAGGCCGGGCCACTGCCCGAACAGGCCGGCCTCGTGGCCGGCCCAGGCCGGGGTGAGGGCCGGGCACCCCCTCGGAAGCAACCGGCCTGCTGGCCGGTTCTGGCCGATGCCTAGGCCGGGCACGCTGGCGTGCGGGACGGCGACGACCGGCGGCGACGACGACCAAAAATCGGCGGCGGTACGAAGCTCCTGGCGTGTGCAAAGCGTGTGCCGCGTGAAGGCGGAGCGATGCGTGGTTTTGGAGGCGGAGGGGGAGGACACTGGCGACGCGGGCGTGCACGACAAGCCACGGCCGCGGCGAGAGGACGGCGGCATCCGCGTGGGGCGACAGCGCAGAGGGGCGGAGGGGGGAAAAGATGTCCAAAAGGACGGCGGGCTCACCACGAATGCGTAGGGCTGCACGTCGGAGGCAGGGGAGGCCTGAGGCGGCGGCAATTCGGCGAGGACGACGACGGCGAGCGACGGACGGCGTCGGAGGGAACCGAGCGATTAGCTCGCGTCAGGCCCTCCCATCAAGCAGGCGTCGGCGAGGAAGATGGAGGGTGGCCCGGCGGTGCTCCCAGTGCGGTCAGCTGGTCCCGGGGCTGACGGAGGCGACGACGAAGCAGCGACGGACAGCGGCGGTAAGCAGCGGCGGAGAGAGAAGCTAGGGTTAGGGTTTGCTCGCGGGGAGGAAAAGGGAAAGACAGGTCGCGGGGCAGGTGGGCGTACTCGGCAGGCTCTTGACCACCAGGGCGCTGTGGCCGGGCGGCATGGCCCTTGGCCACCTCGACGGCATGGCGCCAGTGCGCCATGGCGCACAGTGAGAAGGGAGGGGAGAGAGGGAGACTGACAGAGGGACCCGCTCGTCAGAAATTTAAACATTTCCAAAATTTATGTTTTTTCCTTTTTAGTTCAGCAAATTCAGGGATTTAAAAGAGGCACTGAAACATGTTTGTAAAATCTGGAAAAATTCACATAGGCTCCATTTAAGCTTTTAAACTTCCACAAAATTTGGTGAGGTCAAATAAATTAATTTGACCAACATTTGTTCATAGTTTTAAATAGGGTAAATTGGAGCAATTTCCAAAATGTATTTAATTGGGGCATTTTAACAATTCCAAAAATCATGAAAATTTACATGGAGACTCTCACAACCATATTGAGACTCCCCATGACTTTAGTTTAAATTTTTGGAAGGTCTAACTTGGTTCCAAAATAGGAATTGAATTCAGCCAATTGCAACTCTCATGTCATTTCTTATTTACCCAAAATTAGGAATTGAGAAATGGTTTCAAAAGGTGAACCTGGAACTTCCTATACTATTTGGGAGTCCAAGCATGATTTGTTTTGACAGTTGAGCATTTGCATTGGTTGGATGTGGGGAAGTTTGACTCCCCATTTCAATTTGTTTCCAAGTGAAGATTGAAATGGCAAATGCATATGGATGCAATGATGCAAACGTGGAAACAAAAAAATGGAAAAATTCTTCATATTTTTCGTTACCAAGTTAGGGCTGTTACAGTGAAAAACCAGGGGCCGGAGACTCCGGGTCCAGAGGACCGGAGACTCCGGTGAAGATCCAACAGAAAAACCAAAGCCCCATAACTTTTGCAAATGAACTCTATTTTCGATAATCTTGGACTTGTTGGAATCGTCATAATGAGCACAACAAGATTATGCAGAGAAACATCATAGTCCAACAAGATATTATAAAACCAAATGGGGAGAGTTTAAAAGCTCTTTTTTGCAAACCCGAAAAACCATTTCTTTTGCAATTGAAGTCCGAATGAAGCAAAACCAATTTGTTGGAAAGAGGACGACAAAAGCAACCTTTGAAAATGGCAAACTAGCAAAGGAGATTTTGCAAAGGGTTGGAAAGGTGAAACCTTCCAAAAAGGATGAACCGGCAAAATCTCCAATACCGAAGATGCAAAAAGAAGACGCATATGCAAACCGTTTTTGGTGATCTTAGCCTTGTCATAACACGCACGACAAGCACCAAGGCCACACCACGATAAGAGTCAAATAAGAACCAATGAAGATGATTTCAAGGATGCAAAGGTTTGTGATCTCTACGGCGATACGATCACGATATTCGGTCGAGAGCCCCTCTTGATAGTACGGTTATCTACCCTATAATCCGGTCTCTCACTAAACAATATGAGACCGGTAAAATAGAAACCCTATCAAGATCATACCTTTGCCTTGCGCATAAATCCACTTGAGGTCGATGAAGACGATCTTCATCTCCTCAAGACGCACCACCTTCCTCGATTGCGCTTCGGTGAAGATTCACTTGATGCTCCCCCATACACCAAGATGGGAGACGCTCTCTTCGGCATATCTTCACTTGGCCTTGAGTGATGATCAACCCGCACAAAGCCTTGATCAACACAAACTTTTCTTCTTCCCTTAACCTTGACTCCAACAAATGGAGAACAAGCATGCTAATGGACACACCTATAAATATAGCTCAATGCAAACATTAGTCCATAGAGATTGTCATTAATTACCAGAACCATGCATGGGGGCAACAATGCACTTTCAATCTCCCCCATTTTGGTAATTGATGACAATCCCTTATTAAGAGGGTTTATATAATGAATAAAGCATCCTTGCAAGACAAACAAGCAAGGATGCAAAGCACATTAAGGGCAAATGCAACAAAAGCATAAAACCCAAATTCTCTTAAACCCTCTAAACTTCTCCCCCATTGGCATCGATTGCCGAAATGGGAAGAAAAATTTAGAGAGCCAATATAATATGAGCTCCTCCATAAAGGTGATGACAATCCCTTTAAACAAATAATTAGAGGAAATCAAACTATATTGAGGATCAAAAAATTGCAAAAATGAACTCATTCTAGAGATCTCCACAAAGGAGAAGAGCAATCAAAAAAGATCCAAAGCGAGAGTTCTAAATAAAAATGGAGAAGCTCCCCAATATTCATGCACTATTGAGGAGTGCACAAATATGGCATCCTCGCTCCCCCAAAGTCATCTAGAACACGCAACAAGTGCAAGAGTGCATTGTAATGCCCCGGGGGTTTTCCCCAAATTAGATTTTGCTTGTTTTTCTTTTTGCATCATCATGACATCAGCATCGTCGCATCGCATGTTTTTGTTCGCAAAAATTATTTTTATTAAACCCTATTTTAGTTTTCTAAAATTGTCGGAAAAATATTTTACCGAGACAGTCGTCTCCGTTTTCTAAAATTATTTGCCAAATTATTTTGTCAGAAAAATAAAATGCTTTGAGTGAGAGAGAGCAACCCAGCTAGCCAGGCCCAAAAGCCCAGCAAGCAAACCCTAGACCAAACCCTAGAAATCCCTGGTGTTTTTCTGTTCCCACCCCCTGTGTTATGCAGCCACCCTCCTCCGTTTTTTGTCAAATCGCGGAGACGCCCTTCCACCTTCCCCTTTTCCCTTTTCCCCCCTTCTTTCCCCTTTTCTCTTTTCTTTTCCTTTTCTTTTCCCTTCCCTTCTTTTTCCCCTTCTCCTTCCCGTGGCTATCTTCCTCACCTCTCTCCCTCACCCGCGCGTGCATCCCCGCTCCTCCTCTCACCTGGGCCGTCCTCCCGCTGTGCACCCGACCCGCACCTGCCCCGATGTCCTCTCCCTCACCGGTGCACCGCCCTCCTCTCCGGCCTCCCGTCGCCTCCCCGACGACCGCGCCATCCTCGCCCGGATCCTGCGCCTCCGGCCGCCCGACACCGTCGCCGTCGCCCTCTGCCGGCTCCCCTGCACCATCGTCCTCCCCACGAGCTCCTCCTCCCGGTCCGCCCCGGGCCGCCGTCTCCTCCTCTCCTGGCCGACCTGCTCCGCATCGACCTCCTCCGTCACGGCCCGCGCGTGGCCGTGCCGCCGTCCAGCGCCTCCTCGAGTCGGCCGCGTCCTCCCTCCACCTGCTCCTCTCTCTGCTCATCCCCGACATGAGCTCCTGCTGGCCTCCTTCCCCAGCTCGCCGCCGCCTCCCTTCCCGCTGGCCGTCGCCCCTCACCCTCGCGGCCCAGCTCCTCCAGCGCGTGGCTTTGGTCTTGCTCCTCCTCCTCCAGTGCCTTCCCATGGCCGCGCTCGGCCCCTTCTTCCTCTTCGCGTCTGTCCGCTGCTGGCCTCGCCTCCTCTGCCCGTGCGTGCTGGTGCTGCTGGCCCCTGCTGGCCATGTTCCTCTGGCTGTCTGCTGCTGCTGCTTGTGCTGTGCATTCACCCGTGTCTATCTCCGGCGCCCGCCACCTGCTCGAGGAAATGCCCGCAAGGACCCGGCCTTTCCCGTGTCTCCGTGTCGCGTCTCCGTTGGTTCCCCGACGTTTTGTGCTCCCGTCCCCGAAGCGTTTGTTCTCCGGTGTTGTTCCCGATTCCGGTTCCCCGATGGACGTTCCCGTCGTGAAGCGCCTCGTTTTCCCGTCGTGAAGCCCGGAGTTCCCCGATGCGATCCCGTGTTCCCGTTCCCGACGCTTTCCCGTCGTGAACGAGTTCCCCGATGTTTCCCGATGAGAAGCCGATCCCCGACCGTGGACCGACAAGTTCTACTACCACGACGACCGTGAAATGTGCAGCGACAAGATCTTCCCCAACGACCGTGAACGACTACCGGTGCCCGCACGACGACGACCCGAGTACGACTACTTCCCCGACGTCGACTACCTCGACTACTCCGACTCCGGATGAACGACTACTCCGACTCCGGATGAACGACTACCTCGACTACTTCGGCTACTTCCTCTCCGAATCCGAAGTTTCCCCGAATCCAATGTGTGACCCCAACCCTAACCCTATTCCATATATATCCGTATCTTATAAAATCATGCATGCTTAATTAACATCGCCCCTTTATCCATTTAGTCGAATTTAATCAAATTAATTATGGGATTTGTCCGGTGCCTTTATATTATGCACCGATCCCATTTAAAATGATTTGCCATGTGTTAGGAAATAAAATTGGACAACCTTTAATTTGTCATGCATCATGTCATCAACATGCCGCTTCTTTTGCCTTAAGAGTAAAATGCATCTTTTTCGTTGCCAGTGTTTGTTGCTTCTTCGGGAATAGGACGATGAGTTGATGTGAGCAACGACAGGTCCTGCTAGCTCTACCGGATTGCAGGCAAGTGATACTCCCTTGCTATCTTTGCTTGTCTTCTATTTCTCACTCGTCCTATCTTTTGTTCCTTGCTAGCCATATATATATCGATGCTTGTGTCTCGATCCTATATGCATGTTTACCTTGCAGCCATGATATAGCCACACCTCCACATCCTATTAACCTGTTGTTTGTTTACCTTGTTAGCCTTGCGAGTCCTAGTGCATGCTTAGGTGCTTTGCTTCAGTCCTGTTATCTCTTTGTCTAGTCTTGTTGATAACATGGTAGCTAGGCTCAACTAAATGGTAATCTTTACTTTCTGTTGCGATGGGAATAATATAATAAAGATAAGGCACCGGCGGAAGGCCAATCGTGGTGTTTTGTTCTGCTAGTGTCGCCTAGGACCCGAGTTCTTTTCCGCTGATCCAAGACTGAGCGCACTAACCACATGTGGGAGTTCTATGGGCCTCCCCGCAATCTATTACCGGATCCTCAAACCTGTCCAGGAGCCACAACTTAGTTCGGGTGTTTCCATTTGCGCGCATACAACGATGATGATGATGAGAAGGTAAGATGATGATGGTTACGTGGTTACTTACGGTAGGGTTGCGGCACGTGGCGTTTATCGCATGTGGAAGGAGGGGCAATCGTATGAGTGTTCCCTCCCGAAGCCGTCCACGCAACGGTTAGGCCCACCTCGAAGCTTCGGCCGGACTCTCAAGGTGGATCAGACCTAGCTAGGTGGCTCCCTGGACTTGTTTGTAGAGAAGGGAAGTATTGCGTCGAAACCTCCACCGGTACACCTCTAAGCGAGAGTTTCGATGCGTGTGGGTTCATTGGTGCATCCCTGCAGGGTGAAATCTTTTCGAAAAGCCGTGTCCGCGGTTATGGACGACTTGGTGAAATGCGCTGGCTAAAAAGATCATAGACAACTTGCACCTTATGATGATAATAACTTGACTAGTAAGATAGATTACTTGAATAATAATTTGATTAAAACTTGTCCACCGTGTGAGTGCCCGGACTTCTTCCTCGTGGGTTGAGGATACGAGGGAGTCGTATTAGGGCGGGTTTGTTTGGTGTGTAGTATAGTTGGCTCCTCATGCGCTCTCTTACCTTGTCTCTGATAGACGGAAGTTGTAGCGTGTCTCTATAAGTTGTTAGTGCTGCTTGCTGCCTCAATCGCTAACCCTTTTTCCCCGGAATTCCAGCTTTGATATCTTGTGAGTATTACTTGCCAGTACTGTTTATAGTACTGACCCCTTCGGGTCTGCTATTCCACATGCAGCCAACAGGTTTGAAGTCTGACGACGTTAGCTTGGGAATCCCTCCGGCTTGGCCTGGGCAGGGATATGGTGCCTTTGCTTATCTTCAGGACTCTTAGTCCAATTTGTTTCTTGTCCGTAGCCGGACGCTATCCGCTTCCGTTGTTATTTTGGATCTTTGTTTTGTATCTTGGTTCTTGACTCTGTGAGTCGTTGTTGTATATATGTTCTTTTGTGGGTTCCATCGAGAACTGTTGTAATGTTATCACAATTCCACCCGCATAACGTGTGTGTTGCGACCTGCACGTTATGCCTGGTGGGCGTCCTTTAGGATCGTTATTATGCGGATTTGGCTGGAACGCTAAAGTCTGCATAGTACCGATCTTGGGGCGTTACAAAGTGGTATCAGAGCTCTGGTTTTTCGATACCCCGCTGGTCCAGTCTGCCTGTAGGATACCCTAGCTAATGGTCGTTGTTTGTAGAGTGTCCAAACTATTTTACTAAAAGTTATTTGAAAAGATCTCAATAGGAATTCTTGTTTACTCCTTACCTCTATTCTTTTCCTTCTTACCTTATATGATTTAAATCTTCTCTCTTATCTATCTTCCGGTTATAGCATCTTCGTGGGTGGACGATCTCTTGCCTTTTATCCTAATAGGTTCGATCTTGGAAGCGTCTCGACAAACGGTCATTGTCATCAACGTGAGGAAGATCTTCTTGTTAGTGGTGTCGAGAAGATCAACCAGGTGCGACAAGATTCGATAGTTTACCTTGCTCTTCTTCTCCCTTACGGTAGCGTGGATCTCGGGGCGAGATCCCTTGTTAGTGGTGTCGGTTGTAATGCCCCGGGGGTTTTCCCCAAATTAGATTTTGCTTGTTTTTCTTTTTGCATCATCATGACATCAGCATCATCGCATCGCATGTTTTTGACCGCAAAAATTATTTTTATTAAACCCTATTTTAGTTTTCTAAAATTGTCGGAAAAATATTTTACCGAGACAGTCGTCTCCGTTTTCTAAAATTATTTGCCAAATTATTTTGTCAGAAAAATAAAATGCTTTGAGTGAGAGAGAGCAACCCAGCTAGCCAGGCCCAAAAGCCCAGCAAGCAAACCCTAGACCAAACCCTAGAAATCCCTGGTGTTTTCTGTTCCCACCCCCTGTGTTATGCAGCCACCCTCCTCCGTTTTTTGTCAAATCGCGGAGACGCCCTTCCACCTTCCCCTTTTCCCTTTTCCCCCCTTCTTTCCCCTTTTCTCTTTTCTTTTCCTTTTCTTTTCCCTTCCCTTCTTTTTCCCCTTCTCCTTCCCGTGGCTATCTTCCTCACCTCTCTCCCTCACCCGCGCGTGCATCCCCGCTCCTCCTCTCACCTGGGCCGTCCTCCCGCTGTGCACCCGACCCGCACCTGCCCCGATGTCCTCTCCCTCACCGGTGCACCGCCCTCCTCTCCGGCCTCCCGTCGCCTCCCCGACGACCGCGCCATCCTCGCCCGGATCCTGCGCCTCCGGCCGCCCGACACCGTCGCCGTCGCCCTCTGCCGGCTCCCCTGCACCATCGTCCTCCCCACGAGCTCCTCCTCCCGGTCCGCCCCGGGCCGCCGTCTCCTCCTCTCCTGGCCGACCTGCTCCGCATCGACCTCCTCCGTCACGGCCCGCGCGTGGCCGTGCCGCCGTCCAGCGCCTCCTCGAGTCGGCCGCGTCCTCCCTCCACCTGCTCCTCTCTCTGCTCATCCCCGACATGAGCTCCTGCTGGCCTCCTTCCCCAGCTCGCCGCCGCCTCCCTTCCCGCTGGCCGTCGCCCCTCACCCTCGCGGCCCAGCTCCTCCAGCGCGTGGCTTTGGTCTTGCTCCTCCTCCTCCAGTGCCTTCCCATGGCCGCGCTCGGCCCCTTCTTCCTCTTCGCGTCTGTCCGCTGCTGGCCTCGCCTCCTCTGCCCGTGCGTGCTGGTGCTGCTGGCCCCTGCTGGCCATGTTCCTCTGGCTGTCTGCTGCTGCTGCTTGTGCTGTGCATTCACCCGTGTCTATCTCCGGCGCCCGCCACCTGCTCGAGGAAATGCCCGCAAGGACCCGGCCTTTCCCGTGTCTCCGTGTCGCGTCTCCGTTGGTTCCCCGACGTTTTGTGCTCCCGTCCCCGAAGCGTTTGTTCTCCGGTGTTGTTCCCGATTCCGGTTCCCCGATGGACGTTCCCGTCGTGAAGCGCCTCGTTTTCCCGTCGTGAAGCCCGGAGTTCCCCGATGCGATCCCGTGTTCCCGTTCCCGACGCTTTCCCGTCGTGAACGAGTTCCCCGATGTTTCCCGATGAGAAGCCGATCCCCGACCGTGGACCGACAAGTTCTACTACCACGACGACCGTGAAATGTGCAGCGACAAGATCTTCCCCAACGACCGTGAACGACTACCGGTGCCCGCACGACGACGACCCGAGTACGACTACTTCCCCGACGTCGACTAACTCGACTACTCCGGATGAACGACTACTCCGACTCCGGATGAACGACTACCTCGACTACTTCGGCTACTTCCTCTCCGAATCCGAAGTTTCCCCGAATCCAATGTGTGACCCCAACCCTAACCCTATTCCATATATATCCGTATCTTATAAAATCATGCATGCTTAATTAACATCGCCCCTTTATCCATTTAGTCGAACTTAATCAAATTAATTATGGGATTTGTCCGGTGCCTTTATATTATGCACCGATCCCATTTAAAATGATTTGCCATGTGTTAGGAAATAAAATTGGACAACCTTTAATTTGTCATGCATCATGTCATCAACATGCCGCTTCTTTTGCCTTAAGAGTAAAATGCATCTTTTTCGTTGCCAGTGTTTGTTGCTTCTTCGGGAATAGGACGATGAGTTGATGTGAGCAACGACAGGTCCTGCTAGCTCTACCGGATTGCAGGCAAGTGATACTCCCTTGCTATCTTTGCTTGTCTTCTGTTTCTCACTCGTCCTATCTTTTGTTCCTTGCTAGCCATATATATATCGATGCTTGTGTCTCGATCCTATATGCATGTTTACCTTGCAGCCATGATATAGCCACACCTCCACATCCTATTAACCTGTTGTTTGTTTACCTTGTTAGCCTTGCGAGTCCTAGTGCATGCTTAGGTGCTTTGCTTCAGTCCTGTTATCTCTTTGTCTAGTCTTGTTGATAACATGGTAGCTAGGCTCAACTAAAATGGTAATCTTTACTTTCTGTTGCGATGGGAATAATATAATAAAGATAAGGCACCGGCGGAAGGCCAATCGTGGTGTTTTGTTCTGCTAGTGTCGCCTAGGACCCGAGTTCTTTTCCGCTGATCCAAGACTGAGCGCACTAACCACATGTGGGAGTTCTATGGGCCTCCCCGCAATCTATTACCGGATCCTCAAACCTGTCCAGGAGCCACAACTTAGTTCGGGTGTTTCCATTTGCGCGCATACAACGATGATGATGATGAGAAGGTAAGATGATGATGGTTACGTGGTTACTTACGGTAGGGTTGCGGCACGTGGCGTTTATCGCATGTGGAAGGAGGGGCAATCGTATGAGTGTTCCCTCCCGAAGCCGTCCACGCAACGGTTAGGCCCACCTCGAAGCTTCGGCCGGACTCTCAAGGTGGATCAGACCTAGCTAGGTGGCTCCCTGGACTTGTTTGTAGAGAAGGGAAGTATTGCGTCGAAACCTCCACCGGTACACCTCTAAGCGAGAGTTTCGATGCGTGTGGGTTCATTGGTGCATCCCTGCAGGGTGAAATCTTTTCGAAAAGCCGTGTCCGCGGTTATGGACGACTTGGTGAAATGCGCTGGCTAAAAAGATCATAGACAACTTGCACCTTATGATGATAATAACTTGACTAGTAAGATAGATTACTTGAATAATAATTTGATTAAAACTTGTCCACCGTGTGAGTGCCCGGACTTCTTCCTCGTGGGTTGAGGATACGAGGGAGTCGTATTAGGGCGGGTTTGTTTGGTGTGTAGTATAGTTGGCTCCTCATGCGCTCTCTTACCTTGTCTCTGATAGACGGAAGTTGTAGCGTGTCTCTATAAGTTGTTAGTGCTGCTTGCTGCCTCAATCGCTAACCCTTTTTCCCCGGAATTCCAGCTTTGATATCTTGTGAGTATTACTTGCCAGTACTGTTTATAGTACTGACCCCTTCGGGTCTGCTATTCCACATGCAGCCAACAGGTTTGAAGTCTGACGACGTTAGCTTGGGAATCCCTCCGGCTTGGCCTGGGCAGGGATATGGTGCCTTTGCTTATCTTCAGGACTCTTAGTCCAATTTGTTTCTTGTCCGTAGCCGGACGCTATCCGCTTCCGTTGTTATTTTGGATCTTTGTATTGTATCTTGGTTCTTGACTCTGTGAGTCGTTGTTGTATATATGTTCTTTTGTGGGTTCCATCGAGAACTGTTGTAATGTTATCACAATTCCACCCGCATAACGTGTGTGTTGCGACCTGCACGTTATGCCTGGTGGGCGTCCTTTAGGATCGTTATTATGCGGATTTGGCTGGAACGCTAAAGTCTGCATAGTACCGATCTTGGGGCGTTACATGCATAATGCAAAAGCAAATCATAGCACTTGCACCAAAGATGTGGTTGAGCCATAAGGAGATATTAATTTTCAAAAATTCATCAAAAAATAGGCCCAACCGAGATAAAAAGATCTTTTAGAGAAATATGTTCACAAGCGTAGGGATACCAATTGGAAACTAAAACCAATTGAAATGCCAAAAGCTAGTGAGATCATTTAGCCCATAAAATTCAACATGCTTACCATGGTAGGCATGAAGTGAAAGATCTTCAACAAATACATGAGTGTGTAAAAATACCAATAAACAATAAGACAAGCACTCATGAGACAAATTTGGAGCCACCAAAGGATTATAGATTAAAACAAGGTAGCTCAAAAGAATTAGGAAACCAACTAAAAGGTGACCTCTCTCATATGTATAGGTTTCTATTTAGACAAACCATTGCAGATATACATCCGCAAAGAAATATATACATACGAAATGGTTTGGGAAAAGGAGAACAAGGTATCCAAAAGGAAGTCATAAATATACAAATGAGATTGTTGCTTAAAAGCATAGCACATAGCTCAAATTTATCTCATTGTATATAAATGAACTTCAAATATATCAAATGCATCACAAATATCACTAGGGGAACAAGAGATAGTGGAGATGCTTTGAGTTAGGCAACAAGTATCCCAAGGAAATAATATCAATTGAAGAAAAGGTTTTTGCAAATTCAACACACATATCACAAAGATATATGAAGTGAGGGAAAATGCCAAAACCACAACAATTGCAAATAAGAGATTTCATGCCAAGAGGCAACCTACACAAGGTTGAAAACTAGAAAGGTATGCATGAGATGGATACTTGTTACCGAGATGCATTGACGATGAAGATGACGAGAGTTGGTTTGTCATCAAAGCTTGACTCCGACAATCACACGGTGAGAACACCTTCTTTATGAATGAGGCAAGCATCCAATGCATCTCCATTGTACCTAAAGCACAATTAGAGTACAAAATGGTTCCCAAACTCATTGGGTCCCATAGTAGTTAGATAAACTACAATATATAGGAAACACTCCACATAAATATGTGCATATGGATATGAAATTGAATTTCATGCACATCTTAGCCGATTTAGGATTCGGTGGAGTATCCCCTATATATTGGAACTAGAAAGACAAGCATGCCATAATATATAAGTTAAAGGATATACATACAAAGCCTTTCAAGAACCAAACGAGATACAATTTGGACAAAAACATCAAGTAAACCAAGAAGAGAGCACACCAAGGTGTGACACAAAAAGGTTGTCCAAATTATATCAAAATCCAAATCAACACATGATTGAGGAAAAATCAAATCAACAAATGATTGATTCCAAAACACATCAACACATGAAGTGTGATATCAATACGAATCAAATCAAACAACACATGAGAGATAAGTCACCAATTGAAGATAAGATACCAATTAAAACAAAAATACCAACTAGGAGAAAAGATACCAAGAAGAGGGTGATACTTGGCCGAAATCAAGTAAAGTAAGATAAAGCAAAAGGTATCAAGACTCCCATAATAAATATCAATTGGAACAAATATCTATGGAGGAGATATTAAATTCAAATTAATACCAATTGAAGGTACCAAAACAAAGATAAAGAATCAAATGCCAATTGAAAGGATCAAATATTGATAGATAGAATAGTGTTCTAAATAAAAAGGAATGCTCCCCCAAGATTAATGCATTATCTTAGATGAATTTCTAGAGACATTAATGGACATTGTATAATTTGAATTTCTCATGAACATGACATACCACATAGTAACTAGATAATATTGAAATATCAATACTAGGTGGTGTGCCTCATGTACACACATTTTTAGGTTTGCGAGGTGCACAAAGCACATCACTCCCCCAAAAATGGGATAGTCCATTAATATCTCAAAGAGCCAAATGAAATCCACACAAGATTCCATAACGCTCAACACAAAGATTACACATACATGATATACAACTATCATACGCAACCTTGAATAACAAGACAAGTAGGAAAGTAGTATATCATATACA
This sequence comes from Puccinellia tenuiflora, assembly GCA_012064385.1. Lineage (NCBI taxonomy): Eukaryota > Viridiplantae > Streptophyta > Magnoliopsida > Poales > Poaceae > Puccinellia > Puccinellia tenuiflora. Next base: position 653,863 of record QRDG01000716.1, read on the forward strand.
AGCACATGCTAGGAACAAAACTAACACATGCAAGGGAGCAAGCCACTTTCAATGAATATATGAATTAAATACAAGTTACCGCAAGGAGGAAGCATTGGATATGAGATAGGTAAGTGATAATCCAATTGACTTGGCTTGGTGAAATAAAACCATGAAGATCCCTTAATTCTTCAAAAATATCCAAGTCACCAATGTCCTCCACCAACACCTATTGATCAAGTTGAAGCTTGTTGGTCCCCAACCAAGTTGGGTCATAAGAGGTTAGTCACAATAGGCTTGGGAACCCAAATGGTGCTTTTCTTGACACCACTTTGAGCTCCAACATATTTGGCAAACACATTGCCAATTTTATCCTTCCCAAGAGAATAAGCATCATCAACTATAATAGGGTTGGATACGGTACCGTTAGTGCATGAAGAAGCAAAATGACCTTTGCCACGGCAAATGTAGCAACAACGACTCTTCTTCTTCTTAATAGGCTCCTCAACTTGACGAGCATTGGCTTGAGTCTTCTTAGGAGGTGGCCGTTGTTCAAATCGTGGTTGAGCACGAGATTGAACAAGAGGCCGCTTCCCTAGTTGCTTCTCACTAAGAGTCTTCTTCTTCATTGGGCAATCCCGAACATGGTGCCCTTCTAGCTTGCACTTGAAGCAAATGATGTTGGCCGGATTCTTGATTTGACCTTAGCCCTTCTTCTTCTCAACCTTGGACTTGTTCTTGTTGTTGGAGTTGAATCCAAGTCCACTCTTGTCATTGGGGGATTGTTGCACACTCAACATGTTGTCAAGTGCACGCTTCCCTTCATGACGCTTTTCAGAGCCTTTCTTCATAGAAGTGGCTTGGGCCTTGAGCTCTCCTCTTTTCTCTACATGGTTAGTGATAACACAAGAACTAGAGGATGTAGATGCATCATTGTTAGAGCAACAAGGCAAATAAAGTAATTCATCACATGATGTACCAACATTTTAGTGGATGAACTACTAGGACTAGCACATGGCAATATAGCATTTTTGGTTAAGGTTGTGCTATCATCCACATGAGGTTCACATGATGTTACCTTGGTAGTGAGGGCCTCATGAGCTAACATTAGACAAGCATAGGATGCTAGAAGATCATCATTAGAGCTAGATAGCTTTTCATGACTTTCTTCCAACTTCCTATACTTGCTAGTTAGCAACTCAAGTTGAGCCCTTAGCTCAACATTCTCCTTCAAAGTAGATGCTTCACAAGGAATAGAGTTAGTAGCACAAGCATAATTTACATTAGGAATAGAGGAAGACAACTTGGCAAGATCATCATTTAATCTAGCATTTTCATTTTTTGTGACTTTATATTTAGCATGAGCATGGTCACGTTCTTTAATGATTTTAGCAATTATTTCATTATGAGACTCCTCGATAGATTCTAATTTCTCCTCTAGAGAAGCACGAGTCTCATGCTCTTCCTCAAGAGCATCTTCTAACGATGCCTTTTCCATAGCATCATCTCTTTCGATCTTACCCTTTTCTTCAAGGCTTGCTTCCAAGGCCTCAATAGTCTCCCCGTGCTCAATTAGCGCCTCCATGATTTCAAAGAGAATAGCTTGAGCATTTTTATTGTTAGGGAGGGCTTTAAGAATCATTAGACCTTTATTTTGTAGGAGAGCATTAACCTTTTCCACATCATCTTCTTCATCAATATTATCATTATCATTATCATGATCATTACCATTGTCATTACTAGAAGAAGATTTAGCCATAAGGCAATGAGTGATGGATGAAGAAGAACAATTAATTTTTGAACTACTCAAGTTCAAATCTTGTTCCACAATTAATTGGGTTTCCTCTACATTATTATTCATGCATGAGTTAGAGGGAACACAAGCATTTTTATCATTGGAACAAGACAAAGCAAGCATATCATCATTAGATTTATCTAAGCAATTTTTGGATGATATGCAAGGACTATCAACACTAGCATGTATGACATTTATAGTGCTATGTGTGGTTTGGTACAAAGATGAGGCATTGCAACAAGATAGAGACAAAAGGTCATCAAAAATGAGATCACTATCAATATTGCAAAACCTATCACTACTCACCATCACATTAGTTTGTGGCTTACCACATTTTGGTGAACTAGATGAAGACGAGAGCTCGTCACGGCCGGAGGTGGAGGGAGAACAATCATCCTTGATAGATTTGGACACTCCATATTTTTCTTGAAGCTTGGTCCATAATTCATGAGTATCCCGGAGAGGCATGATTGACTCGAAAACTACAACACTCACAAATTTGCAAAACTCATTAGAAGCTAGAGCATCTAGATATAAGTTTTTCTCATCCTCTAAAGTCGTACTTTCGTAATCCTTTGGAGTAGAAAAACCTATATCTAAGATACGCTCAATATTGGGGTCCAAGATCCGTAAGTGATTAAGCATATGAGTTTTCCAAACATTAAAATTTGTGCCATTAAATCTAAACAAGGAATTGTGCACTAAATCCCTAGATGACATCTTTACTCTCTAGGCGGTAAAGCCAAACAAGAGAGACGAGGCTCTGATACCAATTGAAAGAACAAGCTATGCCCGAGATGTCGCCTAGAGGGGGGGTGAATAGGCGATTAAAACTTTTTCTATTTAATGGCTTGATAATTGCGGAATAAAACTATGTGTTTAAATTAACAAGCCAACAACCTAATTACTAGGCTCACCTATGTGCACCAACAACTTATGCTAAGCAAAGCAAGCAACACGGGATAGCAAGATATATAACTTCAAGCACGAAGGCTATCACAATGTAAATTGCATAAGTAAAAGCTCGGGTATAGAAATAACCGAGGCACGTAGAGACGAGGATGTATTCCCGAGTTCCTCCTTGTTAAGGGAGTACGTCTCGTTGGAGGGGTGTGAGCTCGCCACAAGAGGCCTACTCAAGATGCCACAAAGGCCTCACCCTATTATCCGATGAACCTCACCCAAGGGATTGGTTCACCTTCCACTATCGGAATCCTTCGAGGCGGATTTCGGAGCCCTTTACAACTTCTCTTGGGGCACACACCCACAACTCAATTGGGGGCTCCCAAATTCGTGCCGAAGCTTCACAACTCGAAGACTTCGTGGCACCTCCAAACCGTCTAGGGTACACAATGCACCCAAGAGGCACAAAGCTCTTGGGAACACAATGCACCCAAGAGTAACAAGCTTCTCAATGTCGATCTTCACGTATCACCGTAGGGAGAGCAACCCGATGCAACAAATGCAAGAGGCAAGAACACACAAAGTGGTCAAGTCCTTCACTCTCAAATTCCAACCAAGCAACAAATGTTTTGGGGGGGGGATAAGAGAGGAAGAACAAAGGGGATGAATACAAAGCAACCCCAAATCTAGATCCACTAGGTTCCCCTCACTTAGAGGAGAATTTGATTGGTGGAATGGCAGATCTAGATCTTCTCTCTTGAATCCCTAAGTTTGGGCAAGAATCATTGGAGGGATTGAGAGGAATCAAGCTCACAAGGTTAGCAACAATGTAGGAGAGAGCAAAACAAGTGAGCAAGAACCAGCAACCAGGTTTTGGGGAGGGAGGAGGCTTTTTATAGCCTCCCCCAAAAACTAGCCGTTGGAACCTGTCCAGGCCGGAGACTCCGGTCTAAGTGGGCCGGAGACTCCGGCCTGGGCCGGACATTCCGGCCAGCCTCCGGTCTCCTTCTGGACTGGCGCCAGAGGTGCACCACACTTTGCAGAGAGGCAGGCACACCGGAGACTCCGGGGTTTCTCCGGGGTGCCTCCGGACATAGTCCAGGAGCGCACCACACAAAATCGAAACGGCTGAGAAAAACACGGGGCCGGAGATTCCGGGTCCCTTGGGCCGGAGACTCCGCCCCATCTCCGGGGTACCTCCGGACCGAGTCCAGAGATGCACCACACCAAAGACGTTCGGCAGCGAAAAACCAGGGGCCAGAGACTCCGGGTCCAGAGGACCGGAGACTCCGGTGAAGATCCAACAGAAAAACCAAAGCCCCATAACTTTTGTAAATGAACTCCGTTTTCGATAATCTTGGACTTGTTGGAATCGTCACAATGAGCACAACAAGATTATGCAGAGAAACATCATAGTCCAAAAAGATATTATAAAACCAAATGGGGAGAGTTTAAAAGCTCTTTTTCGTAAACCGAAAAACCGTTTCTTTTGCAATTGAAGTCCGAATGAAGCAAAACCAATTTGTTGGAAAGAGGACGACAAAAGCAACCTTTGAAAATGGCAAACTAGCAAAGGAGATTTTGCAAAGGGTTGGAAAGGTGAAACCTTCCAAAAGGATGAACCGGCAAAATCTCCAATACCGAAGATGCAAAAAGAAGACGCATATGCAAACCGTTTTTGGTGATCTTAGCCTTGTCATAACACGCACGACAAGCACCAAGGCCACACCACGATAAGAGTCAAATAAGAACCAATGAAGATGATTTCAAGGATGCAAAGGTTTGTGCTCTCTACGGCGATACGATCACGATATTCGGTCGAGAGCCCCTCTTGATAGTACGGTTATCTACCCTATAATCCGGTCTCTCACTAAACAATATGAGACCGGTAAAATAGAAACCCTATCAAGATCATACCTTTGCCCTGTGCATAAATCCACTTGAGGTCGATGAAGACGATCTTCATATCCTCAAGACGCACCACCTTCCTCGATTACGCTTCGGTGAAGATTCACTTGATGCTCCCCCATACACCAAGATGGGAGATGCTCTCTTCGGCATATCTTCACTTGGCCTTGAGTGATGATCAACCCGCACAAAGCCTTGATCAACACAAACTTTTCTTCTTCCCTTAACCTTGACTCCAACAAATGGAGAAAAATTAAGCTAATGGACACACCTATAAATATAGCTCAATGCAAACATTAGTCCATAGAGATTGTCATTAATTACCAGAACCATGCATGGGGACAACCATGCACTTTCACAAAGTACTTATTTGTGACTGTGTGTAGGTTCGTGTTAATCCACAAGCGCCAGAGGAGATTAACACCTCGCTAAGCCTTCTCCAAGTCCTACTGGATCTGACAATCTTGGTTTTGTAATCAAGGGAAACTGCTGTTTTGCTGCATCATATCTTCCTCTTGGGGTTCCCCAGCGAACGTGTGATCCACGTCATCAAATCCGAGCAGTGTCTTCCGCAGTGGGTGATCGAAAGTATTCTGGTCCAAACACTGCCACTACAGCTCTGCAGAACTTGTAGAAACACTCAAGGACGGTGGACTCGGCCATGCGTAGATAGTCATCCTGCGTATCAGCTGGAGCTCCGCATGCAAGCAGTCTCAAAGGGGCCGTGCACTTCTGGAGCGAGGAAAATCCAACTGTGTCGGTGCAATCCTTCTTGCAAATGAAGTAACTGTCGAACTCTCGGACACCATGCACAATCCGGAGGAAGAGATTCTGGTTCATCCTGAAACGATGTTGAAATACCTTCTCGCCGTGCAATGGATCGTCGGTGAAGTAGTCGGCGTACAGAATGCAATAGCCCTCCGCCCGCTGCCTCCGCTTGCTCATGCGGCGACTTGGTGCCGAGCCACCGCGCTCCGGCTGTGCATCGGCGGCGTACCGACCATGCAGACAGGCGAGCATCAGTAAGTGCTCTTCGTCGGCGGCAGCCGCAACAGTTTCCTCTTCCATCAGAGCGGCGAGCATCTCCTCGTCGTCGGAGTCCATCGTAGGCAAAACGCCGAACACCTCGCGGGCAGGGTGGGCGCCAAGCTTGATCGCGACGCCAATTCATCGCGAAAACTCGGGCAGCAGCGAGATGAAGGTGGAGGATTTGGTGCGGCGTGCCATCGCGGTGGGGGGGGTGCCCTATTCTAGCGACGCGTTTGCGGCGGAGGGGAGGAGGTGGTGCCGATGGTGGGGGAGGCAAAATAGAAATGGGGCAAATCTGAGCGGGAAATGTGCGTTGTCTCGCCGATAGAGCTGGCCCACGTGGCTTTTTCCTTCCGCCGGTGCCCCCAGACGGAACCCGGCGCGATGGGTTCGGCCTGGGAACGCTGGATTACTTTTGGGCCAAAACCGGCGGAAAACGAAACGGGGGCCGACTGGGAGGAAAATGGGTCGCCGGCGGAAGAAAAAGGGTTCTGGGGGGGCTCTCGGGGGCGGCTGGAGTTGCTCTAAGGGACACAAATTACAGTTCCAACATGTGGAAATCAAATCTTTTTTTAGCATAAGAAAGAAATTTATTTTACATACTCCCTCTGATACTAATTAAATGTCGGTGCTTGTACTAGTACACAATTTCTCTTAGTTAGTTATTTCTTTCCGGGAGTGACGTTTTAGCTCCCGGTTGCATATGCACACTTTATTTAAAACACATTTTATGTATTTTGAAATGTCAAAAAACATTGTGAAAAATATTTACACATACATATTCACATCATATATGTTCACAAAGTTGTTTTTTACGAAAAAGCGATTTTTTTGTGTCTACTTACAAAAGATAAGTTTTTATGATAAAATAAACCTTTTCACAAAACATATTTTTGTCTTTTTTACATAAACCACACAAAATATCGGTTTTTCCCGAAACTTTACGTGCCCACCTAGAACGTTGGTCGTATGCTCTGACTTTTTTTTGCAGAATTTTTCTAACATTCCAGAATATCTATTTTTGTTATAAGGGAGCATATGCATATGGGAGGCAAAGTGAATTTCCTTTTCTTTTCGACATATTTTCCGGATCGAGGGAATACGTTATTTCTGCAGTCTGGCCCATAAGTTGGGTCTGTCGGCTCATTATTCCATTAATCCTTGACTTGGGCCTCCGGAAGCCCAATGGTATTGACCTAACAGGATCTAGGGTTTCACATCCTTCTCTCTATAAAAAGGAAGGGCGGAGTGCTCCTTCCTTCAGCAGCCGTCTTGACCATGCCCCTTCTGAAGCCGTTCTTCTCTATTTTCGTTTTCTCGTGAGCTTTCTTCTCCCCGAATTTTCATCGATAAAAACATGCCGTGTTAATTGGTCGTCGGCAATGAGGAACAAAACCTGTGCCGGAGGCGGATGCGCCGATGTCGGTAACACAACCCTCTAAGAAGTTCTGAGCCACCCGTCCTATCGATTCGATTCAGTTTGGGGTTTATGTAGGGATTTTCCTCTTTTTTTTTTTGTTTGGGGATTGAATGATAGATTGTTTTGATGTGAGGTGATGATTAATGTATCTATCAATACACTGATGTCACAAGGTGAAGACACGCATACATCCCGACAGGCTCTGATCGCATCTCCTCTACTCCCTGATTCTCTTGGTTCTTTATTTGTGTCTGTCCGAGATTTGCCTTCAAATCAGCTTTCAATAGTTGCATCAAAGATAAGAATCAAGAACTTCTGAGCCACCCTTTTGTTTGGAGATAGATTGATTTTGTTGCGAGGTGATGATGTTATGTATGATAGTCTGTCAATCCCCTGATGTCACAAAGTGAAGACACGCATACATGCCTACAGGCTCTGATCGCATCTGCTTTCTACTACCTATAATGATTTTCTTCTGAATTTGTCTCTTGCAGTTTGTTCTTTCTTTAAGCGAGAGTTTGTTCTCCATTTAGATTGCATTTTGCTCGTCTACGCTCTTTGAAACCAATTAAAGATGAGGATTTGCCTCGAATTACCATACATTAGTTACATCGGAGATGGAAACAAATTAGATGCAGCCTCCTTTACCTTAACGTGTCAAGCAGATGGACTTCGAACGAATCTTGACAGATCTATAGTTCGCGGACTAGTCCTGACGCTGTCACCATTGCTGCAACAAATGCTATTCATGGAAGACATCAGAGAACGATTTCTGTGGCTACCTCTCCGCTCGAAAGAAAACAAATGCCATTCATGGAAGTAGTCAACTTTATCACAGCGAATTCTGTCACGCTAATTTGCCCTGTATGATCTTATTGGTCATTGCTGCAACAAATGCTATTCATGGAAGGACATCAGAGAACGATTTCCCCGGCTGGAAAGAAAACAAATGCAATTCATGGAATTAGTTAAAATTTTGTGCTAATTTGCCCTGTATGATCTTATTGGTCATGTACTCAAAATGTAAAGTCTGTCATTCTATCACAGCGGCTGTGATTTTTTTTGTAAAACTACTTTTATACTCCCTCCTTATCTGTTTTAGCATTTGACTTTCCATCTGTATCTAGACATGTTTTAGTGCAAGTTCAAAAGAATTTTACACTAAAACATAATACGGATGGTAAGTCAAATGCTAAAACATCTTATATTTTGATACGGAGGGGGAGTATATTCTAATTATTAAAGTTTTGAGCTTGTTTCAGAACAAGCACAAAGTGTATCTACTGACAAGATTCAGAACAAATACAAAATCCTGTTTCATGTGAAAGTTCTTTTTATAAAGCCACTATCTAGTACTCCTTATTATAATATGTTTTAGATATTGTAATAGTGACTACACACGGACTAAAACGAGTGAATATACACCGTTAAAAACTTCATCTGCCATACTCAGCAGAAGGGTCGTCGTCTCTGAAGATCTATCTATAGATGGAGGGCGTGCAGCATGTCGACCAGTTCCATCCCGCCACATCATTCCCCATCAGTTCGCAATCCATAGAGAAGAGGTCGAGAGGTGGACGGCGTGACCATGTTGCGTGGGCGAGGCGGTGGTGCTCTGCTCTGTCAAGAAGATGATGGTGGCGTAGTGGTGTGAGTGTGTGTGGTGTGAGTGTGACGTGAGTTTGTAGGTAAGTTCAGATACTACAGTCGTACCATCAGTGAGAGGCTCAAAAAAGAAGATGGCGGGAGAGGCTCAAAAAAGAAGACTGTCGTCAGGTCGAGGATGAGGACGCCGTAGCTTACATGAGGCCTCTGATAGTAAACTTAAACGAGATAGGGTTTATGCCTCGATGGGTAACAGTGTAACACCATCAGCCGCACGACAAATATATAGGCTCAGCCATACGGCATGGTCAACGGAAAGATTACAGAGGTTACAGCAACTCATGTGTATCTATCTATAGATAACTAACTGATACTATTATCTTACCAAACATATACTATCATCACTAGTGCAACGGATGCCATTCATGGAAGGACATCAAAGAACGATTTTCCCGGACACCTTCTCTGCTCCAAAGAAAACAAAAGGCACCATGTATGAGAGAGAGAGAGAGAGGGGGGGGGGGGGGGGGGGGGGGGGGGGGGGGGGGGAGGGAGATAGTTTGGTGCAATGTTTTTTGCTTATAATTGGAAAAGGAACGTGACATCCCATTATGTAGATGGCTATCATCCTCCTTTCCCGAAGGAATATCAACTAATCTTTCTATACAGACATTAAATTAGTTTATGTCTATCTCGGTATCTTTAACTTGAACGAAGCTAATGCATCTTCATTTTCTTGAGAAGATAATCTCTATCTTAATTTGGATCCATGACCCGTAGTACAGGAGAGATCCCTTGTAGTATGAGAGGAAAGTCTGAGAAAACCATTAAAGAAGGGTGCACTTTGTACTGTATAGACTGATTTTGGCAGGGAATTGTCTAGTGTTTTTTCTGTTTACAGAGAGGTTAGTTAGCAGTGTTTTAGGGATGCATGCCGTACGATATTACTGCCTCAACTCAATATCCTCCATGTGATTTTATTGAAATGCATACAGGAGAACACTAACACTGTAAATTAAATCATCTCATTGTTGGGATAGAGTTTTATTGGGATATTTGGGGATGGAGATGTTGGTTTTCTAATACATTGTTCTTTCTTTAAGGTACTTGTCACTAGGAAATCTATCTCAGAGACGCAAATTTACTTAAAGCATCTCCAACAGCAGCGCTAAAAACGCCGCGCGCCCAAGAAACCGCCGATAGGGCGCGCGCGCACCCGTTTCGGCGTCTCCAGCAGCCGCGCTAAAACTCCGCGCGCGGTCCCCTGCGCGTCGCCGGGTGTACCGCTGGGCAGGTCGCCGCCGCGTCGATTTTGGCCCGCAGCGCCACCGACGCCACTCCGGTTCCGCCGCTTCCGCGGCTACTCCGCAGCGCGCAGTTCCTCCGGCGAGCTGCACGCAGTCGCCGCTCCTTGTTCCAGCTCCTTCCTCGCCGCTAGCCAGCGCGCAGTTCCTCCGACGAACAGCTTTTGGCGGTCGTCGAACCTCCACGCGCGCAAGGTGTTTGACAAAATACTTGCAAGGTATGTTTGTTGTTCTCTAATTTTTAGTTTGTAGATGAGTTCGAATAACTAGTTTGTAGGTAAATAACTAGTACAAATTCATGTTTGTAGATGAGTTCGTCTAGTGACGATTCATGTTTGTCCTCCGATGAAGAATTTGCTGAAGAATCTTGATATGCAAGAGGAGGAAGAAATGGCTATGATCCTTGCTATTCGTGCTATGAAACGACCAAAGCACGGTGGTTCAGTGATGGGTCGCCTAAAATTGTGGAGGGAAAGGATGGGTGCTCATGAAAGATTGATGAGGCACTATTTTGTCGAGCATCCCATATACCCCGAGTCTTATTTCGGCGTCGGTTTCGGATGAGCATTGACTTGTTTAAGAAAATTGCAGAGGAACTGAGTAGACATGATCGGTTTTTTCAGCAAAGGAGGAATGCCGCCGGTGAACTTGGGCATAGCACCTTTCAAAAGGTGACCGCCGCCTTGCGTATGTTGGCATACGGTATTCCGGCGGATCTAGTGGATGATCACTTGGCGATGGGCGAGAGTCAAGCCATCATGTGTGTCAAGCGCTTTGTAGTTGGCATTGTGCAAGTGTTTGGTAAGGAATACTTGAGAGCTCCCAACGCAGCGGACACGGCTAGGCTTTTGGAGTTCAATGCTGCTCGAGGGTTTCCAGGTATGCTTGGATCAATTGATTGCATGCATTGGAGTTGGAAGAATTTTCCTGCAGCATGGCATGGACAATTTCAGGGCCATAAGAAGGATTCCACCATAATTCTTGAAGCGGTGGCCGATCATGAGACTTGGATTTGGCATGCTTTTTTCGGAATGCCCGGAGCTCTCAATGATATTAATGTTCTTCATCGGTCACCACTCATGAATAAGATTGCAAAAGGAAAAACTTGTTCGGTGGAGTTTGTAGCAAAGCCATACATATAACTATGGCTACTATCTTGCGGACGGCATCTACCCAAGGTGGCAAACATTTGTGAAACCGGTAGGTAAGAAAATGCTTGACTTTCACAATGCTCAAGCGGCGGCTAGGAAATATGTGGAGAGAGCATTTGGGATTTTGCAATCCCAATTTGCTATTGTTAGAGGACCGACAAGATTTTGGGATCAAGAAATGCTTTGGTACATCATGAACGTATGTGTGATCATGCATAACATGATCATCGAGAATGAGCGCGGGCAAGATTTGGACTATACTCATTATGAGTTAATGGTGTTCCCGTTCACCGCGGAGGAGGGTTGAGAGGGTGGCACGCTTTGTTGCATCCTACCATGCCATTCGACGTAATGACACACATGATGAGCTTCAAAAGGATCTTATCGAGGAGTGGTGGACATGGAATGGGCAACATTGAATTGAATTTGTGTGTTTGTTTCATTTGTTGTGTTGTGTAATGAACTATTTGTTCTATTTTTCCGGAACAACTATTTATTTGTGTTGTAATAAATAATTAAACTATTTATTGTTGATTTATTTGGTGTTTGTTTGATTCGGTTTGTTTGCATGTTTGATGTGATGTTGTTTGCCTGGGCGNAGAATTCCAATATAAATATGTGTACAAGATTTACTTGTTCACTAATTATTGTGTCAAATGAGATTTTTGATAGCATTACATACATGATAGTATCTACGACAATTTCAATATTGACATCATAGGGAATCAACCGCCTTTTCGTACTATGTAACGAAGACTAAACTTAGACCGAGAAACTAGTAAAGACAAAAACATCACTCACCCAAAATTGATATATCGACGCAAGTAGACGTCGGGAAACGTGGAGAAACCCTCGCGCCTAATTCGAGCACCGCATCTCGCAACGCATCTGGAAAGAAACCGTTGTTACACATGGTATATACTGTTGGGTACGTAATTAGTTAGACCGATCGATCGAGAACATGCATGTGACACACATATCGATCGTGTCCCGTCCCACCGCCACACACCTGCGTCTTTCGTTCACACTGATTAGGCAGGTGAAGCTACTGATGCACTGTTGCACTCAGGCTGCAGGCAGCTTTTGAAAGCGTATATGCTAGTCAGTCTGTATCGATGTCGTTACACCTACACATGTGTAGCCTCTCTACTAGCTACTTTGGCACAATGCATGGCACGCGTACATACGCGTGTAGATACCCTCTTACAGTGGAGCTAGCAGATGCTTTACTAGTTACGTATTTTTCAGGTGACGTACGTACGCATTGGCGTCCACTGAGCTAGGCCGGCAGGGCAATCTCGTCTCGTACACCGCCACAGTCTCCTTCCTCCGTTCCTCGCTCTTGCTCCTCCTACGTACACGTATACGTACGTGGCGCGTCGCCCAGCCGCGAACGAGATGCGAGCAGCTCGCCACGTAGGCGATGGTGGGCCCCAACCGTCAGTGGCCGACGGCGAGTCACCCAATGGGAGGCTCCCACAAGCTCGCGTGCGGCGGCACTGTGCGTAGTTGCACCGGAGCCATCGATGGGGGCAGCAATAGCATCGCGCGGCCATTACTTCGCGATTAAGCTAAACGCGACCCCCGTGGGGCCGGGTCTCACGTTGCACCAACCGATCGAGCACCGAGAGCGCCACGTGGGCCAGCACAGGCCCTCTCGTACGCGATCGGCCCGTCCGTCGACGCCGCTGGGCTCATCCCGGCCGTCCGTGACCCGAAGATGGGCGCACGTGGGCAGGCGGGCCCGGATGCGGAATGGATATACTGTCACGGCCGTAGAATCTTTTTCCGCGACACGGCCCCGAAAGCAAAGGAGGCCGGCAAAAGCCACCGGGACGAAGGAAGAAGAAGAAGAAAGCCCCACGTAAACGCGGGGCCCACACGTAGCGAGCAGCCCGGCTCTCGGCCCTCGCCCGGCCTATAAATAGGGCCAGTTTCCTCATCGCTTCTTCCCTTTTCCCCGATCTCTCACTCAAGCAGTCTAGTTTTCCGGAATTACGATCACGTCCTTTTGGTTAGCAGAAGAAGCGAAAATGCTGTCTCTGCAGGAAGCGGTCGGGCTGGACCTGGACGTCATGGGGTTCGGGTTCGGGTTCACCCCGTGGGGGCCCGACACGTGCCCTACGTTGGACCAGCTGATGGCGTCGTCCCCCAGCTCGTCTGCCGGCGACGCGGCGGCGTGCGGGACGCCGGGGGAGGAGTACGACGAGGAGGAGCGGCGGAGGCGGCAGCGCCGGAAGGTGTCGAACCGGCTGTCGGCGCAGCGGTCGCGGGCGCGGAAGCAGCAGAAGCTGGAGGAGCTCCGCGGGACGGCGGCCCGCCTCCGCGCCGAGAAGCGGGAGCTGGCGGCCAGGCTGAACGCCGTGGCGCGGCACGAGCTCGCCGCGTGCCGCGACAACGCGCGCCTCCGCGCCGAGGAGGCCGCGCTCGAGCGACGGTACCGCGAGGCGCGCCGGCTGCTCGCGCTGCAGCGGCTCACGCAGCAGCTCCGGTCGCGTCGTCCGATCCAGCCGGGCGGGCCGGGTGGCGCTTTCGGCGGACTCGGATCAGGAGTCCCGCCGGCCTTTGGTCCCGGAGCATCGCTGGGGCTGGCGTCTCTGATGACCTAGCTAGCAAGGAAGGGAGGAGGAAGTACGTGCGCGCGTAGTCATGAGCTGGTGAGTCGTGACCGCGAAGTCACTTCGCAGGTGAAGTTTTGGAACGGACGGCGACGAGACTGCATGGAGCACTACCTAGCTAGTGCTTTATTAAGCTGCACGCAGCTAGCTATATATACCAAAGCTATAGGGACATGGGACTCGTTTGACGTGGACGCTGCTGCATATATATAATTAAGTAAATGATGAATGGATCGTCGTCAGCTCATGTAAATTACTAAATTCATGAAAAATTACTGCATGCTTTGGAGCCGTAAAGAGCCACGTACAGGTTGACGTACTCGGTCTCCCTCTATTTCTACTCTCGTTATATATTTGACGGTGACTACACGCCGTCTCTTGTCGTCGTCAGCCTTTATGCCAATTTAACGGAAAGATGCCGATCGATCGATGCCTTCTTTTCTATCGGATGTCCTTGCGGGCCATCATGGAACGTGATCCTCCTCCGCTTTAGCGAAACAAGAATAGACCGTAGATGTAGAATTTGATAGAGATAGATCACTGCCTTAGGGCTCTGTTTGGTTGATGCACCAACGACGTTGCGCATGTTTGCAACACTTCTTTGCCGCTCGTGGCTAATTTAGTTTTCAAGATGCGCACCACACTTTTACGACACTTGAGGGAAGCTTGCCACACTTTGCTAAGCCGGTTCTATATTGTGTGAAAGAATCTTGCCATAAGTGCAACCGCCAACCGAATGAACGACTAACTATCGAACATAGCGTGTTGTGTGGCAAAGTTAGTTATCGAAGAGGTGCACCACACTTGCACACTTGAGGAAAACTTGCCACACTTTTCTGAGTCAGTGACACGTGGGTACCAGAATGCAAGGAAGGAATCTTGCCGTATGTGAGACCGCCAACCGAACGCGCGACATATGTAACGTGTCGTGTGGGAAAGTGTAGCAACTATGGTATACCGACTAAGCACACCATTACTATTACGGACAAAGGGACCAAGGGAAAAATTTGCAGTTACTCTAATAATTCCATGGGTCTAAGATCTCTGAATAGCTAGCATTGCTCAGAAAATGGTTAATAGTTTGAATTTGATCTTGTCTCTAACTGATCTATTTCAACAAACGATAGTTCCTTGTTCCTTAGGGCATTGGACTGTTTTCTGAACATATTTATGTTCCAAATAGTACCTAAAAGCAAAGTCAATAGGCAAATCCTTTTAAATGAAACACTTAGTACTAGGACCAGAAGAAACCTCGGTCCTCCTCATGTTGTCGTTATGAATTTGATAGAGATATATCTAACAATTAGGGATTTGGGTGTCGGGTAGCTACACCAACATTGCATGTGTTTGCAACACTTCTTTGCCGCTCATGGCTAATTTAGTTATTAAGATTCGTGCCACACTTGAGGAATGATTTCCACACTTTCCTGATTACGAGAAAAGAATCTTGCCGTAAGTGCAACCAGCAACCGAACAAGTGACGAACTGTCAGACATGCATAAAATGTGGCGTGGGAAAGTGTAGCAACTAATGTATACCAACCAAGCACACCATTACTATTATAGACAAAGACGCTAATAAGAAGAATTGATGTTTTTTGCAAGGGAAAAGAAAAAAAGTAATGTTGCAATTACTCTGAAATTCCATGGGGGTCTAGGATCTCTGAATAGCATTGATCCGAAAATGGTTAAGAGTTTGAAGTTGATCTTGTGTCTAACTAATCTATTTGAACAAACGGTATTTCCTTGTTCCTTGGGGCATTGGACTGTTTCTGAAATTCATATGTTCGAACAGGACCTAAAAGCAAAGTCAGTATGCAAATCCTTTTTAACCGAAACACTTAGTACAAGGATCAGAAGAAACTTCGGTCAGCCTCATGCTGTCATTACGTTTTTTTTTTCTCAATACACCCCGACCTTTAAATCAATTGATGCATGCACGCACCCATTTTTTATTACAAAGTTCATCATTTCAATTCTTACAAATCAAAGTTTTTGTCTGACACCTCAAACCTGAACGATTAATCGATATTCGTTGTTTTAGCTAGGACCTGACAAGAATAACGAACAAAGATATCGCCCTCTGGGATGTGGCATCGAACAAAGCGGGCCAACATAAGGACTACCTAGAGCCAGGTTGCTTGTAGTGGGAGGCTTGGCTATATGTAACATCTTTTATAAAAAAAAAACATTTCAATTTTAATGCGCCAACAACAACGATTGGTTGCTAGTGTCCTTGAAAAAACTAGGGCGGAGCTTAACTCTTACTATTTGAGATCCAAATTACATATCCATCGTGGACGACCTACTATCAGCAAGCCGCCAGGAACTGTAGTGAAGCGCTAGAAGCTGGCAGAATTCTCAAAGCGTGGCAAGGCAATCTCATGATCAGATCGATTAGCCCTTTACCTCTCCATGCCCTGTCACTGGCTTTAGTACCATCCCTAGCTAGCAGCCGTTCACGCACGCCCGATCCGATCCATCGAGCGCTGTGCCGACGCACATTATCCGGTCAATACGATCGAAGGAACCAAATCGACGCCACGTAACGTCGTCTAATGTCCAGCACTCTGGTCTACGCCTACCTATGGAGTAAAGAATTTTGTATACCCGTAGCACGTGGAGTAACACTTCGTCCCAGTAGCCAGTAGGCAGTAGTCGTGCTTTTGGAAAGAAGAAGCAAAGCACGCACGCACGCCGCCGTGGACTGGATGGCGGCGGACGCGTGGTGATTTTGTATGGACGCGGTGGCGCGCGCATCAGCTCCGGACAGGACTCACCGGAGGCGAAGTTGCTCGGCTGCTGCGGACGACCATGCCGTGCTCGTCACTCTCGTCTCATTAACGGCCGGCAACCTGCGGCTGTGGGCCAGCGCGATCTATAGTAAATCTATACTTCTTATAAAGTAAAACCCCACTAAGTGTAATTAATATTTTTCTATCTTCACATGCAAGCTATCCACATCACTTGCTCTTTTAGACAATCAATTGTCCATGTCACCCCACTAACATTTATTAATTATTTTCTATCTCTACATGCAAGCATCCACATCATCTTTGTTTAGCCCATCAAATTGTCCACATCATTTTCTTTATGTTCGAATGATAAGATCGCACCATGGAGCTATGTAGTTATACAAGTAAATCATGTGCAAGTAGAACACCGGAATAAGTTTTGCCCGTGAAATTTTTGCCAATTATTTTCAGGATGGAAATCATACAATTGTTAGTCGAAATTATGGGCTCTTTTATATGTATTCTCTCAAATAGTTTCTAGAAATATTATGCGGCAATGTGCATGTCATTTTCATGCAAGCCATCCACAACACCTGCTTCTTCAACCTGTTGATACAATCTTATCTATATAAATTAGATACACCCCTAAAGCATAATGATCTTTAAATTATAAACCACACATATATTTGATGTCTAAAATTTATAGCATCTTGACTGTCATGATTAACTAAATCTTGCATATTTTTTGTCAACTTCAAGTTTCATAAATTTTATTAAATTTCTCAAGAGAGACCCGCTGCAACGCGCGGGGTGTCGTTCTAGTTCCTTAAGAAAGAAAAATAAATAAAAACACGGATACCTAACATAAAAAAAATAAGACGAGATTCTACTCACATGGGACCCGTGGACAATCGCGAGCTGAAGATGAAGCGGCCCGGGTCTCCAAAGAACACTTGGCTGCTCTGCTGAACCCAGGCCCAAAAATAGGCAAAACGTTCCCAGCAGTTTACACTTTAGAGACACCGAGAGCATCACTAGTAGCACCCTCAAACCCTCAAAACCTTATAAATAACCGTTTTTTTACAGTTTGCGAGCGAAAAAACGCGTAGACTAGAACCCATTAACCCTCAAACCCTCAAAAAAAAATTAAAGGTCCAACCCTCAAACCCCCTCCCAGTCTGTAGAAGTGAGGGTTGAGAAGCAAAAACTACCCCAACCCGCACTCGTGTTCCATCGTTGCGCGGGAGGGATTTTCCCTGTCCCCAACCTCCCGCCCGCGCTCACCGGAGCCGCCGGCCGCCGCCATTCCCCCCCCCCCCCCCCCCCCCGCCTCCCATCGACGCGCGCGAGCCCGCTGTGCCGCCGGTCCCCGCCGCCTCCCGCCCCGCGCAGCCGCCACCCGAGCGGCGCGACCGCCGCCGCCCCGAGCTTCTCCTCACCGTACGGCCGCCCCCCCGGCCTGCTCAACCTCTCCTCCACCTCCTCAACCTCCCCCAGCCGCCGCACCCCGCCCCCGGCCGCCCGCCACACCCCGCCCCCGGCCGCCCGCCGCCTCCCGCACCCGGCCGCCTGCCGCGGCCCGCCCACCCCGTCCCCAGGCCTCCCGCCGCCCCAGCCGCCTCCCGCAGCCAGAGGCAGGCCGGCCCCAGGCCTGCTTGAGCTCTCCTTGCCGAGAGGACCAGGCGGGCCAGAGGCAGCCGCGCCGCCCCGAGCTCTCCTCGCCGACCCGCAGGTATGCGTCCATTTATTTATTTTTGTTTCATTTTTTCCTTTTTGATTCATTGTTGGCACTCACAATGTATTATTGTTGTGTTGTGTACATTCGGACATGGAGTCATTGTCCGATTCGTCCGGTTGGTCGTCATCCGACGATTCGTACATTGAGGAGTTGCTTCAAGACGACGACGTCGAGATGATGAGCCTCCTCATCGACGTGCAAGCGTTTGAAGACCGGGCGAAGCTGCTGGATCAAAGGAGAGGGTCGAAGATGGGGCGAGTCACCATCTACCGGAACCGCGCTCTCGGACATGAGCATTTGATGCAAGACTACTTCGCGGATGCTCCTACATACCCTCCTCGCCTCTTCCGAAGAAGGTACCGAATGCGTCGTAGTTTGTTTGTGAAGATTGTCACAGATTGTGAGGCCGCGTCCGATTATTTCAAGCGTCGTAGATCCGCCGTCGGCATCATGGGGTTTAGTGGATACCAAAAGATATCGGCGGCAATGCGGGTACTCGCCTATGGCATACCCGCGGACTATACCAACGAGTATCTTCGCATTGGGCAAGATACAACCAGGGAGTCCGTCCGTAGGTTTGCAAAATTGGTCATCCGGTTGTATGGTGAAAAGTATCTTCGGGCACCAAACGAGGAAGATATGAAGAGATTGATGGAAATTAATGAAAAAAGGGGATGGCCGGGGATGCTTGGTAGTCTTGATTGCATGCATTGGACATGGAAAAATTTCCCAAAGGCATGGCACGGAATGTATTGCGGTAAAAGCCGTGATGCTACCATTGTGCTTGAGGCCGTGGCATCGGAGGACACATGGATTTGGCATGCATTCTTTGGGTTGCCGGGAACACTCAATGATATCAATGTGCTCAATAGATCTCCTTTGGTTAAAAGATTAATTTCTGGGGATGCTCCAACTTGCAACTACAAAATCATGGACAATGAGTACTCAATGGGATACTATCTCACCGATGGAATTTATCCCGATTGGGCAACTCTTGTGAAGTCCATCAAGGAGAAAAATGGGGTGCCCTTAACCAAAAAAGAGTCTCATTTCACCAAGGCACAAGAGGCAGCCCGCAAGGATATTGAGAGAGCTTTCGATGTTTTGCAAGCAAGGTTTGCCATAGTTCGGGGTCCAGCTCGGTTTTGGGACAAAAAAAACCTTGGTGAACATCATGAAATGTTGTGTGATTCTACACAACATGATCCTAGAGGATGAGAGAGGGTTAAACCTGGCTTGTTTCTATGACAATGTTGGTACCCCTGTGCAACCGGAAAGAAACCCTTGTCGCATACAAGCTTTTCTTCAAGCACATCGTGAGATTGAGGATGCAAACACTCATGGTCGGCTCTGGAATGATCTAGTAGAGCACCAGTGGCAGTTGGATGGGCGGCGCCGTGGCCCATGATCTACCTTTGTTTTACTTTTCTATGTCCTATTTGATTCGAACAATTATTGTAATTTGCTCCAACATTGTTGTAATAACTTGAATGATTATTATGTGCTTGAAAGTACTATTCGGTGGTGTAATAATAACTAGAATGATTATTGTTTTATGTCAAATGTGATGAAATTTGTGATATGTTAAATGATGAAATGTGATGAAATTTGTGATATGTCAAATGACAGTTTTAAAGGTTGGAGTTGAGGCAAAGACTAGAACCCTCAAACCCAACCCTTATGCCCCTGTTTTTCAACCCTTAAAAGTGTCAAAAAATGCCAATTCTCAACCCTTAAACTGCTATGAGGGTTTGAGGGTACTACTAGTGATGCTCTGAGGTTGGATACCTCTGTATGCTTCCCTAAAAAAAATACTCCGTCCATTAGCTTTGTAAAACGTCTTTTACATTAAAAAATGGAGGGAGTAGGATGGAGCATACTATGCTCACATAACATGGCAACAAACATTGGATTTGTCCAAAGAAATTGAAAAACAAATTATTGAACTAGGATTATTTGGTTCAAGAGTTGTCAACAAGAAGAGCCATGCCTTTTTCAGCTGGTTCAGAACCACTGTAATGTGTTCTCTGTCGTATGTCCTTGTAGAACTTTTTTTGTCAACTTAATCTGAACCAAAAACTACTACAACTAGTATTCGGTGCAGTGTAAAAAAAACATCAAGTATCCACAACGCATTGCATCAAAGATCACATGGATTTAGGAAAAGAGTGCAACTCTATGGAGTTTATCATGTTAATAGGTATAGCCGTATAGGTGTCAGTCACAGAGGTATGAGGAGAAGAAAAATGAGTTGGCTTGACGTAATGTAGGAGTTTGT
The DNA here is from genome assembly GCA_012064385.1 of Puccinellia tenuiflora. Classification (NCBI taxonomy): domain Eukaryota; kingdom Viridiplantae; phylum Streptophyta; class Magnoliopsida; order Poales; family Poaceae; genus Puccinellia; species Puccinellia tenuiflora. The sequence continues at coordinate 674,325 of QRDG01000716.1, forward strand.
GTTACTTGCTCCACTGCTAATGGTGTGACGCGCACACCGAATTTGGGTCCGGTAAAGGTTAAGCATAGTGCAAGGCTTAACAAATTTTTGATCCGTTTGTGTTGCCTAATCAAGTTACACAAGGGTACTATCTGCCATATGCATGTCAAATCCTTCATTATCACCCAAGTAGCTTCTGTACATGTGCCACCCAAAGACCATATTGCTCCGTACTGACAACAACACTGAAGCGCTAGCTGAACATTTGCGAAACATTTCAAGACGATGTATTATGAAGAGACATTGGGGGTATAGGTAGGGAATGAGCTGGATATTTGGACCCTACTAGAGTAACTAATACGGAGGAAATAGAAGTGAAACGTAAAAATCCATATTTAAATGAAAAGGAAGAATTGGAGGAGGAGGAAGAAGAGGTTGTCGAAGAGTCTGAAGAATCAGAATCCATATTTCCAGATCTTCCGGATGGTGTACAGTAACCTTCCACTATTCTGACGATTTGCTTGTGTAGTTCCGGACTCAATCATCTTGTTCCACCAATCGGACACATTTCCAGGGCAGGAAATGCTAGAACCAAGTGCCCCATTTAATTTTGGTCTTATCCTTCAGTACTAGTGTGTACACTACCGAGCATTGAGACAAACCTATGTATAGGTTACGAGCTTGCTAGGGCGGCGCACCAAGCACCATGTAACTAACTATTTCTCAGATATGTTGTCAAAAAAAAAAAAAAAAAAAAAAAAAAAAAAAAAAAAAACTATTTCTCAGATAACAAATCCAAGTGTTGGCCGGCCATTATAACTACATGAAAAAATAAATGTGAGATGCAGCAGGAAGTATGACACGAAGAAAAAAAAAATTCCTGCAGGGAGAAGGATATTGCTTAACTAGATGCAGCAACTAACCAACATTAAGGAAACCTAACGCGGCACAAATACGAACTAAACGGCTAAACGCAAATGAAGCAACTCAGCAGATAAGGGTTGCTGTTGTGATAGGGCTACGTCATCCAAGCAACGAAGAACCACAGAAAAAGGACAGCGACTCGATCCTTCACTTGCTGAGATCAAGACGGAACGGATAACTTTTGAGCCGTTGCGCAACGCTACAGAGTACCAGAAAAGATCTTCAACGGAAGCAGGAAGAGCAGTGCACACACTGGATACAGGAACGGCAAGAGAACTAGCAGGATAAAGATCGTGCCAGCAAACAGTAAACATGCAGCAGAATTGCTGGAAACCTGACAAAGTGACAATAGTCCAAATGGTGCCATTTTCACAAATAAGAGACTCCACAGCAAGTACGTTATGAGCAGATTGACATAGTTACCTGGTGCTATTTTCATATGCCAAACACAGCATTACCATCTATTGTATGTTATAGATTGGAAACACAATCATTTGAGTGCTTTTCTTGGCTGAAATAATGGTAAAATCAGACCCATTCCAGTCCACACAGTAAATTCATTTTGGATGTAATGTGAAGGGAACAAAGAGTCGCAAATAGGGCGAAGAAGCATAGATACATGATAAGTACCAAGAACTTTCGTAGTAGACAGGAAATATAGAAATAAGACGAAATCCTTATTAACTCATGGACTAACAGCTGAGTTTTGTCATAGTTTGCTAGTTTGGAATCCCTTCCATGAAGAAGCATCTTCAAATATAAGAGAGAATGCTAATACAAAAGTTACTTTTTACTTGTACAATGAATTGAAATTCTATCAGAATTTTCAAATGAATATAATACGAACCGACTACAGCTATTGGAGGAAAATAGGGTCAATTCGCATGACCAAAAAAAAGTAGGCATTAATGTCAAGGATTGAGCAGAATCATACAGATATCTTAGACTCCGGTCTGAAAAAATTCTGGATATTTTTGGAATGCACATTTGCCATTTGCATGTTTACAATGATATTGCTGGCAATTCACTTAAGTGCGCTTAAACAGAAATAGATACATGAATAAGCATAAAGTGACACAATTCAGTGGAAAATGGTAACATACTTAAATAATAGTAACTTGAACAAACCGGTTTTCATCAAGAACAGATAATCAAAGCAACTGAATCCTTGTCTACTGATCTCTAACTCTCTTAAAATTCCCAATATTTCTTTACCAAACTATACCAACTGGCTTAGTCAAGAAGGAAGTCAACAAATAACACTGATGCAAAAATTGCAGTTCTTGTGTCTAAAATACTGTACTTTGCCATACAGAAAGATGGAGTAATGCGCGAAAGGCCACAAACCTCGACGGATATTGCACAGTTTCTTGTCTTCATTTATTGTTTTGACCATGAAAGCCGCATCCAAGTGGAACAATTTAAACGGAAGTAAGCGAAACCATATGCATTTATACTTAATAGCAGCTGAATCTAATACCACGATGTCAAAAACTGTCTTCGCAGCTGTATCATGTGAACTAAAATGAACTGAGCTCCAATTTTTATCTTTTCGATGCACTTTTTTGGAACAATGCATCAACATTACTAGAGCATTGATCATTCAATATATGTCACTTAATGATTCATGTACGAACTCTCAGAAACTTAAGGTGATAAGTTGTCATCCCAAACCTCCGTAGCACTAGTGTTAAGCCTACTAAACCTTTGTACCAAAACTTAGATGTTCACCGATCCAATGTTGGCATGAGGAAGTTAAGCTATGTTTTGATATCATAGACAACGGAAGTTGCGGAATAACAGAGATATAAACAAGACAATTTAGTGGACCAACCAGAAAATCTTATTGATGATATGAGCAGCAATGTCATATTGATGATATACAAATTCACTACAACAGTCTCCATACCAGGCAATCCCCCAATACAGTTTCCCAATGGCACAACAAATCAACCACTCCCACTACAGCCGTGAATAACAGCCACAAGCATATGGCACAACAAAACCTTGCAACCAGGTTATCTCCTTTGAGCTCTTTTTTTCTACTTGAATTTACAGTTTCAGCATAACTTTGCCTAGAATTGTACACAAACAGTGTGCAAATAATACAAGCCAAAATTCCCCCCACTCTGTTGCTTGCATGCTCAAGCCGTAACCAAGAGTCGAGATCCATTCAACACATGCAAGCACAAAGATATGCAGATTGTGGCGACAAGCATAGACTTATCGCTCATATACCTCATGGCGCGCAGTCCGCTGTCGAAAACAGTGTCCCCACTCTTCCGCGCCCCATCGTGCAGCTTCCACAGTACAAACTCGAGAAACGACCGCACCGTCTCAGATGTCACCCTCCCAGTGACATCAAGCACAAAGTTCCTGTTGCTTGGCACCGCCAAGGTGCTCGAGACCGTCTCCACCCAGCCTTCACCAGCACTACTACTGCCACTGCCATTGCTATTGCCATTACCCTTGTCATCCAGTTTAGCTTTGGTGTTAGACATAACGTGGTGAGAGGTCTTCACCATCGTCTCCACCGCGCCGTTGCATACTGAAACAAGCAATTCCTTAACCTTGGCGTCATGGCTTGGATTGGTGAGCCCTTCGAAGAGCTGCTGGTAGGTATTGATGTGTATGGTCTTCTCAATGAACACCCCGACGGCGGTGCCAACGAGGACCTCGACCCAGTTGCTAATCGCCTTGTGGCCCTTTCCGGTCGCAACCACGTTGACCCAATTCGTCGATGAGGAGGTCTCCCCGGGAGGGGACGGTGTGGAATAGAACCCGATTACGAGCTGGCGGGCGAAGCTCCCGGCGACGGCGGACATGAGTCGCTCCCCGGATTCAGAGAATAGCTTGTCGACGAGGCGATCGGAGAGGGCGACCTTGTCCCCGGAGCCGGGCTCCGAGGTGGAGCCGACGCCGCGGAGGACCCCCGCCGCGACGGCCTGGGACAGCGCGGAGACGGTGGCGGAGACCTCGGGGGAGGCGGCGAGCTTGGCGAGCTGCGCGACGCTGCGGGGGAGCTGGTCGGAGTCGGAGCGGACGAAGCCGGCGAGGTCGGAGGAGACCAGGGCCGCCGCGTCGGCGGAGGACGCGGCGGCGTCGAGGAAGGCCGCGAGGGCCGCGGCGAGGCGGACGAGGCGGCGGCGGCGGGCCGCGACGGCCGGGAGGTGGTAGATCTTGTACGCCCCGTAGGCCGACGCCGTGCCTAGCGCGGCGAGGAGGATCCAGCGGCGCCGGCGGCGGGAGAAGGCGACGAGGCTGTCCATGGCGGCGGTCAACGGAGGTAGAGGGGTTCGGGATGGGGATGCCGCGTCGGAGAGAGTGGTGTGGTGCGGCGCGCTCGGGCGGGCGGGTGAGCGTGGCGTGCAGGACTGCCCGGAGAACGGGAGAAGGGGGTAGTTACGCGGCGGAGTTGCCGATATAGATGATGGGGTCTGTGGATCCCACGGCCGGCCGACTACCTTCGGGCTTTATGCTGCGCACGAATTCCACTCGTTTTTCGATTTTCAGGGGGACGAAATCCACTCGGTCGTCGGAATCACACGGAATATCTCTTTTTTTTTTAAGGAGCTCGTCGAGCCCCCTGAAACCGACAAAACTTTCAGGTGTTACAACATCAGGTCGCAAAGAAGAAAAGTGCGTCACGCAAGTTTTTTCTTTTGTTTTGCGCTGGCACGCAAGTCTATTTTTGTGCAAACACGGGCATAAACATATGAAGCATATCCAATGTGACGCTCTACCCACAATAATACAGGGACATGCATAACAACTTTTACCCAAACAAGCATCATTTCTAATTCTCCACACTGCCACTGATAATATAGCCGCTACTCAGGTTGGGCGTTCGGAACAGGTCGGATAATTCAGATTATACGAAAATGAAACCCGAAATTTAACCGAGAATTTTGGTACCCGACAATTCGGGTAACTGAATCGGGCAGGTTCAGGAATCCCTAATTGCCCGAAATACATCACACATGTTGTTCGTTTCGAGCCAGGAAGTAGGATTTGGGTAGATAGAGGAGACAGACATCGGGGACGTCCACCTATCTTTGCACCGGGAAGATGGAGGAGGGAGGTAGTGGAAAGATGGAGGTGGCGGCGAGCCAGCGACCAGGCGGTGCGCCAAGTTTGATTTGCGTTGAGAAATAAGAATGTAGTTCCTATTACCCCTAATGTAGTGTTGGCCAGAACAATAAAAAAACAGAGTTGTGGACTCTCTTCCTCTCACTTAGTAATGTGTCTAGGGCGGTCGCCATCGGGGAGCCTATGGTGTTTGGCGATATATATTGTCGACACCTGATCTGACGGATCATTGTCCCACGCTTTGGCACATCTTGACGGTAATGGTGGAGATGATTGTATCAAGTATGTTCGGGTTAGGCGTTGTTCCATTTCATTCTTGTGTGCCCTCGTGTTCTTCCTCTACCACAAGACGAGGAAGCAGTGGTTCAAAAACACTGCCTTGGAATGGGGCATGTCTCTGGTCATAGCCCATTCATTTTATTTCTTCTGGAAAATCATGGTGGGTGCAAGAGAAAACTGGAGACAATGTCTTCATACACTACTAGCGGAAAGGCTATAGGAGACATCCTTATAGGAGGCGCATATGGCAATATGCGCCTCTGCTAAATTATCCGAGGCGCACTGTTTGGCCATTCGCCTCCAACTATCAAATAGCCGAGGCGCATACTGGGGCAATGCGCCTCCCCTATTCCATGTACGGACGAATCTGGCGGCCCCAGGTTATGCGAGGCGCATTTCCGAAATATGCGCCTCGGACATTAGAGGCGCATATGATTGAAATGCGCCTCCCATAACCCTAGTGGGCCCGGGTGGGGGCGGGTGGTGGTAGGTGGCAGCTTATCCGAGGCGCATACTGAATATGCGCCTCCAGTATCTCACATATCCGAGGCGCATATCGTGCAGTATGCGCCTCGGATAAGTCGCGCCACCTTTTTGCCACCTTAAGGTACATGGAGCCACCTACCACCCCACTCACTTGTCTCACTTCTTCCTCCTCCACCAAACAAATCTGGTCGACCCCCTCCTCCTCCCCACCTCGTTTCCCCCATTGATTCACCATAGAAGCTTGCTCAACCTCCATTGGTTGACACTCATATGTAAGTGAAGTCTCTTGCTCCTCTAGATCTACAACATGTGCCTTTGTTTCTCGTCCGGATCTCTTGTGCAAGTCGTCGTTGGAGGAAGCGTGAAGGCGTTGCTTGCATGTATGCGTGTTGTCGGCCAAACCGACTATATGATTGTGTTGTGGTGCTTCTTCTTGTGTAGGGATTTCATTTGAGATGCCAATGTTTCGCCGGAAAGTCAATTCATTTCTTTTCCGGCGAATTTCTGGCACTCGCGGATGTCCTCTTTTTAGGGGAGGTCATGCCGAATTTTTCCGGCGATCCACGTCCATATATGCTCTAATTACCGTCTTGCTCTTCGTACCGTGTGCAGGCGACCATGGTCCGACCACTGATCAGCAAAGAGCTCGTGGATAGGTGGATGAGATGCGCGAGGGCCGACATGGCACGCGCAAACAAGACGGAGTTAAGATATCCATGTCGCGATTGCAAGCTAAAGTATCTGATACAGCACGATTCCGGAATGCTGGAGTCGCACCTCCTCCGACGTAATTTCATGGATGGCTACACTCGGTGGATACGTGATGACGAAGATGATGATGAGGATGTCAATCATGGTGGTGATCAAGATGCCGGTCATGATCATGAAGATCAAGATGCCGGCGGCGGGGCAGGTGATGATGATCATGAAGATGATCAGGGTGGAGCCGGGCATGGACGCGAAGATGATGAAGGTGGTGATTCGAGCTGGCTGCAAGACCCTCATTATCAAGATCTGCTTCTCAAGGAGACGAGTAACGCCAGAGCCGCTGCTAGAGAGAGAGCTAAGCTGGAGCAAATGAGAAAAGACGCGGTCGCTCCATTGTTTGAAGGATGCAACGACGGGCATACCCGTCTGAATGTAACGCTCAGGGCTCTAGAGATTAAGGCGAAACACAAAATGACCAACGAATGCTTCGACGAAAACATTGAATTCGTGCATGATCTTCTTCCCAAGAAGGGTAACACATGTCCGACTAGTATCGCTGAGGCCAAGAAAATCGCGTGCCCTCTCAATCTACCGGTCATGAAATACCACGTCTGCATAAATGATTGCATCATGTACCGGGGCGAGGACGCGGAGAAGACCACGTGTCCGGTGTGCAAGACATCTCGATACAAGAGAGGGACCAAGAAAGCTCCTAGAAAGGTGGTGTGGTACTTTCCCCTAACTTCCCGCCTGCAGCGGTATTTCGTGGACCCTAAGGAAGCACGGCTCATGCGCTGGCACGCGGAAAGAAAGAGGCCGGAAGACGATGATCCGGATAAGGAGGAGATGCTGAGGCACCCTTCGGATGCTTGCCAGTGGAAGGCGTTGGACCTCCAATATCACAAGCATTTCGGTAAAGAGTCAAGGAACCTAAGGCTGGGCGTGAGCACCGACGGACTCAATCCGTTCGGAAGCCAGAGCAGCACACACAGCACCTGGCCCGTGTTTGTATGGATCTACAACCTCCCACCCTGGCTGTGCATGAAGAAGAAGTACGTAACCATGAGTATGCTGATTCAAGGGCCAAAACAACCCGGTACAGACATCAATCTGTATCTCACGCTGTTGAAAGAGGAGTTGGCCACGTTATGGGAAGAAGGAGCCCGTACGTGGGACGCCTCGAGACAGGACTACTTCAACATGAAAGCGGCGGTGATCACGACGGTGCAAGACTATCCCGGTTACGGATACTTCTCGGGGCAGGTGGTCCAAGGATTCTATGGGTGCGTTAGGTACAAGGACAATACATCGTACACCCAGCTACAGAAAGATCTCGGGTCCGGGAAAACCGTGCACCTTTCGGCTCGGAGGTGGCTTCCCATGGATCACCCATGGAGAAAGCTATCACATCTGTTCGATGGGAAGGTCGAGCCCCGAGGAAAACCGGACCAGAAGAGCGGCGCGGTAATCGCCGAGCTGCTGAATAACTGGAAGGAGTGCCCTGCGCCGGGAAAGACCCAGAAGAAGCCAGAGCCGCTGTTGAAGGTATGGAAGGCGAGGTCTGTCTTCTGGGACTTGCCATACTGGAAGATTCTCCGCGTGCCTCATAGCCTCGATCTCATGCATATCACGAAGAACGTGGGCGAGAGTCTGCTTGCCACTATCCTTAACACCGACAAGACCAAAGATGGGCCGAAGGCAAGGAACGACTTGAAGCATATGGGCATCAGGGTTGAACTTCAACCACCACCTAGCGATGACGAGGAGGAGGAGGAGGAGACGGAAACGCAGAATAGCCGTCGTCGCCGCAAGGGCAAGAAGGGCGAGGTCAAGCTAAAGGCCGCGTGCTTCACTCTGAGTAAGAAGGAGGCCATACAGTTTATGAAGTGCCTCCTCGGAGTCAAATTTCCGAGCGGCTTCGCGGGGAAGATAAGCAGATGGCTAGACGAGGCGAAGCAGCGCTTCAGCGGGATGAAGTCTCACGACGTCGCCGTGCTGATGACGCAGGTACTCCCGGTCGCGATCCGAGGTATAATGGACAAGCACGTCCGTGAAACTCTGTTTGGCCTCTGCAACTTTTTCGACGTCATCTCTCGGAAGTCGATATGCATTAGGCAGCTGACGGGGATATACCCTTCGGGTCCCCTATCATTGGTATACCTGGTGCGATCCAATCTACGGCCCACCTGGCAGGCCCAAAGAAGCCCATGAAGCACGACTTGGAGTACAATACAAGAAAACATGTAAACCCTACCTGGCTCCCTTTATAAAGTCAGGCAGGGGCACCTCATAGGGGCACCTCATAGGGATCCTCCTCACGGGAGACAACAGATACACAACACCCGCCGCCGGCGGCACCATTGTAACACCACCATGATCATCTATACAGATCAGACAAGCAGGATGTAGGTCTTTACCTCACCATGAGGGGCCGAACCTGGGTAAATCCTTACTTGTCAGCCGACGGAACTATCAGCGCGCCATCTCTCTCCCCCTCAATCAACCCGGGGTACTCGACCCAGGGATTTGCCGAGCCCTAACCTCGACAATTGGCGCCGTCTGTGGGAAGAACGCGCGCTGGATTCAACGTTTCGGCGGCTCTAATCTTCATCAACAACAACACCCCTCGCGCACAGACTACAGGGCAGCAGCAACACCTGTGTTGCGGACATCACCGACGGCGACTCGGAAATCATATCGACGATCCCTTCGGTGGAAAGATTCGAAATTGAGTTTTCTACAAGCTGTTAAAATTTCAGCGCGTTCCAACGGCTGGATCTTCCTGGCCGACCCTCACACTGAACCTGTGTCAGAACCCTGACGAAACTTCGTGCGGCTTCGGGAAAATAATTATCTAGGTTGACTCGGATATCACTTTGAAGATCCCTCCGGTGAAAACATGCGGAATACAATCCCGCACCACTGCAAAAAATTGGAGACTATTCCAACGGTTAGATCTCCGTCGGCACCCCGAGGACTGCAACGGATTTCGGATCTAGACAAATCCGCGAGTGCAGGTCGCGAATTCGACTTCCGAGCAATTCGACTTCCTGCCAAAACAAAGAGTTCGGCCCCAACTACAATATGGATAGCAAGCGATCAACGGAGGCTGGCGGCCTCGCCTTCGTTGACTTCGCCTCCATCGGCTCCGCCTCCGACACTCGGGGGCTGGCGGCCTCGCCTTCGTCAACTGCGCCTCCATCGGCTCCGTCTCCGACACTCGGGGGCTGGCGGCCTCGCCTTCGTCGACTTCGCCTCCATCGGCTCCGCCTCCGACACTCGGGGGCTGGCGGCCTCGCCTTCGTCAACTGCGCCTCCATCGGCTCCGTCTCCGACACTCGGGGGCTGGCGGCCTCGCCTTCGTCGACTTCGCCTCCATCGGCTCCGTCTCCGACACTCGGGGGCTGGCGGCCTCGCCTTCATCGGCCCGTCTCCGGTCCCCCGCGTTGACTACTTCCGCCGCGTCGACTCCGGTCCGCTGCGTCGACTACTTCCGCCGCGTCGACTCCGGTCCGCCGCGTCGACTACTTCCGCCGCGTCGACTCCGGTCCGCTGCGTCGACTACTTCCGCCGTGTCGACTCCGGTCCGCTGCGTCGACTACTTCCGCCGCGTCGACTCCGGTCCGTTGCGTCGACTACTTCCGCCACGTCGACTCCGGTCCGCCGCGTCGACTCCGGTCCGCTGCGTCGACTACTTCCGCCGCGTCGACTCCGGTCCGCTGCGTCGACTACTTCCGCCGCGTCGACTCCGATCCGCCGCGTTGACTACCTCCGCCGCGTCGACTCCGGTCCGCTGCGTCGACTACTTCCGCCGCGTCGACTCCGGTCAGCCGCGTTGACTACCTCCGCCGCGTCGACTCCGGTCCGCTGCGTCGACTACCTCCACGCGTTGACTCCGGTCCGCCGCGACAACAAAATCGCCTTGGCCGCACCCGATGCTCTCCCGGGTGCTGCGCCACACAGGCCGCAGCATACTCGCCTTGGCCGCATCCGATGCTATCCCGGGTGTTGCGCCGCACAGGCCACAAACAAATTCGCCTAGGCCGCCACTCGAACCACTCGGGGGCTCGCGCCATACAGGTCAAAGTCCAGCCTTGGCCGCCACTCGAATCACTCGGGGGCTGCGCCGCACAGGCCTAACCCGAAAATCCTAGGCCGCCACTCGAATCACTCGGGGGCTCGCGCCATACAGGTCAAAAGTACAGCCTTGGCCGCCACTCGAATCACTCGGGGGCTGCGCCGCGCAGGCCTAACCCGAAAATCCTAGGCCGCCACTCGAACCACTCGGGGGCTCGCGCCATACAGGTCTAAGTCCAGCCTTGGCCGCCACTCGAATCACTCGGGGGCTGCGCCGCACAGGCATAACTCGAAAATCCTAGGCCGCCACTCGAATCCACTCGGGGGCTGCGCCATACAGGTCCAACAACACAGTAGGCCGTTCGGCTGAGCAAATACTCGATATGTTTGTCGAGTCCACCAAGTAGGCCGCCAGGCTGAATGAACACTCGAACCCATTCGAGTCACACGAGTAAGCCGTCAGGCTGAGCAAGCACTCGAAAAGTGCAAATACACAGTAAGCCACCAGGCTGAATAAAAATACACAGTAAGCCACCAGGCTGAATAAAAATACACGGTAAGCCAACAGGCTGATGAAGCACCCGGATAATTCATTCGAGTGCAACAAAAAATACAGTAAGCTTCAAGAGTTGAATAGACTCGACAAGTCCATTCGAGTGGAAAAGAAATTCCGTAAGCTCCATGAGCTGAGTAAAACTCAAAGCAGTAAGCCAAACCGGCTGAGTACAAAGTAAGTCATGCAAAGTCAGTTGCGACTCCGTTAGCTTGAGTCTCTTCTTTACTCCCATCGGGAGCGGGCTTTTCGACTGAAGGAAAAATTGAGTTTAACCTCAATTGCAAGCAATTCAGCTTAATCTCGGGGGCTACTCCCATCGGGAGCGCTGTCGCGCCCCCGATAGCATGAGATCAATATTCAGTCGAAGCGTTACTGACTAAACCATCCTCTGTAAGCCCTCAACGGCCGGAGTCGAATCATTTTTACTTGTCTCTTTCAGGAACAAGACGGCGCACCCGTCGGAACAGTGATACCCGACATACCCGCATCTGCTTCGACTACATCGACTGCGTCTCCATCGACTGTGTCTCCATTAACTACGTCTCCGTCGACTAAGACGATCGCACCTTCTTCGACTATGCCTGCTCGACATGCTGCTCTTAGTCTCTGCCCGATTCTTTGAATCGACCAGATACTCGGGGGCTACTGACGGGGATATACCCTTCGGGTCCCCTATCATTGGTATACCTGGTGCGATCCAATCTACGGCCCACCTGACAGGCCCAAAGAAGCCCATGAAACACGACTTGGAGTACAATACAAGAAAACATGTAAACCCTACCTGGCTCCCTTTATAAAGCCAGGCAGGGGCACCTCATAGGGGCACCTCATAGGGGATCCTCCTCACGGGAGACAACAGATACACAACACCCGCCGCCGGCGGCACCATTGTAACACCACCATGATCATCTATACAGATCAGACAAGCAGGATGTAGGTCTTTACCTCACCATGAGGGGCCGAACCTGGGTAAATCCTTACTTGTCAGCCGACGGAACTACCAGCGCGCCATCTCTCTCCCCCTCAATCAACCCGGGGTACTCGACCCAGGGATTTGCCGAGCCCTAACCTCGACAGCAGCTCACGAGGCTACAGGAGGAGATCGTGGTGATAGTATGCGAGCTCGAGATGTACTCCCCCCCCCCCCCCCCCCCCGCATTCTTCGACATCATGGTTCATCTGCTTCTCCATGTCGTGGAGGATATCGTCCAGCTCGGTCCTCCGTTTCTGCGAAGCATGATGCCGTTCGAAAGGCTGAACGGACACATCAAGGGATACGTTAAAAACAGGTCCCGTCCAGATGGAAGCATAGCAAACGGCTTCCTGGCCGAAGAGTGCATCTCTTTCTGCTCGAACTTTCTACAGTCCGAGACCCCTGTTGGTCTGCCAACCAACAAGCACTTCGGGAGGCTCGCTGGATTGGGTCACCACGAGGGTCGGCACCCAATGCATGTCGACTTCGAGGGCCGAACAAAGGACTTTGAAAGAGCAAACCTCGTCGCGCTGCAGCACCTGGAGGTGGTCGATCCATACATAAATGAGCACAAAGAGTTTATCAAGAAGATTTACGCCGACCGGGGGCGCCAGGTCCCGACGGAGGCCGTTGTTATGAAGGAGCACAACTCCGGTTTCACGAGGTGGTTCAGGAATAGGGTCTTTGCTAATCCGCCGCATGGCGAGTACTCGGAGGAAGATAAACTCATATTCGCCTTGGCACAGGGCGCCGCGCACAACCTGATGACCTATCAGGCATACGATATCAACAGATACACGTTCTACACCGAGGACAAGGACAATAACTGCGATTACCAAAACTCAGGGGTAACGGGGATATTCTACACCGGAGACGTCCCGGAAAGATACTACGGAAGGATCGAGGAGATTTGGGAGCTCGACTACGTTACGGAAAAGGTGCCGATGTTCCGTGTCAGGTGGGCCAAGAGCGTCGAGAAAGAATGCCGGTATTTCACCACCATGGTTATACCGCCAAAGTCAAAGACCACCGGCGCGAACGCACCCGCGAGAAATGAGCCTTGGGTTATGGCTAGCCAAGTCGACCAATGCTGGTTCATCACAGACCCGTCAAAGCCTAGCCGGGTGGTCATCAGGAGAGGCAAAATAAACATCATCGGAATGGATGGAGTCGCCAACGAGCAAGACTTTGACCAGAACGGCGACCCGAAGATGTAAGACGGATACGACAACCAAACACCGTACACCACAACTGCACCTAAGAAAGGAGTGCTCCCGTACAAGAGAAGTAGCGAAGACGTCCCGGACCTAACCTATGCAACCGCGACAAAGAGGGGCAAGAAGAAGATGGCCGTCAAGAAACGCTAACGCGCTAGTTCCGACCATATTGTCAAGATCGAACCATTCATAAGTGTCACTTTTTATATGTTATAATATTGCATTGAATATTATGTATCGAGACACATTCATAATTGTCACTTGCATTGTATTGTTTTGACAATATTTGAATATTTAAAATATATTCAGTATATTTTATAGTCTATATTTGTTTGGACAAAGATTTTACACTAAATCTGGCCTTTACAAAAAAGAATAAAAAAATTGGGCCTACCAGGAGTCGAACCTGGGTGGCCAGGGGTACAGCAAGAGGCGAGTAACCAGTGAGCTAGTGAGTGTTTAGTGATAGGATCTGAACCGCGAGTTATTTGAGTAGTAGCCACAACTATGCGAGGCGCATTTAGCCAATATGCGCCTCGGGTAAGATTAAGCGAGGCGCACTTTGCAATATGCGCCTCGGATATTCGCTGTACCAGATCAAAATTCCCCTTTCTTATTTCTTTCCTCCATCTCACTCCCGATCCGCCCTCGCCCTCGCCGTCGCTGCCCGCCCTCGCCGATCTGTTCACTCCCGACCCCCTGCGCACGAGCCCCTCCCACCGTCCGTCGCTGCCCACCGAGCAGCCGCCGCCCGTGGAGAAGGAGCCGCCCGTGGAGAAGGAGCCGCCGCCCGCCCGTGGAGAAGGAGCCGCCCGTGGAGAAGGAGCCTCCGCCCGCCCGTGGAGAAGGAGCCGCCGCCCGCCCATGGAGGGGGAGCTCAACGTCTCCCCTCTCTCACTCTCCCCTCCCCTCCCCCTCGAGAATATCCTCGAGCACGAGCCGCAGCGCCTCGCCAAGGTCCTCGCCGCCGCAGGAGGTACGCTTGATGATGATGATGATGATAAGTCTCAGTGGTGCTTGGTGATATCTCTCCCTCCCACCTCTGTCTCCTTAATTTCCAAGTCTAGGACGGTCTGCTCAGCAACATACACTTCCATGATTTTTGATGGGGCTAGTTCATCAGAATCATCTGAGTATGGAGATGAATCCGACATGGTTGGTGAGGGAAATGGTTTTTCAGTCCTTGCACACTCATCACCATTTGTGTCATCACCAACATTGACCGGTTGCGATGAAGTCCCATTGTTCATTGCTTGTGCGTGGCTTGATGTGCTCTTAAAGTAACTAAGGAAACCACCAGGTGGGTGAGGATGTAATCCCCTAGCCAAGCAACAGATAATCAAAAAAAATTGCTCCGTACAATTATTCTACTAGCTACTGTAGGTATTTTGTAAGACTAGTTCACTATCTAAAAAAAATTACAAATTATATGCATGTATAGTTGTATACTGACCATTAACTACAGCTTGTTCCTCCATCCAAGCACATAAATAATCAAGAAGCATGTTGCAAATTGCAATCAGCACTGCAAGCCCCAGCACATATCTTTGTCCACAGTCCAAAAAAGCATACAATTGTCCTATCATTACCGATAAAGGCATCCATGTCCTAATCAAAACTATACTGCTACCTAGTGTAGTTTGAAGAACAATACTACCCGTGTACATTAGGTTCAGTAAGCTACTAAACATTTTGGAAGGACTATGATTCTCTCTTTTTTTTTGTGTGTGTGTATGAATATGCAGATTCACATTGAAGCACTGATCTTTCTTGTACATGGTCATGTATATGCCCTTCCTTTTTGCCTTTTAGTGGTACAACCTGGAATACCACCTCTTGCTGATGAAGCTCCACCTATCCTGTGTTTGTGTTTGTGCCTTTTTAGGCCATTTTGTGCAGGTTTTTTCTTTTTGAGTTGCCAATGTTTCGTCGGGATGTTGATTCGTTTCTGTCCTGGCGAATTTCTGGCACTCCTAGGCATAGAAATACAGGGGAGGTGCTGCCAAATTTTTCCTAGGAATTTTTGTACTAATTAGTTCCATTTAATTGTGTGTTTAGATATGTCGGGGGAGCCGGGCCCTTCTAGCAGCAAGAAGCCATTTTGGGAGCAGCTGGCGGAACTGGAATCCCAAGAGGACCCGGAATTCATTCCGCCGGACGACGAGATGGAGGACGACGAGGATACCTCGCCTTCCGATGGTATTGAGGAGACCGGGAACGACGATGGCGACGCCACTAACACGGATGGCGGCAGTGAAGCTACTACGGACGGTGGTAGCCAACCGAAACCGAAGAAGGCCCGGAAGAATCGGACCCCCATCGTGGTCGACACCACCAAAAGGTCCATCTTCACAAGAGTGAACGCTATAGGCGCGCCTCAGGAGCCGGAGGAGTTTTTCACGGGTTACGTAAACCAACTCGCTGCAATCCTCCGGAACACCATCACCATCAACACGGAGAACCAGAAGGGCGAAGAGAACAGGGGTTTCCTGATTCAGCTCTTCCGGAAGCTGCACCAAAGATACGCGTTCCCGTGTGATGAAAATGGGGCAGAGCTGTACAACAATGAAAAACTCAAAGGGAATCCGGTGAACAAGTACGCCATTAGGAAGTTCACGAAGGCCTTGTCGAATTGGAAGGCCCGGGTGAAGAAGCTGATTGTCGAGGACAAGCTAAGTTACTCGGAGCTCATCAAGAAGGAGCCTCTGGTCAAGGAAGAAGACTACAATCTGTTCAAGGCCAGATGTAACTCCGCCGTGGGCAAGGCCAAACGTTTGAGGGGCAAGGAGTTGAGAGCCCTGAACATTGGTACCCACCATCTCGGCTCCGGTGGTTATAGAGCCGCGAAGCCCAAATGGGACAAGGAGGACGCCGCTGCTCGTGAAAGGGGGGAGACACCTCCCTTTGACGACATAAAGGAGGAGCAGGCAAAGAACTTTGTAAGGGCCCGGTTTAAAAAGCCGAGAGGGTCCGCTGAGTATTCCTCGGAGCCCGCCGGTCCCTTCTCTACGAAGGTGAAAGACTTCATGAGTAACTATGTAAGTAGTTTGCATGCAAGTCGATTAATTGATTGCATTCACGATTAATAAATGAAGTCTAGTTTTCTGATCAAATGCTTCGTGTTCCTTGTGCGTAGGAAGCGGAGTGTAGGAGCTCCTCATCCCAGGGCGGGTCGACGCCCGTCGCCAAGTGGGACAGCACTTTTAACAGGGCGCTGAACAAGACCAAGAATGTCGATCCCCTAGCGGCCCCGTCGTCGGCTGGTCGTGTGGTGGGCTATGGCGGCCTTACATGGTCCGAGTACTATGGCCAAGAGCGGAAGGGATCCAAGGCCGATGTGAAAAACCTAAGGGAACGGGTGGACGCCATTCCCTCTATAGTCCAACAAGCCGTGAACCAGGCTGTGTCGGCTGCCGAGACAAAGTTCCAAGAACGAGTCTCACAAGTCCAGACACAAGTGCAGTCACAAGTGAACGAGAAGCTCAACACCATCCTTCCCGTCTACATGGAGAATTACATCAAGTGGGAGAAGGGTGGTAGACGGGGGCCGCCACCGGTTGCCAACGTCGACAGCGCCCAATCGGAAAACGTGGCGCAGCCAGAGGCGCTTCTGACTCCTCCAGCTCCGGAGCTTAACTTGTCGGCCCGCACCGCCGTGGCATCAGGCAGCCACCCAGCCGCCACTTGCGCGCCCAACAAGCCTGTCGTCGGCGGCACCTCGACATTGGCCGAGTTCGACGCCCTCAAGGTAACTAATTAATTAGCTGGGAGAGTCTCAACCACATGATCGACTAATGACTTGATATCCGTTTTACTGACGCCCCGCCTACATGTCTTTCGCAGGAAGACACTCCTTGCACCCTAATTGCACTGGGTGGGCGGCCAGTTGAAGGATGTTGCCAAGGGTAGTATCGTTCAGCCGGAGAGCCGCGCATGGCACAATGGCACAATGGACCCCGGCAATATCAGGGTCAAATACACTATGGTGCTTCCGGGCTATGAGCAAGTGGAGCCTCCCTCTCAACCGGCTGGATGAGACGATGATGACCCGCCGACGGTCCTCAGTACCGGCTTCGGCTACGTGTTCCAATGGCCGAAGAGCCAGATCCGTTTGGGGACGGAGAACCAGCACAACATCACCCTAGAGGCAACACGTCCACCACATGATGAGGCAGCACATCAAGCACAACCTGATGAAGACTTTGAGATGGCGGACTTGGACAACATGGCACAGGATCCCGACGATGGAGACATTGACCCGTACTTCGGCGACCAGTTCGTTAACACAAGGTTTTCAGATTATTATGAGCCGGCACTATCAGGCACGCATGATCAAGTTGCCGACACCCAACCAGCACCGGCGAAACCCCCTTGCCAGGTGCGTCTCTTCCGAAATAGTCAGGAGACGCCGCCACCCGCCCCCTTCACCGAGCCTCCGAGGCCAGCAGTTCCTATGAGCACCCTCAAGAAGGCAGTCGGTGAGGTGAACGCGGCCGCCGTGCCCAACGCCGTGAAGGGCAAGAAGCAAGGTGGTCGCAAAAGGAAGGCTAAGGGTGACCGGGGCCAGGAACAAATTCCTGTTTACCGGGCTAAGGACGGCCCTGTGGGAGAAGCTTCCAGGAGTAAGCATCACGTGGCTGGTACGCCGATGATGCCTCCATCGATGCTCGACGTCGCAAGCCCGCATATGCGCAATCTTCATCATAGCTGTCTACATGTCGAGGAGCGCCGCCTTCGAGAGAACGATCAGTCGTACATGGTTTACAGGGCTAAGGTGCCTTCTGATGTGCCGTGCCTCGTCAGTGTACCCCCCGGGGATATCTTCTACGTGCGGCATACCGACATCTTCGACATGTTGAACGGGTTCTGGCTGCATGATACCCTGGTCCGGCTGTTCTCCCTGAATATGGCCATGCAGATCATCCGAGACAACATCCCCGGCATCCAGATAGTGGACCCCTTCTTCATGCGTGACGCCTTCCTGAGATCTGAGGATGACATCGCGCTGGCGTCCGACTACCTCTCAGCCTTCATGGAACAATACTCAGACAAGGATGTGATTCTCCTTCCCTACCATCCCATCACGGCCGGTGATCGGACAGGCTGCGTGCTCATATACTTAGACGTGAAAGACTCAACAACCGTGTATCTCGACTCTAACAGTGCTATCCGGAAGGACTACTCCACTATCAGGAGAATTCTTGATGGTGCTCTCACCGGCTACGTCGCAGCGGGAGGCGTCAAACCAAGAACACCACGTCTGAAGTTCGGCGCGCACATGTTCCGCCACACGATGCAGTTCCCCTGCGTCAAGCAGCCGCCTGGCAGCGAGAAGGATGCCCTCTACGTCATCCACCACATGAAGGTGTTCTTCCAGGAACAGGAGAACCGCACGCTGCCATCTGACCTCAAGAGGTGGGCTGAAGATCTTGCAGAAATACAGGATCGCAACCTCAGGCAGAACTTCTTCAACATCCAGGAGGAGCTCGCGACAATCATGCACCAGGAAGTCATGAGGGGGGGGGCGCCTTCAGTATCGCCTATACACCGCCCAACAAGTAGATAGACACAGAGTTAGCACGGCAGGGCGACGGCAGGTCATTCATGCAGATGGCGAAGAATCGGTCGGGCTTCATCAATGTCCCCTCGAAGAAGTCTTGATGATGCCATGATGTTTACCTAGCTAGCTAGCTGTTAGTTCCGAACTATATCCATGATGTCCTTGTGTGTTGTAAACCCTATCCCTATGTTTACTTGCCTAACAACCTCTAGTGTGTTTCGTCAAACCGTTGAAACCTGATTGTGAGCGACGCTATCTAGTTATTTGTGTGTTATGAACTATTTCAATGCCTTGGTCATGTTGCTTTTTATTCGTTAGTTGCCGTCGTTTGCTTTTTGAAATGCCGATGATTAAAACGCGTTGTGGCACAATGTGTGTGATTATACCCTGACGATCTGGTGTGCCTTGTGATATGTACAAACACGAGTCGTTGTGCATCTAACTTGGCACACCAGATCCGTCAGCGGCATTGTCATTTCCGTGTCCAACCTAAGTATATATGAGGCATGCTCTATTTTTTGAGTTGGCTCTTTTCTTGATAACAAGTGCCGATGATTAGAACGTGTTGTGGCACTATGTGATTGTGACGACCCTGGTGGTTCAGTGAGCCTCGTGATATGCACAAATACGGATCTTTGTGCATCCCGCTTGGCTCACTGGATCCAGCAGGGTAGTCTTTTGTGCCCAACCAAAGTATGAGGCATGCTTTTATTTTTGTAAGTTGGCTCTTTTCTTGACAACAAGTGTCGATGATTAGAACGTGTTGTGGCACTATGCGTGTGACTAGGCTCGCTGTTCGATCTTGTGTGGCAACTAGACTAGTAATTTGGGCATATACTCTACTTGCTGCACAAGATCGAACAACGAGTCTGGTCATTTTCCGTGCCCAACCAAAGTATGAGGCACGAATCCAAGTCATTCTTGGGTTGCTTTCTTTGTCTTCTCTTCGAGTTGCCTCTTTTATTGACAAGTGTGTGTGTGTCTTTTTTTTCGGGTCTTTCTTTGAAACGCCGATGATTAGAACGTGGTCTCTTACATGTTGTTGCACCATATATATGCATGATTCTATCTTGTGAACTGCTAGCTATTGTTTCCCACTGACATAACTAATATCATCTTTCCTGTGTGTGTGTAGGAGATGGCGAAGAAGTGCTATGTTGTTTACATAGGTGCTGTTCCAGGAGTGTACGACGAGTGGAAACACTGCCACAACCAAGTGAACGGGTTCCCGGGCAACCTCTACCAAGGCTACGAGAGTAGAGCGGTGGCGGAAGCTATGTGGAGACAACACCGGAGGGAGAAGAACCGGGTGAGGAACTTCGTCATCGTCATCACCATCACCTTGCTCTTGGTGGTTGGTGGTATTCTCTACCTTGCCTACTAGTTTCAATGTTATTGTAATGAGATGGTGAAGATCATGTACTCGGTCCCGAGAGATATGTGGACATGGCACTTGTAATGTGATGGATGTGTGATACTTGTGTGATGATGATCTACTTTGACAACTATTTGTGTGATGATCTACTATTTGATGGATGTGTTGGTTTTATCCATATTTTGGTCCATTGGACCCTTTTATATATATCTGTGAATATACTGCTGAATACCTGTATACTGTACAGTATACAGGTATTTTATTTTTAATTTCGAAAATGATAGCAGAGGCGCATATTGGAGGTCATAGGAGGACGCATATGCCACCTATATGCGAGGCGCATCACTGAGCTATGCGAGGCGCACCCTGTATGCGCCTCTGCTAATCTGAATAGGCGAGGCGCATATCAGTATGCGCCTCCGATATACTTATAGGAGGCGCATATTGATATGCGCCTCGCATAAGGCAAATACCGGAGGCGCATATCATATGCGCCTCCGGTAAAAAATACCAGAGGCGTGGCCATAGAGGCGCATATGATATGCGCCTCGGATGGGCAAAGTGGTGCGCCTCCGCTAGCGTTTTCCCTAGTAGTGATATAATCATCATCTAACTTTCACTTTCATTACGTATCTTTCTCGTTTTTTTTGTTTTAGTGTTGTGAGAAATAATACATCACTAACCATCAAATGATTCTCCATGACTACTAAATGAAGGATATTAAGTCGGTGTACATTAAATTACTCGAATTGTGACGCATGTATGTAAGTAATTGATATTAATGGTGGCATTACTCTTGTTTATACATGTGTCTTGGCTAGATGGTTTGCACTATGTTACTATTATGGTATGCATTGTACGTGTGCAATCAAATGAGGGGGTAAAGCCACCTAAGTCGATAAGACGTCCCCATAGCACCATGATGCACGCAGCAAAACACTAGTGGTGTGCATTAACCGATCCAAAATGTCATGGTGCATGCAACCAAACATTTTTCATCTGTACGGGTGATGCTAGGCATGAAGCCAAAGGTGAGGCATGTCTATGCATTGGACATGACTCAGACCAGATAGGTTGAGCTAGGCCTAGCCGACGACCTCATGCAGGTTTTGCCGCTCCATTATAAATACATGCTCTGGTTTGAATGAATGCATCAGGTGCGTGTACGGGAATATGTGCCCTAAGGTCTTTGCGTCATTTTCGAAAAATCTAGAGTTGGTATCTTGGAAAAATCTTTCTTTTAGTTTTCTCACGGATCTTTGCGTCTTTTTTTCAGTTTTCTAAGGTCTATACTATCTTTGTTTAGTAATCAATAATTTTGGACTGATTGGTCAAGAAAAGGTCACATTTAATAGATACATCTCTCTATTCCCTAATATAGGACCTAAACAGGCATCAAGAAAAAGATACAAGAAAAAAAGATTTTTTTTTGAAAATATGAAATTTTATAGCTAATTAACCAAAGTTTCACTCGGATGATGCAAGTCACAAGATGTGAAAAATGTTGCGGTTCTTGGCCAACCAAATCACTTCCCGTAGGTACTTCCTTAGAGTTTTGGGGATATTAAGCTAGGGTAAGCTAGCCTTACTTGGAACGGGGTTGTTCGTACGAACTTGTGAAATACGCCAAGTTGGTATTTGCTCCGGTGTTTGGACGCAACATTGTACTGAAGTGTGTGTGCCATAGCCGAAAAAGGAAAACTACTACTCTCTCCGATTCATAAAAAATGTCGTCCATTTAGTACAAAGTTTGTACTAACTTAATACAAAGTGAGCGACATTTTTTATGGATCAGAGGGAGTAGTTAATGCTTAACTCAAAAAAATTAAAGGAGATAAATTCAAATGCCTTTAGGATGGCAATACGAAGGTCAAGGCAACTGATGTTCGCACACGGTTCAAGATCGGGAAAAGATGTCGCGATTCGGGATGAGCCCGGTACAAAACGGTACCGGTGAGGCATGCTTTCAATCTCCTTACGTGAGCCAACTTGGAGACTTACTGGTTTTTTTTTAGAGAAAAAGCAATAAATTCCTGCTTTATAAGGAAGGACCAGATTCAATAGGGGAAAGCCAAAAAAAAAATAACCTTGTAACGACAATTTGTATGTGCAACTTAAGTGAGAATCCCAGAAATTCGCTTCCAACGGTACTAGAACTCTGGTTGCTGTTTACCACGGTACGAACCCCAGCCATTGGGCTAGTGCCCCGTTCTCGTTATATGTTGGAGACATATTTTAATTATTTGGACTTTCCCAATGTAGGCAAAAACTAGACAACCAATGACAAGGAACCCACGGAATTTGTAGAGAATACCGCACACAACCAAGCTAAAACGAATCAAGCAAAATCACTCGTGAATTCCTCCCTATATCGAAATATTTACAAGCGCACTAAAAGATCCCAAATTTAAAGGGACCGGGGCAGCGAAGAGAATGGCGGCACAATCACACATCGCTAGCTCAGCCCAAGACGGCCTCCTTCCTGTGGCACCGAGACCTCCTGATCCCGACGGCGCCGCCGGCGTAGCTCTGGCTCCTGGAGTAGAGCCCGCCCACGCCCATGCCCAGGCCGGCGCCGAACTCGCACGGCGCGTCCTCGTCGATCGGCGCCATGGACGACCGCCCCACCGCCGTGCTCTGGCTCCTGGCCACGGCCTGGACGACCTGCCCCCGCTGCGGGTCACCGTCGCGCCTCTGCGACGACGCGCGGATGAGCTCCCGGAGGTCCTCCTCGCCGGCGCCGCTCCAGTCGGAGCCGCAGCTGTGGCTCCTGGGCAACGGCGCCATGGGCACGAGCACCGGGTACGCACCGAAGGCCGCGTCGGCCGGGACGTAGCGCGCGCACCCCGTGAGGCTCCGCACGTAGAAGTCCCGCGCGCGGCCCAGCGCCCGCCCCGGCGCCCTCCACAGCCACCTCAGCTTGCTGCCCCCCGGGACCATGCCGCCGCCGCCCGATGGATCACGCGATCAGCCTAGCCTAGCTCCCTGGAAGAGACTGTCGCTGCAGCTAATTGCTCCCCGAGCTAGCTAACAGCGAAAGATCACAGACGCTGTAATGGCAGACAGCACTAGTGGATGGGATCAGGTGATGCTGTTTTGGTTTAATAAGACGATGGTGATGATGGTGGATTTGGTTGGAGTTTCGGGCGTTTCTGGTGGGGTGGGGTGGCCTTCTTGTACCGGTGGGAATCGAAGCGGGGACACGGTAGGTGACGGGGACGACGTCGGCGCCAGTGCGGAGTGGGCGAAACTGCATGCGCGCGCCGGCGCGGTCACCACGTACGGTGTCCACTGTCCCTTTACTGCGGGCTGCGGCGACGTCGCCAGTTTGGCTGGCCAGTGGGTCTTCTAGACGGAGCGGGTCAAAACCGGCCGGGTTTTCTCCTCGGTGCACTGTCTGGTGTGGTGTGACTGTGATTTCTTTTATTATACCAAAAAAAATACTGCTTTTCTGGTTGAATTTGACATGACTAGTTGGGTGATCGTAGCTCAAGAGTGTTTTTTCCTACGACTGTTTTCCTTCCGAGGAAACTGTCTTGTTATGACTGAGTTTTGGCATTGGGTAGATCGACGTCACGGTCATTTGTCGTCGGTGCTTGGAGAATACGAGCTAAGAGCATCTCCAACAGCCTTTGTAAATCGGATTGTTAAAAACTTGCTATACCAAAAGTAGAGAGAAGGTTTACAAAGTCAATACATTTTTTGCTTTGGCAGCCTTTGTATAACTAGATTGCAAAATTTTGTGTCTATCACAATGACATGTGTGGCCTTCGAGTCCGTCAAACTGGAATCTTCTTCCTTCCACAGGCCATGGCGACAGACGAGCTCGCCTCGGGCTCCAACCAAGTCGTCGATGCGGGGAGGGGGCTCCATGGAGGCTGCCGTTGTTGGGGAAGGCTTCGCGGAGGCGGATGGCGTACGCGCAGGTGCCGGAGGAGCTCGATTTCACGGCGCCGGCGGGGATGGGCCGCGCGGGTGCAGAACTCAATTCGACATCGAGAGGGGGCGGTGCGGAGCTCACGGGCGCGGCGAACGGCGGTGAGGGAGGCGGCGGGGCGGTGGCCATCGAAGCGGAGCTGCGGGTGCGCAGGCGGGGCAGGGTGAGGGTCGACGCGGTGCTCCGACGCCGGCGGGGGCCGTGGGCGGGGCGGCGAACGGCGACCTGGCGCACCTGGGGGCTGAGACGCGGCTTCTCCCGCAACAGCAACGACGTCCATCGGGCCGAATCGGTCAGCAGCTACGCGGGCAGGGCGCAGGTTGATTCGGCAGCGGCGTAGCTTGTGCGGCCAGGGAAAGGTGGGACGGGACGGCTGGGGCGGTCGGGGAACGCGTGTGAGGTGACGCCGGGGGCGAACGGCGGCGGGGCGGTTGCTGGCGCCGACGCCTCGCGTGGGACTTTTCCGAGCGGAGTGATTGGCTCTCCCGCGTAACTTTTGGCCGCTTCGCAATCCGGCTCTGGACTTTGCAAATATGCAAAGGGAGGATGCAGTTTTAGCAAGCTCTATAATTTTTAACGTGGGGACCCGTTATACAAATGCTGCTGGACCTTTTTTTTTTGCCCCAATTTATAAAAATGCAGTTTTTTCAAATTCTGGACAATTTTGGAAAGGCTGTTGGCGATCCTCTAAAATGTCACTCTATTGAAAGCTGTGTATAATTCTATAATAGTCTGAGCATAACGCCTTGAAAATACTATATCAAGTGAGGTCCGAGGTGCCTTCAGTATTTTCGTAGCGTATGAAAACCGCGTGTAGCCCACAAGGAGTGTGATCATGACGTGTGTACGTGACTATGCGCATATACCTTCTACTCACGAAAAATAGACTCTCAAAAAGTAAAACATAAATAGAGGTTTTTCATGATAAAGTCCATGAAATAAAATATGAGGACCTACGATTATTTTATCTTATTTTGTCTTCGAGGATCGGATCCGTCAAGCATTGTCTTTCCATTAAGACTAATAAAACTTGACGGATCCTCCATGGAGCTTGGTTTTTGAAGAAAAAAACAGAATTCGAAAATTAAAAAAATTCATGATTGTAGATATTGTTGAACTCTAACAGCAGGAAACATCTTAAAGTAAAATTCGTTTTTTTAGGTTGCATATTTTTTTATATGAATCACTAAACGGTGCAGAGTTTTAAGAACTAGAAATTTCGTCGAATTATCATTTTTGTGTAGTCTAGAATACGAGGAGTTTTTTATTGACACATCGGCCGAGCTCGACATTATCTGCACGTACGATTTTTATTTCAAATTTTTGAAATATTAAAATGCAGATTTCGATTTTTTTTTTTAAATAACAGACGCCACGAAGATCGGGCTCTGTTTACACTTTCAGATGAAGCAAATGTTCTCTCCCTCATTTTTTCGTATATAATGAAGCCAATTCGTGAATATATAACTTTGTAGTTACGTGGAATTCACTCCAATTAACGTATATTTTATTCAATCATGCATGCGTATCACGATGCGGCAGGCATGGTCCACCAACTTCATTTGAAACAAGACCAACTAAACGTACAAACAAGTCGTGGTTTTGGTAGGAGGACAGATTCTCGTCGCAAAAAGGCGCCATTGTTTTCTCATAAGTCTACACAGCACCAACTCACCCAATCATCATGACGCGAGACCAAGCTCGGAAGAACGATTCAATACATTTGGAAAAAGTTCAAAACAAAGCTTGAACTTATAGACAAAACCTAAATCAAACCCTCAACTTTGAATCCCTGAAATTGGCACTCCGAACTATTAAATCCCGATCTATTTTCAACCTTGGATCTGGTTGGCACAAGAAAAATAAATATTATTTAAATTAAATAATTTGTTGCTCTCATTGACAAAAAGGACCCACCTGTCATATAATTCTTCCACCCTCGATCTCTCTCTCATGAGTCAATCTCACGCAACTGAATCTGCAGCACCATCGGCAGCGCACGCCCGCGTCGAGAGCAACAACAGCCACAGCGGCGGCCCCTCCCATCCTGAGCACCACCGACGGCGCACGCTCGTGTCCATAGCAACAACAGCTACAGCGGCGGCCCCTCCCATCCCGAACATCACCGACGGCGCACGCCCGTGTCCGTAGCAGCTGCAGCCACAACGGCAGCCCCTCCATTCCCGAGCACCACCGACGATGCAGGCCCGCGTACAGAGCAGTAGGTGCCATGATGGCGGCCAGGGGCGGAGCTGTGTAGGCTGACCCTGATGCACATGCATCAGGGTCAAAGAATTTTTTTAGTAGTGATTATGAGCTTAATGAGGTCAGTGCATCAGGTTGGACTAGAAAAGGTGCATCAGGCGGCCATTATTTCAGCTTTCTAGGCTACAAACATGAATTTTTGCGTGCTTTATTCAAGAGATGCATCAGGTAACCTTTTTCTCCAGCTCCGCCCCTGATGGCGGCCCCCATGAACCTATCTTGCCATGGATATGGCAAAAATCACCACCACGGTCCTCGGACTAAAGCGAGCACGCGTGAGCTCCATTCCTCGATTAACTGGATGGAAAAGCTCCTACTACCCATAAATCATACCCCAGCTCAACGGAAGAACGAGAGGGGATTAAGAGATCAATTACAGGAGGCGGGCACCATTGTTGTACTAGCAAAATCTGGAGCAGCTCGTAGAAGCCGTCCCTGTCCGCACGAGTACCCTCCTCTGACGCGGTGGGCATCGGGGATGTCGCCTCGTTCGTCGTCCGTCCTCGCCGTGCCTCCTATCGCCGGCGGCAAGTCGTTCCCGCAGCCTCCGACCGAGGTAGAAGACGGGAGAAACCAGTATTATCAAATCCCTGACTGGTGGGTCCATATTGTCAATGAGAGTAGCATGTTACCGACGTGCCAAACATGTATAAGGTTGAAAATAGACCATGATTTAATAATTCAGAGTGCTATTTTTCGGGATTTAAAATTCAGAGTTTAATTTAGCTTTCGTCTATAAGTTTAAAGTTTGTTTTAGACTTTTCAACCGCACACTCTCCGGTGACGACATTTCAACCGCGAACACCGGTCCGTGACTAGCCGCTGCAACGTCTCGATCCGTCAGTTTGGCGCACGTGACGTAGAACGCCTCCTAGCTAGCTAGAACTACCGCGCCGCCGTTTCGCTTCGGGGTAGAGAGACCAGCCGAGGCCCGCCGGAGAAGATCGAGAAACTGACGTGGAAGTGTGTCGAGCTTTGGCGTGATCCAGCGCACGTGTCTACATCATTTCGAGGGTAGATAATCAAATGAACGTGTTCGTTTTCCGTGCTGACCTGGACAGTCAGTTTTATCCGACAGCGTCCTCACTCCGGCAACATGAGATCGGACTTTGTGGTAGCTTCATGGAGCTTTCCGACGGGGAGAGGTTTATCAAATCAAGAACACGAGTTATTTACGACCGGTTTAGAGGCGGTGCTGGTTTCTGAGGTCTATCCCTAATGTTTGATCAAGAGGGATATTTGGACTTTTTGGAGATGCTGGATTCCTAACAACGAAATTCCGCTGAAATGGAAATGTTATTCTAAGTTCTAACTAGCTAGGTAGATTCCAAAATCTAATTAGTTGGACATGGTCGATAGTAATTATGCAGCTATAATTGGAAGGAATAAATGACTGTACCAGTCCTCGGGAATGTTCTGAACCCGATTACTTGTGCAATGAACAGATAATTTTGCATTAGCATTGAAATGTAGATAATCTAGCTTTTCTAGCTTGTTTTTGTTTATTTTTTGCTTTTCTATCCGACCTTTCCTGCTATGTAATACAAGTTGGATATAACACAATTTGATAACGACAGCTGTGTGCATCCTTTGGATGCAGATGCGGGGGGAACACCGCACACCCCCCCATTTCGGGAAAAAAAATCGATAACAACAAACTAAACCTAAGCGTGCCAACTTTCTCAACAATATCAGAGTGTATTCCATCTTTTATCCCCCACTTTCACCTACTTGACATGAATTACCTCATTTAGCATCTTTTCATCTAAATTGCCCCATTTTGTGGAATTTTTATCAGTTTTTACCCCTTCCCAAGATTTTTTGGCAGTCATCTAAAAAAAACAAGATTTTTTGGCAGTCAGCCCTATGGGTCCTACTCATTAGTTCAAGGGGAATGCCATATTATGTTTTTTCTACTATTTTTTCGCGCCAAACATGTTTGCTTCCATTGCCCTGAACCAACCCAAAAGAAGCGATGCAACTTAGTCTGGGTCGGTTAGTCGAGGTGAACCGGTTCATGCACGGATAGAAAAGCAATGATTTCACATGTTTTGTCTAGACCTGCCGAGTCGGGGGAGGTGAGTCGGTTCCGTCGTGGTAAAGAAATTCCAGGACAAGAACCAAGGCATGGAACACCACGTGCACTTAACGACCGGGACCCACTCAACATATTGCTATATTGTGGGAATAAATAAGTCTAATTGACAAGGCAAAAGTTTTAGACTTTTGCTTTTACTTTCCATCCGTATCTGACATGTTTTAGTGCAATATTCATTTGAACCTTGCACTAAAACATGTCTAGATACGGATGAAAAGCAAAAGTCCAAAACATCTTATATTTTGATACGGAGGGAGTACTAGGCTACTACTAGTTGAGACCGGTTGATCTCCTTTTTTTTTTTCTTTACGTGTAGTCCAGGCAATGGCAAGCTAGCTCCTTCGATCGCTTCCTCTTTTTTCTTTTCCTTCCGACTTGAACTAGCATCACGCTCACTGATCGGTTTGCACCGGTGCTAGTAGCTCTCGGTTTGTTTTTCTTCCTTTGATCTTTGCTCCCTCAGGATTTACACCGGCTCGTGCACTCCTTCTTTTTCCTTTTTCTTATTGCAATGGGGTTGAAATCCCAACTCGTGTCGGATTGAGCTACAGCTGCACGCGCGACGTGAAAGCCACGAACTTCTCAAAAGCGGGAACCGATCCGATCTGGAATCGGCGATGCCGGCTCCTGCGATGTTTGCTGCCGACGAGCTTGTTTCGCCGGTAACTCCTC
Source organism: Puccinellia tenuiflora (assembly GCA_012064385.1). Classification (NCBI taxonomy): domain Eukaryota; kingdom Viridiplantae; phylum Streptophyta; class Magnoliopsida; order Poales; family Poaceae; genus Puccinellia; species Puccinellia tenuiflora. The sequence continues at coordinate 703,520 of QRDG01000716.1, forward strand.
AGCTGACTCGCGAAGTTGACGATGATGTAGATGACGGACGCTGAATCTGCCGACTCAGCTTCCGAGACCGATGGAGTTGATCAGCAACACACGAGGCGATGTTGATGTCGAGCCACCGGACGATGATTCGGTATGGCGAGTCGCCGTCGTTGTTGATGAAGATAAGACCCATAGAAAATTTGAATCCACGCGCACTTAGCCCCACGGTGGGCGGCAATGTCGATGGTATAAACCTACGGTGATAATACGGGATTACGTACACGTGGGCATCGTCGATGTGGGTTAAGAAACGAGAGACACGGGAGACAAGATTTATACAGCTTCGGGACCCGGGAAACATCATCCGGTAATATCCCTACATGCTGTTTGTGGCTAGCTCTTATTCCTCTTGGTGGAAGTCATCGTATTGTGGCGGCTCCTCTCTTGTGTAGGTCAGGTGTTGAGTCTCTAAGTCTTGTGTTCCCTCTATGTCCTGTCTAGCTTGAGCCTTATGGTTCTGTCCTCTTGGGACACCTTGCCCCTTCTTATATAGGTGGAAAAGGCCGGCTTACATGTCGAGTTCTTGTAGGACACATCAATCTATTACAAGTCGGTAAGGTGAGTCTTTTTCCTACTCTCACTGTAGAGTCGGCCTGCTGGGCTCCCCCCTGATGGGCCTCGTTAGTCCTCCCTACGGGCACCCGTGTCCCATATCCACGACAGTTTTGCTTCTCGCAAACTATTTTGAAGGTACATAAAGCTGCAGATCAGCGATGGAGCCGCGTCGAGCTCGGGTGAAGAGGTGATTTGTCTTCTTTTGTTTTGGTGGCCACTTCGGTGGTGTCGAAGGAATGGGACATTTGTTGGTTTTTTTTGCACGGGATTATCTTATCTTTCCAGTTTTGTAAGATCGGTGTTTACGTGTGTTGTAACTTGATTTTTATTTATAAATGATACACGTATTACCATGCAAAAAAATGCCATGTACAATAAGTTGCATTCGACCATTATGAACACACTTGGTCATTGTAGGCATACGTGATGGGCATACACCATAATTTGATCCCAAATTGTCCTGTCACGAGTGATATAATTGTTTCAGCTACTTAGGGTTCGTTTGGATCCTAGGCTATTGACTAGGTAGCCTCGCTAGGCTAGTCTGAGTGTTTGGTATGATAAAGAAAATCTATCTTTTGATGGCCAGCTAGCCTCGCTTGGCAAGGAAAACGTCCCTCAGGTGGGAGAGCCATTTTGGCTCGCTCTCGACGTCAAGGTTATCCCGTAATATATAGCTAGGCTAGGCTAGGTGAGTAAGAGAACAAAACGCGTCCTTATTGCCCCCACCCACCAACTGCTTGAAATAAATTATACACGTCTATCTTCATACTTACTGCGACATATGCTATGTTTAGTTTTTTTTTCACTATATCGTTGGCTCTTTTTTTTTATATGATGAATAAACACTTAGCACTGTTACACACTAAACAATCTTAAAAATTTGTATTAGAAGGGAAACCACTTCTAACTAGAAATGTTACTCAAAACGCTTGGTTATGATTTCCTAGCAGAGCAAAGCTAATACATGGATGAACGTAAAGCTACGAAGACCAAACAAAGTCCTTGTTTGAATTCACGGTTGTACCGCCTTGGCGTGCTATTCATAAGCTCTATATGTGTGGGACTACATGGGCGATGGAACCAATCAATGAAAATCACAAAGCGTCATGTGTTTCCAATTGTATGGGCGATGGGACTACAAGGCCAACAGGAGGTATATGCACAAATGTCGCTCATCAAAGCTAAAGGTAGCATAATTTTGCATCCTCTTATCATGCTTCTACATTGTTGATAGATGTGATATGCGACACGCATATAGAAGAAACTTCAGAACCACCCATATGTGCTTGTAGTGTGACATCATCTTCATCGACACATCCTGACACCTCTCATTCTTAGAGGGTGAGTACTTTAGGGACATGTTCCCATTTTAGCACTCTATGTGCTTAAACACAAAGCATATTAATCATATGAAGTTGTTCTTAAACTAGAGTTGACGAACAAATTCTAGTTCTCGAAGAAACTTTTGACAACCAGCTAGTGAGACCTGTAAAATATGGTAGTATGAAAGGCCATACGTGCATACGTACGTGCAGTGTGAAGGACGCCTCTTTTGTAGCCAGCAACTGTACAATTATCCGAGTAGTATAGTTGTTTGCTCATTATAGGGAGAAGTACATTAGTTACCTACCATATCAAATGCTCATATTGTAAATTTATGGCCATGGCTACACAATGCTACCAGCGGACTCGCATGCATGCACGTTCCAACTTAAAAGCGTGGATTTGTACTCATGTCAAATAATGCATGCAACGCACTCTGATAACACCAACCGATGTCTTCAAAGCTATCATTGGATTAAATATGTGAAGCTAGCATCAGAAATTGTCTTGCTATCGGTTGAAAACCATTTCGAGTAACATATATAGCTCGCAATGTTGTGACCAGGAATTTCTGACCTTGAAAATAACCGAAGAAAAACATCCGATTCAAGGTCAATTAATATAGTTCGAAGGAAGTATAAACTTAATATGATCAATAATTGTCAAAAAGGAACTTAACGTGGCTGGATTTTTTTATCAGCTCATAGCCAAAGCTCGTGTAAAATGCCATTACCCCTGCCAGGATGGGAATTGGGTCATGAGACCTAGTTCTGGCCTTGCCACTATGGTCCCAAGGCCATTTTGATAGGCCACGTATGGCCAAGAAAGTGAGCAACAGAGAGAGAATTTTGTGCCGCCAACGTCGTTCCATCCCAAATTGTTTATTACTCTAGTTTCGAAAGTCTCTTGTCTCCGTGAAGTACATGAAGTGTGCGATTATTGCAATGAATGATAATATTGCTGAATTGTTGTAATGAGTGATAATTCAGTAAATTCGTGTGATATATATGTCAAATGTATGCCGTTTCGATAAAGAAAATGCCGTTTTACAGCTAAATCAGTAAAATATATGTTCTCAAAATTCTAGGTTATTTCAGACAATTCATCTATTTACAGCTAGACAACCAGCCAAGTTGCCAAACGGCAAAAGACGAAACAACGGCTTTTCCTACACAACAGCTTTTCCCTCACATCAGTACAGCCAGCCACAACCATCCCAAACAAACACACCCTAAAGGTAGCAGGATTTTTACGTCCTCTTATCATGTTTCTGCATTGTTGATAGATGTGAGATGCGACACGCATATAGAAGAAACTTCACAACCACCCATATGTGCTTGTAGTGTCAGATGATCTTCATCGACACATCCTGACACCTCACATTCTTAGAGGGTGAGTACTTTAGGGACATGTTCCCGTTTTAGCACTCTATGTGCGTAAACATAAGGCAAATTGAGCCTATGAAGTTGTTCTTAAGCTAGAGTTGACGAACAAATTCTAGTTCTCGAAGAAAGTTTTGACAACAAGCTATTGAGACATGCAAAATGTGGTAGTGTGAAAGGCCATACGTGCAGTGTGTGAAGGCCGCCTCTTTTGTAGCTAGCAACGGTAATCCGAGTTTACAATAGTAGTTGTTTGCTCATTATTGGGAGAAGTACATTAGTTACCTACCATATCAAATGATTATACTCTAAATTTATGGCCATGGCTACGCAGTGCTACAAGCGGACTCGCATGCATGCACGTTCCAACTTAAAAGCGTGGATTTGTACTCGTGTCAAATAATGCATGCAATGCACTCTGACTATGTTCATAACACCAACTGACGTCTTCAAAGCTATCATTGATTTACACATGTGAAGCTAGCATCATAAATTGTCTTGCTATCGGTTGAAAACCATTTCGAGTAACATATATAGCCCGTAATGCTGAGACCGGGAATTTCAGACCTTAAAAATAAATAAAGAAAAACATCTGATTCAACGATAATTAATATGGTTCAGAGGAAGTATAAACTTAATATGACCAATTATAGTAAAAAAATCTTAACATGGCCAAGAAAACCATGGCTGGATTTTTTATAATACAAATAGCCATTGCTTGTGTAAAATGGCCAATTCCTATTTGCCGCCTTTTGCGGCAAAATTAAATCTTGCCGCGCACCCCGTCGCGGTGGTATGGGCCGGCTTTAGTTGGCCCAGTTCGCGTTTTTTTCTCTGTTTCTGTTTCTTTTTTCCTTTCTTTTCTTTTCTTTTCTTTTTTCTTTTCTTTTTTTGTTCTTCGTTATTCGTTTTCTTTTCTGTTTCTTTTATTTTCTTTTTTGTTCTTTCATTTTAGTTTTTTGTTTCTTTTTCTGTTTTTCCGGATTCTTTTATTTTTCTTTTTATTTTCGTTTCTTTATCTTTTTTATTATTTTTTTGTTTTTTATTTTAATTTCCAAAATTATACATGATTTGAAAAAAAAAATACTCATTTTTTAAAATGTTCAGGTTGAAAAAATGTTCAAATTAAAAAACTGATCAGATTTGAAAATGTTCAAATTCAAAAACTGTTCAGATTTGAAAATGTTCAAATTCAGAAATTATTCATATTTGAAAATGTTCAAATTCAAAAACTGTTCAGATTTGAAAATGTTCAAATTCAAAAACTGTTCAGATTTGAAAATTGTTCAAATCCAAAAATTATTTTGATTTCGAAAGTTTTAATAAAGTGTAGATACTTTTGAAAATATTCATTTTTAATAAATGTTTAGATTTTAAAAATATTCAAATTCAAAAACTGTTCAGATTAAGAATGTTCAAATCCTGAAAATTCTTTAAATTTAAAAAACATTTAAAAATTGTATATGCTTTTGAAAATATTCATTTAAAAATTTGTTCGTATTTAAAAAATATTCAAATTCGAAAACTGTTCAAATTTGAAAATGTTCAAATTCAAAAACTGTTCAAATTAAAAAACTCATATTTGAAAATTATTTTAAATTAAAAAGTAGATTCTAAAAGTAAATAATTATAATTTTATTTTTAAAAAATGTTCAAAATAAAAATGTTTAAATTTTGAAAATATTTATGTTTAAAAATGTTTATTTTTGAAAATATTCTGTTTTAAAAAATATTCAATTTTTTTAAAAACATTTCAAATTTTAGAAATAGAAAAAAAGAAAAAACAGAAATAAGAAGAAAAAAAGAAAAACCGAGAATACCTACCTTATACAGTGATGGGCCGCGGCCCAGCAGAGCAGCGCAAGTGCGCGGGGTACACGGCGCAACCTTGTTTTGCTGCTAAAGGCGGCAAACAGGGTGCACCCTGTAAAATGCCATTACCCCAGATGGGAATTGGGTCATCAGACCTAGACCTAGTCCGGCCCCTGCCCCTAGAGATGGTCCCAAGGCCATTTTGGTAGGCCACGTATCGACCCATTCCGTTTGAAACTCATTTCCCTGCCGGACCATTGGGTATCGTGGGTCGACCCATTGGCAAGTGACACTCTCCTCGGCTTTCTCTTTCTCTCGCTTACCTCGCATCACATTTACCCTTTTTTTTTAGTCACATTTACCTGTGTTGGGCCACTTGCCCAATGGGTTTACCCGACTCCACAGAAAGGACGCTCGGGCTCAAAGTCGAGAGCAGGAGTTTCAGCCCATATAATTCAGCCCGTGAAAATATCTGAAGAAAAACAGCCCACGCGCGAGATATTTCCCCGTTCACCTGTGCGCAGCGCGCGGGCACGACGACACCTTATCCGCATCACTGCATCCCCACCTCTTTTTCGCGCCAGCCAACGACGACGATGCATCGCCACTCCTCGCCTCTCCCGCTCCCCCCTCCTCCTGCTCCTCCCCGCCGAGCCATCGGCGGCGATGCCTTCCCCGACGTGCTACCTCCTCCTAAACCCTTCCAGAACCCACCACCGCCTCCTCCTGCCGTCTCCCCGCCTCCCCGCGCGTTTCGCCCGATTCCGTGTCTCCTGCGACGTGCCGGGGCAGGGGAGTGACGGGAATGGCGGCGGGCCGAAGCGCGGGGTCATCCCCGACGGATCAGGAAAGGGCAAGAAGAAGCAGCTCGTGTTCTTCGACGCCGCGCCGCCGGTGGCGCAGCAGAGCGGCGGCGAGGAAGGGAAGGTGGATGCGGCGAAGAAGGACGGCGCGGCGTTGCGGTTGCTGAGGCGGACGACCAAACGGACGCTCACGGTCCTGTCCAACCTCCCGCTCGCCATCGGCGAGATGTTCGCCATTGCCGGCCTCATGGCCCTGGGTACGGTTGTTTCATCGCGGCACTTTTGAATTCTGAAATTGCTTCAAGAATGGATGGCGAGGTACTGTACTATACAGTCTTATGCTTGATTTGCATTGCACATCTCCAACTTCAACCGCAGGCACTGTAATTGACCAAGGAGAGACGCCGAGCCACTACATGGAGCAGTTCCCGGAGGACAACCCCGTGTTCGGCTTCATCACGTGGAGGTGGATCCTCACCCCGGGCTTCGACCACATGTTCTCCTCGCCAGTCTTCCTCGGCTTGCTCGCGCTCCTCGCGGCGTCGCTAATGGCCTGCACCTTCACCACCCAATTACCCATGGTGAAGGTGGCCAAAAGGTACCATGTCCTCCGGCCTCCTGATGGGCAGACTGGTCAGATAATTAATTAAGCAAAAATCTCATGTGCCAATTGTTGCTCTTCTTGTAGATGGTCCTTTATGAGTTCAGGAGGAAGCATCAAGAAACAAGCCTTTTCCGAATCTCTTCCCCGTGCATCTATTCAGGATTTGGGGGTCATTTTGATGGGCGCTGGATATGAGGTGATTGTCATCCTCAGTGCACTACATTTTGCCGCCAAATTGTTGTTGTAGCCTTCTCGGCATGTAAATTATATGTGCTTGATATGTTGCAGGTCTTCACCAAGGGCCCGTCACTGTATGCTTTCAAGGGCTTGGCTGGTCGGTATGCGCCTATCGGAGTGCATGTAGCGATGATTTTTGTCATGGCAGGTGCCACGCTTTCTGCGACCGGAAGCTTCAAAGGCTCGGTGGATGTCCCCCAAGGACTAAATTTCGTCGTTGGAGATATCATGAAACCCAAAGGCATTTTCTCAGTCGCGCCAGATGTTTTCAATACGGAAGTCCATGTCAACCGTTTCTACATGGAGTACTATGATAGTGGAGAGGTAACCACTTTTCTAAGGAAATTTACGCACCTGTGTCGTGTGCTTGTGTGCACCAAATTTACCATGTAAGCATATGTTTTGAATTTGCTAGGTTTCGCAATTTTACAGCGATCTTTCGCTTTTCGACCTTGATGGCAAAGAAGTAATGAGGAGGACGATCAAAGTGAATGATCCCCTTAGGTATGGAGGGATCACGATATACCAAACGGATTGGGGATTTTCAGCACTACAAGTGAAAAGAAATGGCGAAGGCCCTTTCAACTTGGCCATGGCCCCCTTGCAAACGAGTGGAAATAAAAAGCTATTCGGAACATTTTTGCCACTTGAAAACTCTGATCCTTCTAGTGTCAAGGGAATGTATGTCCAACCTTTTCACTTTCCTGAGTTAATAATGTAATTGAGATATTAACCATGAGTTATTATTAACTTCTTTTCTTGGTGACCTCTAGATCGATGCTTGCTCGTGATCTGCAGTCTATCGTGTTGTATGATCAAGATGGTAAGTTTGTAGGGGTTCGTCGGCCAAGCTCAAAACTCCCCATTGAAATCAATGGTAATGAAATATTAATTGAAGACGCTATTGGCACTACTGGTCTGGATCTTAAGGTCAGGGCTACAGATTCAGTGCTTCTTTTTTGTAGACATTTGTGCATGTTGCTTGAACCACTAAATGTGTCTTGTATGTTCTTTTCCACCAGACTGATCCAGGAATTCCTGTTGTGTATGCTGGATTTGGCGCTCTCATGTTGACGACCTGCATTAGCTATCTTTCTCATGCTCAGGTGTGTACAGTTACACTACTTATTTTCCATTGTTGTTGTAGATAAGCAATGTTTTAACTGCTACAATTTTATGGTTTAATTTCTGCTTAGTTATGGGCGCTGCAAGACGGAACTACAGTAGTTGTCGGAGGGAAGTCAAATCGAGCCAAGATTGAATTTTCTGATGAGATGAACCGGTTACTTAATAAAGTACCAGAGTTGATCAGTGGTAATGAGAAAACAGTAGATAATAAATCAGGTACCACGTGACGTATTCGTTTTGCTCGGTTGAGATTGCTGAAGACGCAGATGTCATTTTTCATGGATTGAGGTAGGAACTCACAAACAAGTTCATGTCGAGAACAAAATTCATACTGTCAATTGGTAGAGGCAATCCAAGTTGCAATTGGACCCCATATTCAAAATGGAGGCCACATTTTGGCAAGTGGAAAATATCATGCATTCTTATGGATCTATGGTGTTCATGCATCGAAATGACAATGATGTCGGCGATGTATTTAGTACTGAAAAAAGTGATAAAGATGCAAATTTACCCTAAAGAAGAACCATCGTTCCTGTAACTGAATTTTTTGGTAACATGTTGTAACCTGTAGAGTCATACAGACTCATTTAAAAAATACGGTATATGCTTTGATTGTACCTCCCCTTATTATCATTACTTCTGTGGTCGGTGGGTTCGACTTGGGGGGACTCAACACCTTCTCTTTTCTATTTCAAGTTGGTACCTAACATTTTTCATTCTGGTCAAACTGACTATGTGCATAAACTAACAAGAAGATTCTTCTACTGGTAAGCTTGGATGCTCGAACCCAATGATGAGTTTCAGGCAAGTTATTATTTATCTGTAACTGATAACCAGCAGCATCTAGTTCCATGTGGTGATGCCATACAATCATGTGCCGTGCACAATTCATGACTTATAGCAGTTGATGGCCTCCATGAGAGGCACATGGAAGTTATGCAGTTGCATTTGTTTGGCTCGTTCCTGAATCATCAGATTAGAACTTCAGATTTCCTTGCTCCCTAAACCGTAGTTAGGAAATCTCTCTTGAAATCTGAGTTTCCATCTAGTGTATATTTTCTTCCAAAATTGACATTTGAAGAAATTTCAAATATTAAAGCAGCATTAGGAATTTGTGATTGAATGATACTCCAATACAGTTCCCTAGCTTCAGATTTCTGCACTCTCTAAACCTGTAAGGAGGACTTGTCACATAACCCAAAAGCCTTGAGTATTCAGAATCCTATGCCCAGCAGACAGTCAAGGTCTCAGTAAGTCAGTGGTATCTCAGTTGCCAGTCGACAGGTCAAGGGCCTCGCTGAGCCCAGAATTCAAATCCTGAAACCACCAGTGGAATCCTAGACTAGAAAAACTAGAGAGAGTGGCCTCGATCCGAGATATCCTTGTTCGTTGGACGGCGGCGCTGGGATCGCGAGCCATGTGATCACGTTCTCCGACGGGGAGCAACTGACAGTATCTGAGGCAGGCGAGGTAGTTGCTAACTAACTTCTCAAAAAAGACCGGTCAAACATGCATCGCAGCTTCTGCAAATCTGCTTCGATTTTGGCATCCCAAGCTCCGAGCGGAGCACCTATAAAAGGGGGCAGACGGCATGGCTGTTCCTCCACATCTGCATTGGCATCGCACAAGTTGCAGAGCAGCAGAGGCCTTCAGTTCTTGTAGTGTTTGTTGCTTCAAAGATCAATGGCGAACGTGAGCGTCTCGAAGCCGGCGAAGGGCCTGACCCGCAAGCGCAGCTTCAGGCTCGGCCTGCCGCTGCTCTGCGGCCAGTCCGACGCTGCGAGCCCCGTCGCCCGGTCGTCGTCATCGTCGTCGTCTTCGAGCAGGAGGTCATCCGGCACCGGCAGCGGCAACGGCAGGAAGTCCGAGCTGCGCAGGATCTTCCAGCACTTCGACAGGGACAACGACGGGAAGATCTCCGGCGCCGAGCTGAGCGCCTTCTTCGCGTCCATGGGCGACGACCTGCATGTGCCATCCTCGTCCTCGTCGTCGTCAGGAGGCGGGTACCTGCTGGACTTCGCCGGGTTCGTGGCGCTGATGGAGAGGGGCGAGGGCAGCCAGGAGGAGGACCTGCGGAGGGCGTTCGAGGTGTTCAACGCCGTGGAGCCCGCCGGGAGGATCACGGCCAGGGGGCTGCGCAGGGTGCTCGCCCAGCTCGGCGACGAGCGCTCCGTCGCCGACTGTGAGGCCATGATACGCGCCTACGACGTCGACGGCGACGGCGGCCTCGACTTCCACGAGTTCCAGAGGATGATGAGCTAGCTAGAGGTGAAGAAGCTGGCTACAGTGTCAGTGGTGGTTGTTCATAACTCTGCATCCAGACGAGACCATGCAGATTTGCCGTCTCGTCTTGTGTTGTCTGGTGTCTCACAAGTGATACCGGTGTATCAGTGAAGTTACACTTGAACTATTTTTTTTCTTCAGTATTTTGGCTTTAGACAAACTGTATTTTTCAGAGCTTCATCTCTGTAAAAGGAGTGAAATGGACAAGTTTCATGAAAAAGGTTGACACGTCTCGCTGGGATGTACTACTACCATTTGAAATTTGAAATGCAAAGAAGTCTGTTCAGTCAGTCTGTCTGGTCTTCTGATATGGAAGGCTGGAATAATAACACTGACTTGGCAGGAAGCTGCAAGGTAGCTCACCATTTGCAGAATCCCAGGCATAAATACTACTGAAGCAATGATTTAAATACTCTCTGCCCCTCTGTCCCAAATTTCAGAAAATACATCTCAGCAACATATTTACACTTGCATTACAAGCATTCAGTTTCTACCTTGAACCGTACTACAATCGCACAATGCAACAAACTGATAAACACAGGCAACAAACTGATGTCTAGTGACTAGTAGCACACCAGAACAGATATTCTGTACCCAGAATTCAGTGAGTTTCACATATCTGTGAACTATCACAAGCACAGGAACAAACATATATATTCTCAAGCCTCACACAAGTCAAAAGAACTTCCTGGGAACAACTTAGCATGTAGGGCAGCTTTTCAGCGACATTCTACCTGAGAGAACACACACAGCGGCAGCTTCCTTGTGCAGGCACCGGAGATCTCAACTGCGACCTGACTGCAACTGGTTCCCATGCTGTTCGACGTGAGGCCTTACAAACGTCCTCCTCCACCACACCTCAAAGGCCTTCTGCAGATTGGGGCAGCTGTTCCCAACCTTCAAGAAGCTTCCGAGCCACGAGAGCAGTATAGTCTGCTGATCCTCCAGCGGGAGCGTCAAGATCGTCGACCCTATCCCTTCCTCAACGACGTTCCGGTCGAATGACCTGCAACCATGCTGCAGCCAGTTGTAGTCGTCCATGAGAGGCTGCAACCATACATCTAAGAGGAGTTGCCTCGTGTCCTTAGACGGGAGCATCTCGCCTTTCCCGACTGCCACGAAGAGCCTTGCTGTGATGCAGCTGACAAGGTGGCGTGACTTGGTTGGTAGCTTGGAGTGAAGTCCAGCTAGCTCACGCTGGTTAGACCACATTACTGAGAATTCCTCTGCAGCATTCCTGTTAGCTAATATCTCGGTCAACCATAGGAGATTGTCCGCTTCAAGAGTAATCTGTCGAAATACTGGTTCTTTGAGGTCCAAAGATTGCTCGGAGAAATCATCGTCAGATGCTTGTTTAAACAAGGTCAACAAGGACTCCAGGCTATTCTGGCAATATCTGTAGAGAGTGTCAACACATAGGTCAGAAGAACTACTGGTACAGCTGCCATTCTCCTTGAGAAGCTTGAGCACCAAGGACTTCATCTCACGCCTCCCTCTATCATCACTGCTTTTCAACACTAGTTCTATGATGCGCACAAATGTGTCGTTCGGTGGGCTTGTTAGGTCAGAGCATACCCTCTTCAGTACTGGCGTAACACCATAATCTTCAGTCTGAAGGTGCCGAACTGATGAGACCACATTCTCCTCTTCTTCCCCTGCCCAAGGGACCGCTTCCAAGTAATTCAAGCATGACAGGACACATGATCGGAAACCTAATAATTCTGCAACCTGTACAGTATAAAAAATAGTAAATCACATAGCAAACAGCGAAACATAAGTAGAGCAAAAGGTGCAATTGTTCTGAAGATTCCAAGTTGGTCGGCCGTCCTAATTGAGGCACCATGTCGCTAAGGAATGGCCAAGGTTCATGGAGACATGGGCCTGATTGCTCTCAATCCACACCAAACGTAACATGCAAGATGCATTATCAGTTATGGGCTCTGCCGTCTTTGCTGACTTAATATTGATTAGGTGACACATTGTAGTATTATAAGCAAAATATTCATTTGATATAATAGCACATAATAGACATCGATATAGACATATATTAGTACTTGTTACACTTAAATAATGGTTTATTTATTAGCTGAAAATGGAAGAATTGCTACTCGTTTGTAACTAGTGCTGGTTCATAATTATACTGCTGTAAGGCAAATATTTATCTTAGGTAGACATACCAAGTTAAGTTAACTTTGATTTAAGTAGATTATACTACACAAGACAAACTTCTAGATATTAAAACATCTGCAGTAAAGGGAAAAAGGTACTTCTACTAAGAGATATATTGCGCTAAGTCAAATACAAGTATAATTAAATTATAAAAACAACAGGGGGGAGACTTAATTTTTTAACCCTTTCTATTTTCCGAGTAGCTTAGTGAACTCAGAAAGTATAATAGACCTGACATAGCAAATTTATTCGACTGGAAAAAGGCATTAAAAACTGAAGTTGAGCAAACCTTCAAGATTCGAAGGACGCGTGGAACAGTTTGTTTGATCAACCTCTGCTTGACATCATTGCAGTACATCAATCCAACGGTCTCAACATAAATCTCCACATCCTCACAATCAGGCATCTCTATATTAGTCACTGGAGATTGCCCTGACAGCTTATCAGCAAAGAGGGTGCTATTTTCAGCAAGGATGTTCTTGTGAACACTCATCTTGACAGCCACCCCATCCTTGCCATACAACACGACCCTCAAGTCAATCGTCTCAATCTGACCAAATCCAACAGATATCTTATGCTGCTTCTGTGGCCTCTCGCCCACTACCTTGGGTGGATTGGCGGTGGCATTGTCCGCCGGCAAGCATCGTTGCTCTTCTGAATTGGTTCTAGACCTTGTTGGAGTTGAATGTGTTGTTCTTCTCTCCGATGAGATAGTCGGTGCCCTCTGGACCGAGGAGGCCTTCGATGCAGGAGGGGATGCACCGGCTTTAGGCTTTGGCTGCTGGTTTTGGTTCTTGACTGTCTTCTGCAGCACGGTCTGCGACGGGCAGCACCAGAAGCCTTCCGGGGTAACAGCAATTGGCACATTTCTGAATTTTGTCGCTCGGGCATCGAGGCCTCCAACATTGAACTCTGCCATGTTACAGTGTGCAGCTAATGAACGAAGACTTCAAAGCCAGTAGCAGTTGATATACCTGAGCAGCAATACACAGAAGTCAAATTGATGAAGTGAAAGGTGCAACCAGTATTATGAATGTTTTGCTCTGCAAGTGAGCAAGAGTAAATGATAGTTGACATTCTAGAACATGCATAGCTACTTTGTACTAGTATTCATTCAAAGAGTAGAACAAACTTGGGAAACCCACTCTGAAGTTCAGTTCGTATTTACTAGTGCCAGCAAATATTAGCAAATTTCGGAATCAAGCCTACTTTGGAAAAAAAAATTCGAAAAAGAGCGCTTTAAGCCTATTTTGGAACTTAACAGAACCAAATCAACATTTCTAGAGCCTGAAAACTTGGATGCCCAATCTTCAGCAAGCTCAAGCTTGAATGGCCAGACTAAATCGCCCGCCACCAAAACGAAAAACAAAACGCTACCAAATCCACCTAAAATTGTGCTGCCTACCAACTCCGGGAGAGCCTCAGGTCGTCGCATACCAAAATGAAACAAGATAATCAAGAACGTAACTCATACCTCTCCTGCTGCTCTCCACTCCGGCGCCAGAATCCTCAATTACTTCTGGCCACACACAAACGCCCCCAAATCTTGCACCAAATCGGCAACTCCCAAGAAACACCACCTTACCACGAAGCAAGAACAGAGCAAGATATCGCCTCAAAACCTCAGGGCACCGAGCAAATCAGCAAGGGAGGAGCACACGTACCCTACCACCACACCCACCCACCTCCCTCCCCCCGCCAGCACAGCTCAAACCGCAGCCGGCAGCGGTAAAGGCGAGCATCTAGCTATGCAGGCACGACCGGAACCTCGCATCATTTCTTTCCCCCCAAAGGCGAAGTAGGAGAAAAGACGGAGGACAAAGAGGCCGAGGAGGGAAAAGCAGGATGGAGCGGCAGCTTCTTTCGGCTTTACCGGACGAGCGGTGTCCTCCCTTTAACCGTCTACGATGCCAGCCATCATGGCAGTCTCCCTCCACTCTCGCTCGCCTCCTTCCTCCCCCCACTCTCTGAATCTCTCTCTCTCTCTCAGCTTTCTCTTTGTTCTTCTCCTCTTGTTCCCTAGCTTCCCCACTCCCTCTTTATCGCCCGTCCCACTGCGTGTTCTGTTCTCTCCTCTGTTCTTTCTCCGCAGCACTGCGTGTGTGGCCAGCTAGTGCTCTCACTCTCTTAGTATGAACAGTGTCCTGACTTGGCAAGAGATTCTACCGTCTTTCACCGCTCCGTCCAGTCCCCATCGGTAGCAGCGAGGAGCTCCTCTTTCCCTGCGGCGTTGGCCCCGCCGTCAGTGGAAGATGTCCATCGCCCAGTCTGAGTCGTCGTCGTCTGGGGCTCCGCTCTGAACGTCTGTCTGGTCCGGCGTCTCGTCTGATTTACTCCTCCTTTTGACGTTTAGTCACCTTACTGTTCCTTGGATACTGTTGTTTTGTTTCGTCTCGTCAGTGGTTTTGTTTTCACCGCTGGCTAACCACCACGACATCGTCTCTGGAAGGGGGTAATCTATCCTGGCATTTGGTTCGCCCCACAGTCACATGCACGTCTCGGTCTTCTGCGGCTACCGCTTTTCTCTAGAACAAGATCTTGCAGCTAGCGTTCAGTACCATCTTCGATTTTACCCAACCTTGTTATCTGTCAGATTTGTTTTTACAGTAAACATGTGCGAATGGGTTGCATCACTTGTCAAAGATTATTGCACTCGAGCTATACCATACATGTAGGGTTGTTGATTCACAAGAGCGCACCAGCGGGACACGTTCTAGGGGGGTTAGCTAGGGACTGATTGTACCTAGCGCGCGCAATCTTCAACGTAGGTTATGAACATCTCCTCTAGAGTAAAGACCACTCCTCCTTGCTAGCATTGCACTTAATAAAGCCTTGCGAACGGGGGGAGACACGGTTTGAATCTGCCTTGAGAAGTGTGGAAACGCAATCCCAGCTCGTACAAAAGACACACTGACATGGAGAAAACTGTGTGAGACGCCGAGAAATCCACAAGGACATCAAAAGTGTCTACCGTGTTATTATACGCCCTCCAAGCAGAAAGCGGGCATGTATAGAGGGCATTTGTTATGCTATGCGTACAGTTCAACATATGCTCCCTTGGTTTGGAGCCACGTATATAGGTCCAACGATTCAGTTTGACGCTTTTGAAGTTTCGACCTCTTTCATGATATCTGTCCACGCCTCGACGGCCAGGCAGGGAATGACGACGAGAATGGCCGGCCAGTCCTTTTCTCTCCTTTCTTCGCGTGGTGTTGGTTTTCGACTTTTGGTTTGAACACGCGCGCACTCCTTGCTAACGAAGTAGGGAACGGACTTTCCATTGATCAGCTGATTACAGTGGAACTGGCGACGTGCGTGCACATCTCAACTAGACGTCTAGACAATTGCTCCATATAATAGACAAAACCGACATGAATTTTTCACGGACCTATCAAAATACTGCACGCAGGGCTCCGTATTCTCTACCGATGAACTAAGCGGGGTCTTACGAAAATTGCAATGTGGGGATGCAAAACTGACACGAAATGTGTCCCATTTGGTCCGCTTGGATGGCGTTGTCGACACAAACAATAATCCTCTTGTCCCCCGGTCCGTCTGTGCATTCATCACACGGTGCTATGCCATTTAGAAAATCGACTTCGAATAATTTTACATACAATTTGAAATACATTAAAAAAACTAAAACTAATAAAGATAAATTAAGCTAAAAACCTAGTAAATTTAGTGGCCAGCTCGTTGTCCGAGTCGGCAATCGACGGTGATCACGACCAGAACGGTGTTGACATTGGTGGTCATGCTAGTGCTTCCTCTCGTGGACACGTGGGTGTCGTTGGTGGCCACGGCTCCAACAAGGATGCTTCACCGGGGGCTCCAGTCGACGCCGCCGCCTCCATAGCCATCACGCGGGCTGTCGTGGTCCGATCTTGCAACCACCTGAATTCCTCTAGCTCGGACTCCTCTATCACATTTTTTGAGCTCGTCATCGTCGCGTGGCGCCTCCTCCTTCACCACCACCTCTACGGGTGCCTCCTCCGCCAACAACGGCTCGGTGGCGAAGTAGGACTGGCAACAGAGGTCGTGCTCCGTCTCGAACCACCAGCCAGAGCGACGAGCGCATGACGTACATCGGGTAAGAAAAGAGGCGCTCCCGCTCGGGCGTGGCCTGGAGGCCGACACGTGCAACACTGGAATCTGTTCTCGGTTCAAGAGCGAGCCATGGGGCAAGAGGACGTCCGGCCACGCCAAGGGAAGACATGCTCCCAAAATTTGTGTGCGACGTTGATCGTAACGTTAATGCGGTTCCGCACCGCTGCCACATGTGAAGACAAACTAAATGGGGGCAGGTTGACGATGCTCGCCCGCCGACGAGGAGTCGTCCTCGTGGTTGTTCTTCCCGGGAAGGGAAACCATTTTTATTCGGCATCAGACATCAGACATGCACCTTGGTCCTTGGAGGCAGCACGTACACAGCAGCAGCCAGCAGGGTAGGGACGAGGAACGTACGTACGCGGCGAGCGAGCGGCCGGCCGGCGCTCACGGGTCCGTGGCACACACTCACACTGTGGCGTACGTCCGCATGGCACTGTGCGTCCGTCCCCCTCTCTCGATTGGACGACCCCTCGCACGCGGCACGGCGCTGAATGCTTGGCTGCTTCCCAGTGGCGGGCACGCTTAACCTTTACGGAAAGCGGGTGCGCGTATTACGTGGCACTTCCTGTTGAACCTGCGTGCACATACGTTTCTCATGGACTGAAAGCGTTTTTCGCAAAGTACGTAGATTCCGTTTCCCATCCCAACAAAAACAAAACGGTAGATATCCGTTTCCCCGCAAAAAAAAACACAAAATTAATTCCGTTTCCCTGCACTTAGAATAAATAAACTAGAGTCCGACTCTTATCACAGTCCATCGTCGTCCAGCCCGGTTAGGATACCTGGCTTTCACCCAGGCGACCCGGGTTCAAATCCCGGCGATGGAGGACATCCTTTTTTTTCTTCTTCTTCCTTTTTAGGCCTAGAGCGCCCAGTTCCACGGGCAGCAATGTGAGCTACAAAAAAAAAAAAAAAACTGTCACGTGATCAAATGGTGCGCTTCGTAAATATATTCGTAAGTTCATAACACGACATGATGTATTCGTAAATTGTAATCGAAACTCTGGCTCTTTTGATTGAACCTAAACAGAAATACGAAAGAGAGTGAGATTGTGTGCAACATAACATTCTGCTAGGGATTTTTTCTTTTCCAAAACGACGGGCAAAAGTCTTGCCTCATTCAAAGAAAAACGGAAAATCTAATCAGCAGGCGCCCTATATCTGGCAAAAACGTACGCACCGACGCGAGCCGTTGAATCGACAACGAACAGTTGCGATTGAGCGGAACGAGCAACTTCCGCACGCCGTGCACGTCGCGCACACGTTCACCCTGCGGGACGGGCGATACCCCCGCCGTGGCTCTGCTGCCGATGCCAGATGCGAGACCTCCGCCTCTTTTTGGCGCCGCCATGGACGACATCAGGGAGAGCTGCAGGACCTTCGCCTCCGGTTGCTGTCGTCGTAGGGGGGAAAGCGAGACCGCCGTCATGGCTCTGCTTCAGCCAGGCGCGGGATGGGGAAGAGACGTGGGACGTCCGCCTCCTTCTGGTGCCGCCATGGACGGGATCACGGAGAGATGCAAGACCTCCTCCTCCGGCCTCGTGTCGTCGGTGCTCGGAGCCTCTGCCAACGCCTTCTTACGAACCGCTCTCGTGCGAGCGCACTCCAAATCGGCCACCGGCACGCACGATGCCGTGGCGCTCTACGCCCAGATGCACCACGACTGCCTGGGGATCAAGCCTCCGTCAACACCTTCATATGAACGCATCGCGACGAAATTTGTGGATCTCTATGCCAAGTGCGGCAAGCTAGAAGATGCCCGTAGAGTGTTCGACAGATTGTTCGTTAAGGGCTCAGCTGTACAGCACTGATTGTTGCGTATACGGAGGGAGGTAGGTGAGCTGGAGCATGCAGAGAAGTTGTTTGAGACAACGCTGAAGAAGAATGTATACACGCCGTTGTCCGGTATTCAGTTTATATTGTGTGCAACATAACATTCTGCTAGGGATTTTTTCTTTTCCAAAACGACGGGCAAAAGTCTTGCCTCATTCAAAAAAAAAAAAATTGCAGGTAAAATAGATATTTATTAGGCAACAGAGGTTACAGATTTTTTCCAAAACGAGGGGCAAAAGTCTTGTCCCATTCAAAAAAAAAAAGAATTGCGGGTAAAACATATCTTTATTAAGCAATATAGGTTACAGATGGTTCAGCATCCAACTCCTGAAGAACACATCCAGGGCCTGAACCTAGCCAAACCGATGAGTGTCCGGACCTGAGGTTCAAAAAAAAGATTATTACAACTGGATTACTCTCCCGGTAAAAAAAAATTAAGCGCTTAGCCCCCGTGATAACCCAAAGCTTTGCCTTACGCTTAATCTTTGAGAGGATGGATGTCGGCATGACGGACTTGTTGTTGAAGACCCTCGCATTTCATTTGTTCCAAATTTCTTAATTGGTAAGGAGGGTGAGAGAAGCCATAACCTTGCGATGAGGCACCTCATCATTGTACATACGGCTCCAACCTTCTTTGATGGACAGATTTGGCCTTGGGGACGGGTCAAACACATGGATGCTAAGCCACACCTTTATGAGGCCCTAAAGTCTCACACTATATAGACAGTTAAGAAGGTGGCGCGAGATTGATTACCGTGATTTGGCCAACCTCTCTTGGTGAGACGGTCCACCGTACACACCTTATTTTGGATAGCAAGCCATGCAAAGAATTTGAATTTTGGGGGCGCCGAGTACTCCCCTTGGGTGATAGGTTCCAAACAACTGTATCTTCCATGACCACATCATGATGGATGAGTTGAAGTTGAGCCCAAAGGTCGACAAATTGACGGAGGTGTTGAACGAAGAGCTCCTCTGCCATTTTGATTTTTCCAATCCATGTGTTATTGTTTAGGGCTTGGTCGAAAATAAGAGGTGCAATGTCTTTGGGTGTAATCCCATTGAGCCACGGAGCCTCCCAAAAAGTGCCCGTATCGCCATTGCCAATCGTGATAGTCGTGGAGGCATAGAAGAGGTTCATGTCATCCTTCGTGCAAGGATTCTCCAACCCGCCCCATATTTTTTGTGGCTCCTTCCATAAAAGCCACGACCACCGAAGCCTTAGGGTCGTAACAAACTTGTTGGTAGGGATGTGGTCCGACAAACGGTCTCCCAGTTGACCTTGCATTACCCTCCAAGACGTTGTCAGTGCCCGACCAAAGAAAAGCCCACTCGGTCTTGTTTAATTTTTGAATAACGCCCGGGAGGGGCAGGGGCGATGAGCGGTGTAAGGTGGTAAATGGCTTGAGAGGTAAGGACCAATTTAACGAGAGAGAATATTGTGTATAAATATCTTAGCCTCCACCTATCGTCCCGACCCCTTTATCTACACCTCCAATGTGTCGTGTCGGCCATTCCCTCACATGCCCCCTTTATCTCTCGCTCCCTCTCTGTCCACTCCAACCATCGTCTCTCACTCCCATTCCCTTGATCAGCATCATGACATACAACACCAAGGCTGGCGGTGGTGTGAGATCCTGGCTCAGGGCTTAATAGGATTGATAGGATACTCATACCAACAAGTTGCAACTTCTTTTCCGGAAGCTCATCTCGATAGAACCCAGATGTTAAGCGTGCTTGGCCTGGGGTAATATTGGGATGGGTGACCGACCGGGAAGTCCTTCCCGGGTGCGCACGAGTGAGGACAAAGTGCGCAGAAAAGACTAGTGTTGGTCTGTGGGGCCAGTCTAGAGATCCTAGAGAGCTGCCAGGCGTAACAGGCGCCGGTCCGGGAGTGGCCGGGGTGTTACAATTGGTATCAGAGCCGACCCTTGCGGTAACTCGGGCGTGTGCGGGTCAGAGGCGCGGACATGTGGGACATGTGCCGGCACTGGACGCACAGACGGGTGCCAAAGGGGGAAGTTCCTGGACTGGGGTTGACCGACGAGGGCGTCGGTCTTCTAAGGGGGGAAGGATGTGAGATCCTGGCTCAGGGCTTAATAGGATTGATAGGATACTCATACCAACAAGTTGCAACTTCTTTTCCGGAAGCTCATCTCGATAGAACCCAGATGTTAAGCGTGCTTGGCCTGGGGTAATATTGGGATGGGTGACCGACCGGGAAGTCCTTCCCGGGTGCGCACGAGTGAGGACAAAGTGCGCAGAAAAGACTAGTGTTGGTCTGTGGGGCCAGTCTAGAGATCCTAGAGAGCTGCCAGGCGTAACAGGCGCCGGTCCGGGAGTGGCCGGGGTGTTACAGGTGGCAACTTGCAGAGAAGTTGCTGGGTATCCTTGAGTGTAATGGGTGATGCATCAAAACAGTAGGAACTATTATAGCTTCAGCTAAGGATCAGCACCTGCACACAACCACCAACCTAAACTTGTCCCCAACGATCTAGAAAGTTTGTCAAGTTTCGTATTTTGCAAGTTACAAGGATTAATTGTGTAGTGTGCTAGGAAGTGGTAAATAAAATGGTAAGAGATGATACGAAAACGATAAAATAAACGGTACAATAATAGTAAAAGATGGGGGAGCCATAGTTTCACTAGAGACATCTCTCCAAACAAGATATTAATGTTGTGGTGAACAAATTACAGTTGTGCACCGATTAAATTGCAATAATTATAATTATGATCATTCATGGCATCATTCATATAGGAATAATGTCCAATATAACATGCTTCATTGTTTATGAAAACATGTGTTTCTTCCAAAACAATTTACATATGGCACAAAATGAAACAAATTATTACAATACGGAGTTTTGTAATGAAATTTAACTAACATACTTTTCTTTGCCTCATGCCTCTTCATCATCGTCGCCATCTAATTAAGTTGAATGCTCAAAAAGACTGATAAAGACTTGCTGGTTCGCATGAAAGGACTCGTAAGGAATAGATGTTGAATTTTGTGTTATCGAGTGGCTTAAAATATCGAATTTGTATTCAAATACTTTTGTCTACTATGTCGTTGAATATTGCGGGGACAAGTGGCTCAAGTCCTGCAACTGGGACTTGTATTGAAATGTTTATCTTGTAACATGAAGGTAACTTGAGATTTATCATGCAGTCGTTGTAGCCTATAACGTGAATATTTATGTGTTGTTTGTGTGTTCATGCAACATTTATGTGTGAACCTAGCTTGTAATCTGAAGATTTAGCGCACATGCAGATGATTTGTGTGATTTTGATGGGACATCCCATAAATGGCCACGAATATTTATAAGATAATTAAGATGTGGATAATGAAATAAGTGTTGGGAATATGCCCTAGAGGCAATAATAAAATGGTTTATTAGCATATTCATTTTTATGATAATAGTTTATTATCCATGCTATGATTGTATTAATTGGAAACATAATACATGTGTGGAATATAAACAACCAGGTGTCCCTAGTAAGCCTCTAGTAGACTAGTTCGTTAGTCAAGAGATGGTTAGAGTTTCCTAACCATGGACTTGTTATAGTCACTTGATAACGTAGTCATATCATTAAGATTAATGATGTGATGGACAAGACCCAATAATAAAAGTGTTGCAATTGATCGTGTCACACAGTTTCATTGCCAATGCTTTTAGGATATGCCAAATATAGTTTCCTTAGACCATGAGATTATGTCACTCCCATTTACCGGAGGAATGCTTTGTGGACATCAAACGTCACTTCGTAACTGGGTGATTATAAAGGTGGCTTTCAGGTATTTCCGATGGTATTTATTGGGTGGCATGAATCAAGAGTGGGATTTGTCCTTCCTTGTGACGGAAAAGATATCTCTGGGCCCTCTCGGTAATATAGCATCAGAAAGGTTGCAACCATGTGATTAAGTGTTAATCACGGAGATCCTATATTATGGACGAGTAAAGAGAACTTGCCAGGTAACGAGATGAAACTAGATATGGAGATATCGACGATCGAATCTCGGGCAAGTTAAATATCGGTGAGACAAAGGGAATCGTATATGAGATTAAGAATCTCCGGCATCGTGGTTCAATCGATAAGGAACTTTGTTGAATATGTAGGAGTCAATATGGGCATCCCGGTCCCGCTATTGATTATTGATCTGATCATGTCTATATGTTCTCGAACCCGTAGGGTCACACACTTAAGGCTCCGATGTAGCTAGGGCTTGAGATATTTGATGGTGTGAATGAATATTGATTCGGTGTCTCGGATGAGATCCTAGACATCACGAGGAGCTCCGGAAGAGTCCGGAGATAAAGTTTCATATAAGGAAAGTGGTTTCCAGGGTTCCGGAAAAGTTCGGGAAAATTCTGGCAGAGTACCGGAAGATTCTAGAAGGTTCTGGAAGGTTCCGGAGGGCCCCGCCTTGGGGGCCACAAACCTAGAAGGTCCCAAAGGCCTTCTAACCCCAAAGGCCCATGTGGCCCACATGGGCTGGCCGCACCTAACCCCAAAGGCCCATGTGGCCCAACATATGAAAAGGGCCCCAAAACCCTAGGTGTTGCCTTGGGAGGTAAGTTTCCCCTTGGCCGGCCGCCCCTAGGACTTGGGGGAGGGGCAAGGGCTGCACCCCCCCCCCCCACACGCCTATATAAGGAGGAGGGAGGTCTGGGGCGCACCCCATATACCCTAGCCGCCGCCCCTCTCCTCTACCTCCTCTCTCCCGTAGTTGCTTGGCGAAGCCCTGTCGGGATCTCCACCATATCCACCACCACACCATCGTGCTGCTGAAATCTCATGAGCCACTTCCTCCTCGCTCGCGGGATCAAAGATAGGAAGTCTTCATCAAGCTGTACGTGTCGATACCGCGGAGGTGCTGCTCATGCGGTGCTCCATCGGATTCGATCGCGTGGATAATACATCTCCTCGCGACTAGATGAGTCTAGTTGCGGGGATCGACACACCAACCCCTGCATCGACAAAAGGCTTTGTTCGTTCTTCGAGGGTAAGAGATTGGATCTCATATTCGCTACCTTCGTCTAATAGATCTAGATCCGTGGAGTTTCTTCCACTTGTTTCGTAGGAAATTTTTTGTTTTCTATGCAATGACCCCTTCAGTGGTATCAGAGCCTAGATCTATTCGTAGATGTTGGTGCGATTAGAACACAAGGTGTTGTGGGCATTGGTATTTTTGTTGCTTCCTTCTCGCGTGTACTTTGTATCTTGTTGGATGGTTGGATTGAAGCGACCCGGACCAACTTTACTCGTCCACGCACGAGAGACCGGTTCCACGATTGACATGCAACTTGTATTGCATAAGTGGCTGGCGGGTGTCTATTTCTCCAGCTATGGTGAGATGCGATTTGCAATGGAAGGCCTTTTAAAAGGATGAGTAAATAAGCAACTCTCATATCACCGTTGTGGTTTTGCGTCGATTAGAACGGTTCTATCTTGTTGACCCAAGCCACGTAAAAATTGCATAAACAAAGTAGAGGACGTCTAACTTGTTTTTGCAGGATTTGTGATGTGGTTTGGCCAATGTGTGATTTGTGATAATGTATGCAATGATCATGTTTGGAATCTTTCACGACTTGCATGTCGATGAGTACGGCAACCGGTAGGAGCCATATGGTTGTCTATTATTTTATGTGACCTGTGTGTCATTGAATCACCATGTAATTGTTGTACTTTATCGCTAAGAGTAGCAATAGTTGTAGTTGCAATCGTTGGTGATGGCAACCATGGAGGAGGCGCCACAATGTAGGTGATGATGGAGATCATGCCGGTGCTTTGGAGATGGAGATCAAAGGCACAAGAAGAAAAGGCCATATCATATCACAATTTTAAATTGCATGTGATGTTAATCCTTTTATGCACCTTACTATTATGCTTAGATTTGATCGCGACGGTAGCATGATAAGGTGATCTCTCATGTTAATATCAAGATAATAAAGTGTTCTCCCCTAGTATGCACCGTTGCAAAAGTTCGTCGTTCTGAAGCACCACGTGATGATCGGGTGTGATAGACTCTACGTTCGCATACAACGGGTGTAAGCCAGATTTACACACGCAGAAATACTATGGTTTCCTTGACGAGCTGATAGCGCGAGAGGTGTTAATCAATCACGCTTCGTTGGGCACCCCAAGAGGAAGGTTTGAGGAGCACAGCAGCAAGTTTTCCCTCAGTTAGAAACCAAGGTTATCGAACCAGTAGGAGTGAGAAATGCTTCAGAAGGTTGTCCACAACTGCAATGGCGCCAGAAAAAGAGCTGTTGCAGGGGAGACAGTGGAACCTGCAGAACACAATCAAACTACTTTGCCCCAACGAAGCAGTGAGGTTGTCAATCTCACCGGCCTTGGTGAATACAAAGGATTAAATGTATGTGTGGAAGGAAGCTTGTTTGCAGTAAATGAAAGCAGTAGAGCAGTTGATTTAATTGCAGATGTAAAAGAATAGACCGGGGTCCACAGTTCACTAGTGGTGTCTTCTCCATAAATAAAATACTACACATGCTGGGTAACAAATTACAGCTGGGCAATTGACAGAATAGAGAATGCATGGCAATGCATGAACATTGCATAATACAGAGGATGATGATGTCTATATGAGATGCTTTGGGCATTACGACAAAATACATAGATAGCTGTTCCAAGCATACACCTATGCCTAAATAGTCCACCTTTGAGATAACATACCGTAAAATCTCTCCAGTATTAAGTTGCAAGCAACAGACAATTTCATGAAGAACTGTGCATAAAGTTTACTCCCTAGTAGCAACGGCACTCCCCCGTCCTTATATGTTTCTGTCACTCAAGCCAAGGCACACAGGGACCGAACCCACTATCTAGCATAAATACTCCCTCTTGGAGATAGAAGCAACTACTTGATCAAGGCAATTACAAGTACCGGAAAGCATGCAAGATCACAAATAACATAGACATGATAATATCAATAATCAACATCACAAGGTACTTCTCTATTCATCGGATCCCAGCAAACACAACATGTAGCATTACAATAAGATGATCTTGATCATGATAGGCAGCTCACAAGATCTAAACATGATAGCACAAGAGGAGAAGACTACCATCTAGCTACTGCATGGACCCGTAGTCCAAGGATGAACTACTCACACATCTGTCCGGAGGCGGGCATGGTGGTGTAGAGCCCTCCAGCGATGATTCCCTTCTCCGGCAGGGTGCCGGGGAGAGCATCAGAACCCTCCCGAACTAGGGTTGACGACGGCGGCGGCGACGGATGTTTTTCTGGAATTTTGATCGGGTACTTAGGGTTTTCTCGTCGGGGGGATTATATAGGAGAAAGGGCGGCGTCGGTGGAGGCCCGAGGGGGCCACACCACCTGGTGGCGCGGCAGACAGGTGGGCTACGCCACCCTAGGGTGTGGTCGCCCTCTGGTGCGTCTTCGGCTCCCCTTTGGACTCCGTGTGCGCGACGAAATTATAAGATTCTGGGTTTTTGTCCCATCCGATTCCGAGAATATTTCCTTAAGTACTTTTCTGAAACGGAAAAACAGCAGAAAACAGGAACTGGCACTGGGGCATCTTGTTAATATGTTAGTTCCAAAAATGCATAAAAATGCTATAAGATGTAAACAAAACATGTAGCAAAAGGTATGAAAACAAGCATGGATCATAAGAAATTATAGATACGTCGGAGACGTATCAGCATCCCCAAGCTTAGTTCTACTCGTCCTCGAGTAGGCAGAACGATAACAAATAATTTCTTAGGAGACATGCAAACTCACAATCTAGATCAACATAGTAATGCAAAACACATGATGTGAATAAGGTGATCCAAAACAATTGTCTATAGTTGACATTAAGCAAACAATGATTAACAAATGCTAGCTAAAAGAAGCTAGAACTTTTCATGAATCAGCGTGTTGGAGACTAGGAACCATACATAAGGTTTAGAAAGAAGAATAGTAAATTGTGTCTCCAATGCAAAATGTCAATCAATCTTCAAAGCATCAAATTCAGTTAATAATAGAAATAGCCAAGCTCAAGTCAAGTGTCCTTAATCCATCCACTTAACTTATCAACTGTTATGTAGTCCACTCAACTAATACAAGCAAGAAGAAGGCTTGGCACCATGAGGTTATGGCAAAGAGAATAATAATGGGGGTTTGGAAGGCCAAAAAGAAAGGCTCAAACAGTGGAAGAGGTAACCACAAGACAAGAGGAAGTCCCGTAGTAGACACTGAATGAGGAGTAGTGATTGCCATGCAACGGATGCATATAGAGCTATATGAATGGAAGCTCTCCAATGGAACTAGTGGGGTGCATCCAACTTGCTTGCTCATGAAGACCTAGAGCTCACTTGAGGAGGCTCATCGTTGGAATATACAAGCCAAGTTCTATAACGTTTGGTCCCCACATAGTTATACTAATGAAGCATGAAAACTCACTACAATGATGTAGGTGCTACTAGCACAAGTGTGGAATAAAAGGATAGTAGTGTTGCCCCCTCTCTCATTTTATATTCTTTTTTTTTCTTTTTCTCTTTTTTGCTTTTTGCTTTTTGAGGCCTTTGTGGCTCTTTTATATTTTCTCTCATTGGTCTCTTTTGGACTCTTTTGATTGGCCACTTTGGACTCTTTTCAATAAGCTCACAGGTAGAGGCAACACTCTATTTTACAAGATAATCATCACACTTTTTGGTGTACTCAAAACTCAAAGACTAATACATGGTGTATGGTGGATATGCAAGACCGAGCGTAGTGTGGAAAAGATGTAACACATGTGGAAAACCACGCATCACACTAACTCAAATGGTCAAGCAATACTATATGGTAATGAAGTAAAAATGACATAAAGTCATGTAATGTAAATGATGGATGTTGCATGGCAATGTATCTCGGAACAGCTATGGAAATGCTGTGATAGGTAGATATGGTGGCTGTTTTGAGGAAGATAGTTGGCTTATGTGTAGGAGAACAAGATGAAGATCTCCCACGGGGTTGGATGTACTTGAGAAGTATGCACCAATCTCAATGTGAAAAAGGGCAATGCAAAGTACCGAAGAGGCTAGCAAAATATGGAGGTGGAAGTGCCAAAAACCAAAAACTCACATAGCATGTCGTATATTGCAAACAACTAACAGTATCAAAGTTTTACAAATGGTTAGAGACACCCCGAGAGGGATCGTGGCGGCGACACAAGTGCCCTGTTGGCTTCCCCGACCATTGCAGTAACTATACCATTAGAAACTTCTTTTCAACTAAGAGGAAATCACGACACTAAAGCACTATTGACTTAAGTTGTTTTTAGTTCAGAAAAGTACGGCTCCACGCTCTACTAACACATCTTCACTAATCAGCTCTTAAAAACATTAACCAACATATTTTAACCATTAGTTATTTTAATACCTCAAAACAATTGAAGAGGAGCAAGTTATTTACACAATGGTCTACAAGACTATGCAGCTTTTCTCTATTTCATACCACTATCACAAGCATAGCATTTTCCAATCTAACACATCAACGAAGCAACTAAAACAACTCTCTAACAAATAAGAGTGAAACACAAGAGAGCTTAACACAAAGAACTAGCAGCCCTAAACAAGATAACATGCTAAAAGCGAGAGCTTACTAGAAAACAAACAGTAGCTAAGAATACTCAACGAATATAAGCGAAGCACAAGAGTATTCATATGAAAAAGTGGAGCGTGTCTCTCTCCCACACAAGAATGCTAGGATCCAACTTATTAAGCAAACTAAAACACACACTCAAAATAAAAACAGACGCTCCAAGCAAAATACATAAGATGTAGTGGAATAAAAATATAGTATCACTAGAGATGACCTGATAGTTTTGTCGATGAAGAAGGGGATGCCTTGGGCATCCCCAAGCTTAGATGCTTGAGTCTTCTTGAATTTGCTGGGGATGACCCACCGGGGCATCCCCAAGCTTAGGCTTTTCACTCTTCTTGATCTCATCATATCGTCCCTTTTGCTTACTTGAAAACTTCCACCACATCAAACTCAAAGTAATTCTCATTAGAGGGTTAGTGCATAAAACAAAAATTCACAAGTTCTACTGTGACACAAGCACACCTTAATGCATTATAACATTAGCTACATCCACTGATGCTCAAAGAATCAAAAAGATCCAAGTAAACATCGCAAAAGAAGCAATGCACAATAAAAGGCAGAATCTGTCAAAATCTGAACAGTCTGTAAAGACGAATTTTTTCGAGGCACTAGAGTTGCTCAAATCGAAAATCACTGAACTAGAAAAAGTTTCATACATATATGAAGATTCAGCACACAAAATCTCAAAGCATTTTGTCGCTTCTGGAATAAATGACGAATTTAACGGTGACAGACAGAAATCTGTTTCCTGTGCAGAAATCCAAATATAGCAAAAACTTTCTACTAGAAACCTTACTTGGCACAACATTGCAAGAAAATAAAGATACAAAGAAGTTGCTACATAAGTAAACAAACTTCTTGACTCAAATAAAAGAAAAGATACTGAAAATAAAATGATGGGTTGTCTCCCATAAGCGCTTTTCTTTAACGCCTTTCAGCTAGGCGCAGAAAGTGAACATCAAGTATTTCCAAGAGAAGAAGCATCAAAACGATAATTTGCTCTAACAATAGAGTCAAAAGGTGACTTCATTCTCTTCCTAGGGAAGTGTTCCATACCTTTCTTAAGAGGGAATTGATATCTAATGTTGCCCTCTTTCATATCAATAACAGCACCAATAGTTCGAAGAAAAGGTCTTCCCAAAATAATAGGACAAGAAGCTTCGCACTTGTGGAGCCCTTTCAGTGTGCCATTCAGAGTAGTTTACCATCATATCATCAAGAAGCTTTGTTGCTGCACCCAAAGTGATGGACATAAAGGTTCCTCCAGCAGCTGAATCCAATAGGTTTCTTGAAGAAAAATTCAATCCTGCATAAAAGATTTGGATGATCATCCAAGCAGTCAGTCCATGGGTGGGACAATTATTTATCAAAGATTTCATTCTTTCCCAAGCTTGAGCAACATGTTCATTATCCATTTGTTTAAAGTTCATGATGCTACTTCTCAAAGATATAATTTTAGCAGGAGGATAATATTTTCCAATGAAAGCATCTTTGCATTTAGTCCATGAATCAATACTATTTCTAGGCAAAGATAACAACCATTTTTAGCTCTCCCTCTCAAAGAGAAAGGAAACAGTTTCAGTTTTATAATATCTCCATCCATATCCTTATACTTTTGCATCTCACAAAGTTCAACAAAATTATTAAGGTGAGCAGCAGCATCATCAGTACTAGCACCAGAAAATTGCTCTCTCATAACAAGATTTAACAAAGCAGGTTTGATCTCATAAAAATCTGTCTTAGAAGCAGGTGGAGCAATAGGAGTACATATGAAATCATCATTATTAGTACTAGTGAAGTTACACAACTTAGTGTTTTCAGCAGTACTCATTTTTGATAAAAACAAGGTAAACCGAATTGAACAAGATTAAACAAGTAACTAATTTTTTTGGGTTTTTGATATAGAAAAGCAACAAGATAAATTCTACACTAATTTTTTTGTGATTTTGATATAAGAAAGCAAAACAAGACAAAGCAATAATAATAAGCAAGACTAAAACAAAGTAAAGAGATTGGAACTGAGAGACTCCCCTTGCAGAAGCTTCTCTACTCCCCGGCAACGGTGCCAGAAAAAGCTGTTGACGGAGGAGTGAGAAGTTTGGTACTTCGAGAAGCTTCTTACTGAGCACTCTTAACTCCCCGGCAATGGCGCCAGAAAAAGAGCTTGATAGCGCGAGAGGTGTTAATCAATCACGCTTCGTTGGGCACCCCAAGAGGAAGGTTTGAGGAGCACAGCAGCAAGTTTTCCCTCAGTTAGAAACCAAGGTTATCGAACCAGTAGGAGTGAGAAATGCTTCAGAAGGTTGTCCACAACTGCAATGGCGCCAGAAAAAGAGCTGTTGCAGGGGAGACAGTGGAACCTGCAGAACACAATCAAACTACTTTGCCCCAACGAAGCAGTGAGGTTGTCAATCTCACCGGCCTTGGTGAATACAAAGGATTAAATGTATGTGTGGAAGGAAGCTTGTTTGCAGTAAATGAAAGCAGTAGAGCAGTTGATTTAATTGCAGATGTAAAAGAATAGACCGGGGTCCACAGTTCACTAGTGGTGTCTTCTCCATAAATAAAATACTACACATGTTGGGTAACAAATTACAGCTGGGCAATTGACAGAATAGAGAATGCATGGCAATGCATGAACATTGCATAATACAGAGGATGATGATGTCTATATGAGATGCTTTGGGCATTACGACAAAATACATAGATAGCTGTTCCAAGCATACACCTATGCCTAAATAGTCCACCTTTGAGATAACATACCGTAAAATCTCTCCAGTATTAAGTTGCAAGCAACAGACAATTGCATGAAGAACTGTGCATAAAGTTTACAACCTAGTAGCAACGGCACTCCCCCGTCCTTATATGTTTCTGTCACTCAAGCCAAGGCACACAGGGACCGAACCCACTATCTAGCATAAATACTCCCTCTTGGAGATAGAAGCAACTACTTGATCAAGGCAATTACAAGTACCGGAAAGCATGCAAGATCACAAATAACATAGACATGATAATATCAATAATCAACATCACAAGGTACTTCTCTATTCATCGGATCCCAGCAAACACAACATGTAGCATTACAATAAGATGATCTTGATCATGATAGGCAGCTCACAAGATCTAAACATGATAGCACAAGAGGAGAAGACTACCATCTAGCTACTGCATGGACCCGTAGTCCAAGGATGAACTACTCACACATCTGTCCGGAGGCGGGCATGGTGGTGTAGAGCCCTCCGGCGATGATTCCCTTCTCCGGCTGGGTGCCGGGGAGAGCTTCAGAACCCTCCCGAACTAGGGTTGACGACGGCGGCGGCGACGGATGTTTTTCTGGAATTTTGATCGGGTACTTAGGGTTTTCTCGTCGGGGGGATTATATAGGCGAAAGGGCGGCGTCAGTGGAGGCCCGAGGGGGCCACACCACCTGGTGGCGCGGCAGACAGGTGGGCCGCGCCACCCTAGGGTGTGGTCGCCCTCTGGTGCGTCTTCGGCTCCCATTTGGACTCCGTGTGCGTGACGAAATTATAAGATCCTGGGTTTTTGTCCCGTCCGATTCCGAGAATATTTTCTTAAGTACTTTTCTGAAACGGAAAAACAGCAGAAAACAGGAACTGGCACTGGGGCATCTTGTTAATATGTTAGTTCCAAAAATGCATAAAAATGCTATAAGATGTAAACAAAACATGTAGCAAAAGGTATGAAAACAAGCATGGATCATAAGAAATTATAGATACGTCGGAGACGTATCACGAGCCTAGCATGTACAGACATGGCCTCGGAACACAAGAACCGAAAGGTTAAACACGAGTCATATGGATGATATGATCAACATGGTGATGTTCACCATTGAAGCTACATCATCTCACGTGATGATCGGTTGTGGTGTAGTGAATTTGGATCGTGTGTCACTAAACAACCAGAGAGATGTTGAGTTTAGTAGGAGTTCATGTAATAATTTTTTATTAAGATGAACTAAAATTGTCATAAACAAAAGTCCTAAGATGTCTTTGCAAAAATCCTTGTAGATCATGGCCAACTATGGTCGTCTTTTCATGGCCAAGGAGTTGCGTCTAGATGAGTCAAACTTTATCGAGTGGTACCTGCTTTTGTGTGAAGTCCTACACGCCAATGACTTGCTTGACGTGCTAGAAGAACCAATAGGAGATAAACCCAATGCTTCTGCAAATGAGGAAGAGCACATAGAATGGCTTCGCCAAGAAACCACTTACCTACAAGTTGAGTGGTTGATGTGCACCTGCATGAATTCTGACCTGAGTTGTTGAAAGAACATGTGCCACCCCCATTGGTTTTGATGTTGACAACAATACAATTAAGTGCTCTAATGTTGAATCTCAGTTGTGCAGGAATTTCAAAAGAGTCGTCGCGAAAAGATGTTCAAGGAGGTATTTTCAGTGTTTACCGGAAGTACCGGTAAAGTCACCGGTACTACCGCTGGAAACTTCCGGTGGCACTTCCGGTAGCATATCCGCTTATGAAAATCCGCTTCTGGAATGCCCCGGAAGTAGCACCGGAAGTAGCACCGGTACGTCCGCTAACCGGAAGTACCGGCGCGCTCAGCGGTACTACCGCTGGCTACTTCCGGAGCCACTTCCGGAACCAGTGCCGCTGCGCTCCTGTTATTTTCCGGAAGTTGCACCGGAAGTGAGTCCGGTACTTCCGCCAAACCGGAAGTACCGGCCCTCCTGGCGGTACTTCCGCTCCTGCGGGAAACTGGACGACGGCTGAGAAGACCGTTGACTGAAGGACGCTGAGGACCGGAAGTACCGGCCCTCCTGGCGGTACTTCCGGCGATGCGGGATGAAGTTGCCCTCCAACGGCCAGAAGATGCCTTCCAACGGCCAGTTTTTGTGAAGGAGTATAAAAGCTCCTTCACCTACCTTGGAAAAGACAGCTTGTTCAATTCTCTCTCCTCCATTAATGCTTTAGCAAGCTCAAGCTCAAATTTCATAGATCTCCCAATCCCTCCACCCAAACTCGCTGATTCTTGGAGGATTGAAGGAGAAGGCCTCGATCTACATCTTCACCGAGCAATTTTCCATTCCCCCCTCTTTCTTTTGAGGGATCTTGTTTCTAGGGTTAGCATTGTGTTACCCTAGATTCCTTTGCTCACTTGTTGTTTCTAGTGTTGTTGATTTGGGAGCCCCCAATTCAGTTGTGGGTGTGTGCCCCAAGAACCTTGTACGGGCTCCGGATTCCGCCTTGAAGGACTCCGATAGTGGAAGGTGAACCGAGCCTTTGTGGCGAAGTTCATCGGATAATAGGGTGAGGCCTTCGTGGCGTTGAGTAGGCCTTTGTGGCGAACTCACACCCCTCCAACGAGACGTACTCCCTTAACAAGGAGGAACTCGGGAATACACCCTTGTCTCCGCGTGCTTCCCCTTTCGGTTACCTCTTTCCCTTTGTAGCTTTTATTCGTATCGTTAATTGCCTAGTTGTTTAGTTTGCTTCTCATATAGGTAAATTCACCGTAGTTGCATATCTAGATAATTTACCTTTGTGTTAAGCCTTAAATTGAAAAAGAATTAAAAAATTGGTGTAGCACCTATTCACCCCCCCCCCCCTCTAGGTGCCCATACGATCCTTTCAATTGGTATCAGAGCCTTGGCTCTTAAGTTAGGCTTCACCGCCTAAGAGAGTATGGGTGACGGTGATGGTGTTACGGGTGGTAGCACTCCCCCGGTGTCCATGGATGATCTCAAGAATTTGGAAACAAGCTTGACATCATCCATGAACACTCAAATGGAGGAGTTGCGTGCTATGATGAGGCAACTCTTGAATGGCAATAAGCCACCCGCCACACCATCCCTAGAGGCTAATGCTTCCGCCGCGCATAGTGGGGAGGGCGAACAACACACTAATGAATCCCCTCCTAAAATTGGTGATGGGAAGGAGGAGTACCATGGTGTTCCATTTAAGTACTCCGTCGACCCACCTATCCCGCATTATCATATAAACAATAGGGGTGATCCACCTAAGTTTAATCCATCTTGTTTTACTAATTGGCAATTTATGATGAAATCTCATATCAAGAGCGCTTCGAGCGAGCTATGGAGAATCATTCAAGTTGGATTCAAGGCCATCGACCCGAACAACATGACAAGAAGAGAAGTTGTGGATGGTCAACTCAATGACTTGGCTCTCAACATAATTCACACCGCCGTGGGAGAAAAGCACATGTCTCTCATCGAGGTTGCCACCACCGCCAAAGAAGCTTGGGATATTCTCACTCAAGAGTTTGTCGGTAATGAGAGCATGCAAAGGAATAGATTTGAAGCTTTGAGCAACCAAGCCGAGGGCTTTTTCATGGAAAAGGGTGAAGATCATGAAGAAATGTATCGAAAACTCAAGACCCTTTATACTCAATTTCGTGCTCTTGGTGCAAACTATGTTGATGATGCTTGGATCAAGAGGAAGTATGTGAGCGCCCTTTGGCCGTTTGAATCCACCGACTTGAAGAGTCTCCAAGGAAGACACAATTATCACCTCATGACATCTAATGAGGTCATGCAAGAGATGGCGGCATACAAGGTGGCCGCCAAGAATGCCGAAGATGCTCGAGCCCGAGCCATTGGAATGCATAGAGGAACCTCACTTGCTTTGAAGGCCAAGGTTGTGGAGCAAGAATATGATGATGAGGCTCAAGAAGATGTGTCACATTGGGATCCCAAAGAACTTCAAGATACTCTCAAGGATTATGTGGCTCTCACATCTAAAGTCTTTTGGAAGAGTTCGTCCAAGGCAAGGGATTTTGTTAACAAGGAAAGTGGAAGGAAGGAGGGTGGCCAAAGAGTTCGTTCATGCTACAATTGCCAAGATAAATATCACTTTGTGGCCGAGTGTCCGTTTGAGAACCGAGAACTTCATGGAGGAAAGCTTGTTAGGAAGGACAAGTCAAAGGACACACATAAGAAGCCTTTCTTCAAGAAGAATGCTATCAACAAGAAACCTCCAAGAATTGTGTTGCTTGCTCAAGAAGAATATTCATCCGGGGAAGAAGAAGAAGATCCCACAAATGAAGTTGCCGCCATTGCTATTGCTTCTTCATCATCTCCTTCCCTATTTGAATCCCCCAATGAGAATGTCTCTATCTCCTCCGCAAGATGCTTCATGGCTAAGACCACCGAGGTAACATCACCCTCATCTCCTAAGGCAATGAGTAATATGGATGATGCTACTAGTCTTAAAATCAAAGAGGAAATAGTTGCTTTCGATCATTTTATCACTAACATGCAAGGTGAAACAAAGAAGCATGTTGAGACTCTTATGAGTCAATATGGTGAAGCTCAAGAAATGCTTGAGATAGAGGGTAAGATTGAAAGTAAGGATGCTATGGAAATTGCATGTTTAAAAGATAATCTTGAAGAAGAGCATGAGCTTAGAGTTTCTCTAGAGCAACAACTAGAATCTATAGAAGAATCAAATGATGCAATTGTTGCTAAACTCATTAAAGAACGTGACCATGCAATTGCTAAATACAAAGCATGTAAGAAGGAAAAGGTCGAGCTTGGTGTTGGTCATTCTAGACTAACCGAGGAGCTAGAGAAGCTCTCCAAGGCCTACAAAGCTTTGGAGAGTGAGCACTCTACCCTCACCAAATCGTATGAACAACTTCAAGCTCAACCGCCTAAAAATGATATGCCTAGTTCCTCTACTCCTATTACTTGTGATCATGCAAATATCATTGAGGAAAATGCTAGGTTGAAGATCAATCTTGCTAAGGCCATCTCCCTAGGTAAGAAACCGTTTGTCACTTCACAAAAGGGGAGAGTTGGTCTTGGGTTCGTTGAGGAAGAAAAGGAGAAAAAGAGCTTCATGAAGGATGCTAGAGCTCCTCAAATTAAGAAGGCCAACGTTACTAGTGCTCCTCAAGCAAAGAGGATCCCTCAAGCAAAGAAGAAGGTCAACATTGCTAGTGGTGATGCTACAAGGGGCAAAACCATTAGTGATGACTTTGCGGGAAAGACTAACCCTCACTACATTATCTTTGTTCATTATTATGGGGATGTCTATGCTAAGTTTGTTGGTCCTAGAAATGTACCCATTGCTCGTTCTATTTGGGTTCCTAAGACCCTTGTTGCTAACAAAAGAGGACCCATTGAAAAATGGGGACCTAAATCCAAGCAATGATTTCTTGTAGGACTATGCTTCCGGTGGGTCAAAATGGGTGCTTGATAGTGGTTGCACAAAACATATGACCGGAAGCAAGGAGTTGATGACGGAGTTGAGACCAAGTCTAAATGAAGCAACCGTCACTTATGGAGATCGATCAAAATCAAAGGTATTGGCCTTTGGCAAGGTGGTAGTCGCTAAGGATATCACCTTAGCGAATGTCATACTTATCAAAGACCTTGGTTTTAATTTACTTTCCGGTCGTGCACTTAATAAGATGGGTTTCGCCATCTTCTTTGATATTGATGTTGTGGTACTCTTGTGGAGCAAGACTCTAAAGGTCGCTTTCGTTGGGTACGTCGAGGATGATTTGTTTGTGGTTGACTTTTCGGGGGAAACCACTTCAAATTCGATGTGCCTATTCAGAAAGGCCGACAAGGGTTGGTTGTGGCATCGCCGCCTAGCCCATGTCAACATGAGAACTTTGCAAAGTCTTCACAAGGGTGGTCACATTCTCGGACTAAAAGAAGATGTCTCTTTTGCCAAAGATCGTGTTTGTAGGGCTTGTGTTGAAGGAAAGATGCATGATTCTCCCCATCCTTCCAAGACTATTATTTCATCCAAGAGGATCTTGGAGCTCCTCCATGTGGATCTTTTTGGTGCCGTTCCCGAAGCAAGTCTTGGTGGGAAGAAGTATTGCTTGGTGATTGTTGATGACTATTCAAGATTCACTTGGGTTTATTTCTTCAAGTCGAAGAGTGAGACCCAACAAACCTTCATCGACTTCTCCATTGAAATGCAACGTCAACACAATGTCCCCATATTGGCAATTAGAAGTGATAATGGCTCCGAGTTCAAGAATTACACACTCAATGAGTTTCTTAGTGAAGAGGGCATTCGTCATCAATATTCCGCAACTTATACCCCTCAACAAAATGGTGTAGCCGAGAGGAAGAACCGGACTCTTATGGATATAGCAAGGTCCATGTTGGCGGAGTTTAAGACTCCGTTGACTTTTTGGGCGGAGGCTATTTCCACGGCTTGTCACTCCTCCAACCGGCTCTACTTCTGCAAAGGGTTGAACAAGACTCCCTATGAGATCCTCACCGGCAACAAACCTAACATCTCCTACTTCCGTGTCTTCGGTTGTAAGTGTTTCTATTTGATCAAAGGTTGTCGCTTAACTAAATTCGAATCTAAGTCTCTAGAGGGTATATTTGTTGGTTACGGTGCCGAATCCCACACTTATAGAATCTATGATAAAGCCACACGGCGCATCATAGAATCTTGTAGTGTGGTGTTCGAGGAAAATAACGGCTCCCAAGTGGCGCAATTTCATGTTTCCGGTGTAGATGATGTAATTCCTCAAGAAGCCATAAGAAGAATGGGTGTGGGATTTTTCCGCCCCATTGAGGAACCCCTTGTGGCGGATCGAGAAGGACAATGCTCTACTCAAGTGGAGCCTTCATCTACTCAAGAAAATCTAGCCAATGAAGAGCCTATTGCACCAACCCAAGAACAAGTTGAAGACCCTCAACCTCGTGATCAAGTTGCTATGCAAGAGCCCAACTCTCCTATCCGTGATGCTAGCCATGATCAAGACCTTGCTCATTCATCTTCATCTTCGAATGTTGAAGCCGCACCTAGCGATGATCAAGGTCAACCTTCCGGTCAAGACGGGGACCCAAATGATCAAGATGATCAAGTGATACCTCCAAGATGCAATGAGGATATCGAAGCCCGTCGTCGAGCTAGAGTTGCAAGAACTATGAAACTTCGTGAACATACTCTTGAGAAGGTTATTGGTGATGTGAGAGGCAAAGTATCCACCCGGAGGCAATTGGCAAACTTTAGTGATCATCAAGCTCATATTGCCATGGTGGAACCGAAGAAAGTGTCCGGAGCTCTTGAAGATCCGGATTGGTTGCAAGCTATGCATGAAGAACTCAACAATTTCGAGCGCAATAAAGTTTGGAAGTTAGTTGAGAAGCCAAAGGAGTGCCGCAATGTTATAGGTACAAAGTGGATTTTCAAGAACAAGCAAGATGAGCATGGCATGGTTGTGAGGAACAAGGCTAGATTGGTGGCTCAAGGGTACTCTCAAGTTGAAGGAATTGATTTTGGAGAGACCTATGCTCCCGTGGCTCGCCTTGAGTCCATCCATATCCTTATTGCTTATGCATCCCGTTATAACTTTAAATTACAACAAATGGATGTTAAAAGTGCCTTTCTTAATGGTCCCTTAAAAGAGTTGGTGTTCGTTAAGCAACCCCCGGGGTTCGAGGACCCCAACTTCCCTAACCACGTCTACAAGCTTGATAAGGCGCTCTATGGACTTAAGCAAGCACCACGTGCGTGGTATGAGCAACTTAGAGAGTTATTGTTAGACCGTGGATTTGAAGTTGGGCAAATTGATCCCACTCTTTTTACTAAGAGGGTTAAGGGGAGCTTTTCGTATGCCAACTATATGTTGATGATATTATATTTGGCTCGTCTAACAAAGCTTTTAATGATGAATTTTCAAAGCTTATGACCGATAGGTTTGAGATGTCTATGATGGGCGAGTTGAAGTTCTTCCTTGGATTTGAGATCAAGCAATTGAGAGGAGGGACTTTCATTAGCCAAGCAAAGTACATTCAAGACATGCTCAAGCGGTTTAATATGGCCGATGCTAAGGAGAAGAAGACACCTATGGATACCAAATGCCATCTACAACTTAACCCAAAGGGTATAGATGTGGATCAAAAGCTCTACCGCTCCATGATAGGTTTGTTGCTTTACCTTTGTGCATCTAGACCCGATATTGTGTTGAGTGTAGGTGTGTGTGCAAGGTATCAAGCGGCTCCTAAAGAAAGCCACATGTTGGCGATCAAGAGAATCCTATGATATTTAGTTCATACCCCAAGGTTTGGTTTGTGGTACCCAAGGGATTCTTCTTTCACTCTTCGTGGGTTCACAGATTCAGATTGGGCCGGTGATCAAGATGATAGGGAATCAACTTCCGGGGCATGCCAATTCCTTGGTAGGTCCTTGGTGAGTTGGTCTTCTAAGAAGCAAAATTGTATTTCTCTCTCCACCGCCGAAGCCGAGTATGTGGCCGCTGCTAGTGCGTGCACTCAATTGTTATGGATGAGGCAAACTTTAAAGGAATACGGTGTCAATTGTGATAAAGTACCTCTTTTGTGTGACAATGAGAGTGTTATCAAGATCGCCTACAACCCGGTGCAACACTCAAGGACCAAGCATATTGAGATTCGTCATCATTTCATTCGAGATCATGTTGCCATGGAGACATTGAGCTAGCATATGTGCCAACCAAAGACCAACTTGCCGATATTTTCACGAAGCCTCTTGATGAAGCAAGATTCTCTTATTTGAGGAATGAGCTAAATATCATGGATTCGAGGAGTTTGGCTTGACCATCTGGCATACACACCTATAGTTTCAACTTCTATCTTGGTTTAGGTGTAGGCATGAATTTAGGGGGAGTGTTGTCCTAACTATTGGGCTCTCCCTCCCCCCATGATGCCTATATTAATGATTTCATTTGTCTACTCTATATTCAATTTCATGAATTGTGAGCTTAAATGATGAGTTTTGAGTGAGAACCCAAGATATATCTTCGCGGTGTCTCACTCTCCTTACTCATATATGGTGGCCTAGGCCACCGACCTCCTCGGTGAGGAGTTGCTTCTTATTTGGTGTTTGTTGACGGTCAAATTTGGCTCATTGTCGGAGTTTCGGTCCTGGGATGCAAATGTATCGAAGCGGAAGAATGGACTGAAACAGTGCCACGACAACTCGGCAGCATCGGGTGCATGGGCAAGCCACGACAGAGAAAACGGTGGAGTGGTTGTCGTGGCAGCGGCGAGCGCATGGCGGAGAACCTCGTTCCTTCGAGATCGCGGCAGAGAAATAAATGAAAACACTGCCGCGGCAGCGGCTAACGGCAGCAGGTACACGGCAAGGACCCAGATCGGAGTCGCGGCATGAGAATGGGCAAGAACGCTGCCGTGGCAGCTCGGTAACAAGGAGAGCGACGAACAAGAAGGCGCGACGGCAATGCGGTGTAGCAGGGCAGCGGTGCGCGCCAAAACGACTCAAACATGAGCCGGATGACAACATACAGAGAATTGCACGATATCACCGTGAAGATGACCTCAAATGAAAAAGTAATGTGAATGAAAGTTGTGCGTATTATCGAGACAAACAACTTTGGTTTTTGGATCATCTCAATCCGAGTTCATATGCAATCTGTGGAGCCAAAATACTGTGTCCTCGGGTGAGCAGGCAGAGGCGCTGGGCAAGCCCGCCTTACCATAGACATGCTCTGTCCTCGGGCGAGTAGGATTTGGAAAGGCTGAAAAAACGAATCGAATTGCTTCCAACTGAATTTAGACGGTCCATATGAAGTCAAATGGGAAAACGTATAACATGAAAGTTCTTCGTTTTTTCGAGACGAACAACTTTGTCTTCTACGGGATTTCGATCAGAGGTCGTTTACTGCCTCAAAAACGACCCGCAAGGTGCAGTCAGTTTTCAGACCGAACAGTTTTGGAAGGTTCGAGTCAGCCATCCGAATTGGACCCAAATTAGGGTTTTGGACGTGGATCCAAGTCCTTTCCTTGCACGGAAAGTCCAGCCGCTCCTTATATACATGAGGGGTGCCGGCCGATTGAAACAACACCAATCGAACAAACACATCTACTACTTTCTCGTGTTCATCTACTTTTATCCCTCTTCCTTGTATCTTTCTTCTCGTTCTTCGTCGTTCTTCAAGATTGGAGGCTACGAATCCATGAGGCTCTAGGGGCGGTCAGGCCGACCTAGAGCATCCCATAGCCGCCGCGAGCCCTGACGGGGTCCCTCCCGGGCGAGCGGGGTTTCGGGTCTACAAAAGCGCCCGCCGGATTGTCTTGCGTATCGCGCTTCCGGCGAGCCTCCCGCGGAGTGAGTTGCGGAGCATCTCTCTCGCGCTCGGGTACACGTGACGTGTTCGTGTGTCAACACACTTTTTGGCGACTCCGCTGGGGACGAAGCAAAAGGTCTCCAGCCCGTTCTTGCTACAAGGAGCGCATCAAGAACTGCAATTTACATCGGTAACATGAATCCACAATCTTCTTATGTAGATGCAAATTACTCTTATGTTGACGTTGGTAGATCTTTTGATATGAATACTGTATCGGCTAGCCAAGTTCATACTATGAGCAAAAGCCAATGCAAAATAATCTCTATGCTTCAAATCCTTATAATTTTAGCAACGTGCAACATGTGTACTCGGGTTCTCATGCATTGGCTGCCCCATATCATAGGCCGATGAGTACCGTAGGTTACTCGAAAGATCAATATGAGACACCTCACGGGCATGAGGATGTCTCACGGTTTTATCCATCGGCTGCCGACTCGCAATATGCGGGGTCGTCCCCAAACAGACCGATGGATGGGGGATTCGGCTATGCTGGTACTAGCAACTTGGCCGGTTACTCCCAACCGACATATACCGCGCCTTATATGATTACTCAATCGGCACCTTATGTTACTAACGTTTCAGCTTCATGTGGAACCAGTGAGACATATAATTCGGCTTCGCACTTTCACGGTGTTCACGGCCGAACATGTGAAAATTTAACAGGAGCATATGTGCCTTCATCTTCTACCGACGCATATGGATTAGATGGTTGGAAGGAAAAATTTGCAGCGAAACTCAAAAGGGACGGTGTTGTTTACCTGACATTAAAAGAAAATCTGCATCATCCCGCTGCAATACAAACTTATGAGGCGTATCAGAAGAGGCGTGAAGAGGAGCGTAAACAATTCGAGATCAAGTTTTCACCGTTACAAATTAGTTTTGGCAACGCACTGCCGAAAGAAACAAAAAATATTGGGGGACAATCATGCCCTATAGAGGATAGCACCGATGACTTCACTACACTGACTCTTGAGGAATTACCGAACGAGTGTCGACAAGCTTATGAAACACTCAAGAAAAAGCGTGCTGAGGAATTGAGGCACTTGAGAAGAAACTCAAGGAGGAACATGAAGCAAACAGGAGAAAGCTTGAAGAGGAAGGTCTACACATGTTCCATGCAGAGCTCAAGAAGGACCCTCAAGAAAATATTACTCTAGTAGGAGAAATTAAATCCTCTCTTATGTGTTGCAATCAAGTCAAGCCCCACGTTAAACCAAGACAAGAAGAAGCTTTGCAAGTTGATGGAAGCCATGGAGAAAAGATGAATGAATCGGAAAGTATGGTTACTTCGGTTGTTGAAGCCGAAATAGACAGTACATGTACCGAATCTACTGAATCAAAAGAAGCAAACTTCATTGATCAAGAGCATGTCATGGCTAGCGAAACAGCCGTGATTGATTTTTCTGGGTGTAAAGGAATTTATATGCTACCCAACGAATTCCGTGCCAAAGACGATGAGCATCACGAACAAGAAGACACGACCGAACAAAGTTCGGTTAATGGTGAACATCAAGAGCCAGAGAAAGAAGCCGAACAATGTTCGGTTGATGATGAGCGTCCAGGTGACGCGGCACGAGATCCAGAAGAGGAAGACGAGGCGTTGGAGAGTTATTTAGAGGTGGAGCAAAGCATTGTTCCTGTTGAGCCAGCATCGCATTCTCCCAGCGTCTTCGGAGAGGTACGCCTAGCCGGCAATTTACTTATCTTTAGATTTGGTCATAATCATATTGTTGATGCATTTTCCAACATGATTTTAATTAATGTTGAAAGACCAATCGGGATGGGTAACTTATTTGCTAGGAATAGTCTTGTCACTAATTATGCCGGTCAACATATCGTATCATTCGTAGAGGCTAATAGTGACAATTTGTCGCAACCAATGTTGTTCCCATTATGCCGGCTAAGCTTTATATTCATATGGATAACGTCGCTTGTTTCATGCCTGGCTAACATTTGGTCTCAGATGAGACGTATATTTTGTAATCATTTTGGTTGTAGAAACATAAAGCCAGGTTCAAAGTCCATTGAGATAGCCGATTCGGAAGAATCGGGAATGAAGGGCAGAAGACAATACATAGCCGAGTTGGACCACGATAAGCCGGCACCACTCGGTTGCCTAATTTCAAAGCCGGTATTCCAATATCGGCTAAAGGATGAACAATGTACCTCCAGTCCGGGCATGGGTGATCACAGTGTCGGTGCATCGCCGACTAATCCAATTATCATAGAAGATGACCATGTCGAGCCGTCAAGACAAGAGCGAATGCTTAATTCGTTCGCGCAGAACATCAAAGACTGCGATGTGTTTCATGATGCACAATCGACCTTCGAAGGACGATTGGAATTTGTTGAAGGACAAGCTGATAGCCAGCCGGCTAATATTAATCTTGACGGTGATCACGTGTTGACTCGGCTGCCTCAAGCCGGTTCATCCCAAGACGGACGGGTGCATGCTGGAGATGATGGGATCGATTCGTCAAGCAAAGAAATTTCCCAAGACGGCAATCCTGAAGATGAACATTCCATCAAAGCTTCAGCAAGGACGCCTAACACTGGGGGGCAACAAGAAAATACAAAGACCGATGTCTGCAAAGATAAAAAGGACAAAGGCGGCGATAAGCAGTGAAGGAGGAAATCTAAGGTTACCTTTGCTCAATTATTGGAGAAGTATCAGAAGATGAGCGAAGCAAAAAGTGCTTATCGGCCAGCTGAAGAAAAAGCATCGAAGTCACCCCCAGGGCGTAAAACTGAAGACCGGAACTGGCAAAGGGAGAAGCCCAACATGCCAACTCCACGAATTTCTTTTGGGCTGCCAATTCCAAAGTCATCCATGCCTTCCCATGCTGGTTTATATTCATATCAATCACGGGACAGGTATGATTCACGGGCACACCATCAGTCTTATGTTAAATCACCTTGCCAAGTTTATGCAGCTCCGAGAGAATCAACACGACAACCACATGTCAAAGACCGTCTCAATCAGGGGTCGACTAGGAGCTCATGGAGGAAGAAGGAGGTGGTCAAGCAAATATACGTAGTGAAGAAAGATGGTCGCAAAGATGTTGTTTCAGACTCAACTTCGAATAAGCAAAAGCCAACTGAGATGATGTTGGC
The DNA here is from genome assembly GCA_012064385.1 of Puccinellia tenuiflora. Lineage (NCBI taxonomy): Eukaryota > Viridiplantae > Streptophyta > Magnoliopsida > Poales > Poaceae > Puccinellia > Puccinellia tenuiflora. The sequence goes on from QRDG01000716.1 coordinate 747,627, forward strand.
TACAAAGGGCAAGGAAGTGAAGCGAGTAACTTTCAAGGAGCCAGTCGTCAAGTCTGGAGAAGCCAAGCCGGAAGTGCCCAAAGCTAGAAAAGAACTGCCAGTGCATAAAGTAAAATCACAGCCGGGATACCCACTCGGCTTATCACATTGGCAAGAGTGGAAGGTGAAGCGGCTCAGAGCCGAAGAGTTGGAGAAGTTGAACATGGCGTGGGTTCCTAAAAGAAGCCCTCAAATCAAGAATGGTGCACCAGCTTCTGTTGCAAAGCCGACAGGAGTAAAGGAGGACAAGCAAGAAGTCGGCAGGCGAAGCCGGCGATATTCATCTCACTTTAGGAGACCTCAGGCGGTGCGTCGTCAATGTTCTTCAACTATACCATCAAAGCTAGCATCTCACAATTTATCCCCTGCCGAAACTTCTAATTTATTTCGGCTATTCACACTTTGGTGGACGGGTTCTCCAGGTCCTTCAAGATAAGGACGCACGACCGATATTTGCATATCGCCCTAAGAATGCATTGTGTTGACAAAGCCAGCATCTGGATAGAGGTACTCTTCATGGTTTTATTTCCTCCCTAGAAGCTGGTGCTCAGTTTTGCCAATACTAGTAAGGACAACTTGATTATTAAGTCGGCCATTAACAAAGGATCTAGTGCAAGCCGGATGGAAGGTTAGAAGAAATATGTTTTTCTTATCTGCAAGATCCGAGTCAAAGGTTCAGGCGGGCTACATCACGGGACACATATATGGAGGCGCTTGTACCATTATTATCAAGTTGGCAAGAGTGAAAATTGAAAAGCCTTAGTGCTGAAGAGTTAAAAAGAAGAACATGGCATGGACTCTTAAGAAGAGCCGAAAGCACAAGAATGATGTGCAAGTTTCTGTCACAAGAGCAGAATGAAACCATCAAGCAATTGAGCCGAAGGTTTGCATCGCCGCGTCAAAATCTTCGGTTGGCATATCGTTCAAATTATTCAAACATGCTATCAATGCCTTTGTCAGGGAGTTCACCACCAGGTATGATTGGATACCCCCATGGGTTTATTTTGATCCATGGATGCATCATAATTCTTTACATCATGAAAGGGTATTACCAAGTCATTATACCTTCGATTAGTTGCAGTATTGCTAATCTAAGAGCCGAAATTCCTGGAGTTCACAATCAGATTTATCATTTCATTTACTTGTTTCGGCTATACATACTTTGGTGGATGATTTATGCATTCCCTTGAGGAAAATATATGTGGCCGATAACTTTTTATCGTTCTACGAGATTATAGAAGCATGGTCGATGGAGTGTTGACATCGTCCTAGGAATGCAAATTATTTTTTGGCACACAAGCTCTGCCAAAAACAGGGGGGCATATGTTGACGGTCAAATTTGGCTCATTGTCGGAGTTTCGGTCCTGGGATGCAAATGTATCGAAGCGGAAGAATGGACTGAAACGGTGCCACGACAACTCGGCAGCATCGGGTGCATGGGCAAGCCACGACAGAGAAAACGGTGGAGTGGTTGTCGTGGCAGCGGCGAGCGCATGGCGGAGAACCTCGTTCCTTCGAGATCGCGGCAGAGAAATAAATGAAAACACTGCCGCGGCAGTGGCTAACGGCAGCAGGTACACGGCAAGGACCCAGATCGGAGTCGCGGCATGAGAATGGGCAAGAACGCTGCCGTGGCAGCTCGGTAACAAGGAGAGCGACGAACAAGAAGGCGCGACGGCAATGCGGTGTAGCAGGGCAGCGGTGCGCGCCAAAACGACTCAAACATGAGCCGGATGACAACATACAGAGAATTGCACGATATCACCATGAAGATGGCCTCAAATGAAAAAGTAATGTGAATGAAAGTTGTGCGTATTATCGAGACAAACAACTTTGGTTTTTGGATCATCTCAATCCGAGGTCATATGCAATCTGTGGAACCAAAATACTCTGTCCTCGGGTGAGCAGGTGCTGGGCAGGCCCGTCTTACCATAGACATGCTCTGTCCTCGGGCGAGTAGGATTTGGAAAGGCTGAAAAACGAATCGAATTGCTTCCAACTGAATTTAGACGGTCCATATGAAGTCAAATGGGAAAACGTATAACATGAAAGTTCTTCGTTTTTTCGAGACGAACAACTTTGTCTTCTACGGGATTTCGATCAGAGGTCGTTTACTGCCTCAAAAACGACCCGCAAGGTGTAGTCAGTTTTCAGACCGAACAGTTTTGGAAGGTTCAAGTCAGCCATCCGAATTGGACCCAAATTAGGGTTTTGGACGTGGATCCAAGTCCTTTCCTTACACGGCAAGTCCAACCGCTCCTTCTATACATGAGGGGTGCCGGCCGATTGAAACAACACCAATCGAACAAACACATCTACTACTTTCTCGTGTTCATCTACTTTTATCCCTCTTCCTTGTATCTTTCTTCTCGTTCTTCGTCGTTCTTGAAGATTGGAGGCTACGAATCCACGAGGCTCTAGGGGCGGTCAGGCCGACCTAGAGCAGTCCATAGCCGTCGCGAGCCCTGATGGGGTCCCTCCCGGGCGAGCGGGGTTTCGTGTCTACAAAAGCGCCCGCCGGATTGTCTTGCGTATCGCGCTTCTGGCGAGCCTCCCGCGGAGTGAGTTGCGGAGCATCTCCCTCGGCGCCGTGGGTACACATGACGTGTTCGTGTGTCAACAGTGTTTATTTGGTTTTTCTAGACCTATATGTGTCACTATGTGCGTGCTATGGAAAATCACTCATGCTTGGCCTTTCACCTTTGCATCTTGCAAACATGAGTGTCGTACCATATTAAGACAGTTTGATATCTCATCCTAAGCCCCATCTCTTCCCTAAAAGCCATTCCATATCTAAAACTCTAAATTCCCTCTAAAACAAAATATCTAGTTCTTTCTGTCTGGAGCGGAACTACCGGCCGGGGTACCGGTACTTCCGGCCTCGCGGAAATTTCAGCGGTTTTCCCGTCTGAAAATCCCGCGCGGGCGGAAGTACCGGCCCGATCGCCGGTACTTCCGGTGCGGCGGGGATGAGCGACTTAAGGCACGGGCCGGGAGGGGAAGAAACCTCACTTCCTCTTCTTCCTCCCGCGCCCCTGCCCTAATCTCTCTCCTCCTGCAGCCGCCGGCCACCCGTGGGGTCCTTTGCCGTCCCTCTGGTGCCCCTCCGTCAGATCTGGTCCGAGGGAATCGTTCCCCTCGACATTCTCCTCCATGGCATCCGGTATTTGTCCTCTCTCACGCTCATTCTAGGCTTCATTAATTTGAATCTAGATGTGATGTAGGACAAGCCCTAGATGCACGATTGCTTAAGTTCAATCTCGTTTGGAGTATGTTTTGGACCGGTACTAGATGTTGTTAGTTGTCTAGAGTAGGTTTTTCATGAAGATCTTGGAGGAATCTCTAGTACCTAGTGAAACCCTAGCTCCTCACCACTCTTGGGCTCTTGTGCTTGGGTGTGTTGTGGGGTGTCACCGGGGTTTCCCTCGGTACTATTGGTGTTCTCAAGATTCACATGGCCTAACTACTCTTGATAACTACGTTGTTTTATTGTGCATTTATTGTCTCTTCTAGTTCCCTCCCTACCTTTGTGCTTACTTCTCAGGTTTTACTCCTCAGCTTCCGCCCGCAAGAAACAGCGCACGGTTGAAGAGGATATTGAAGAAGAGTCCGAAGTGATGCCGCAAACAAAGTCAACCCGGCAAATCAACCTTGAGAAGAAGAAAGCTGCAGCCGGCACTAGTGGGACAACCAAAAAGACAGTTGCAAAGAAGCCCAAAGTTGTGTATTTTGCCAAGATGCCTGACAAAGAATATCGTGAGTACCGGGAGAAGAACCCTTACCTTATCCCTCGTCAACCCAATGTTTTGGATCCCCGGTTTTACACAAATGAGCAAGAGACCGTTTACAATCAGATTTACACGGGACAAAGGAATGCGGTGGTTCTCCAACATCGGCTCAATATCCCTCACATGACCTCCCCCAAGTATCAAGCGTACTTTGCCGAAGCATATAGCATGTGTGAAGAGTTCGGACTGCTCAAGATCATGTCACAGCACCAAGACTACAATGAAGAGTTGATTTCGTAGTTTTATGCCACCGTCCATGTGGGGAATGAGAGCAATGCCAAGCTGCACTGGATGATCAAGGATGAGCATGTGGAGTGTCGGTGGTCATATTTCTGTGCTCTGTTGGAGTACCCTCATGTCCAAGGCTCAAATGGGTGGACGATGCATCATGAAGGCCGCGCTAGTGGCAGGGAGGTCCTCCTTCCCATCACTATGGAAGGTGGTACTCCCGGTCAGTCTGAGGATCTTCTCCCCACCTATGAGATCATGTTCCGTATCTTCAGGGAGACACTTACACCACGGGTGGGTAACTGGGATCAAGTGCATGGTTACTTGATTGATTTGCTTCTTCAGTGTCACTTGCGGAAGGGGTCCGGTGAAAAGCTTGATGTGATGAATGTGATCTTTGAGGAGCTGTGGTTTGCTATTATTGACAAGAGGGTTCCCATCTTTGCTCCCTACATCATGAAGCTTATTGTTGGTAAGTGGGCTTATACTCACAATCATGAGCGCCTTGACCATTCAGTGCATGTGGTTGCCCATCTTGAGAAGAAACTCCGCAAGAAAAACCATATCCTCCCTAAGGACCGCACTATTTCCAAGGGCACGAAGGCTGCTGCTGCTCCAGTTGAGGAACCGGGATGGTTTCAGAAGGTCAAGCTCAAGATCCGTGAGTCCTTTTGTTTGATGGATAACCGCATGTATGAGGCCCATGTGCAAGAGAAGAAGAACCGCTCCCGTCAAAAACAGATTATGCGCAAGCTTGAGATTCCAGTTTCAGATGGCTCTGAGGATGAAATCACCCCCAAGGAGACTTGGCTTGCTCAAGGACGTGTTGCTTGGTCCGATGGAGATGAGGAAGAGGAGGAGGAGCATGAGGAGTGATCCATCTTGGGACGCTTAGTTTCGCTCCTCCCTTTTTGGTGTCTTGACGCCAAAGGGGGAGAAGTGGTAGCATAGTCTAGCTTGCGGGATTTGCATGGGTTGGGACACGAATTTGCCGTTTTCAGATTTGTCTTTCTTATATCGTGTCCCAAAGTTGAACCTTTTAGTTGTATTGCACTTTAAACTCTATGCATGATGTGAGCATGCAATCGTTTGTGTTTGTGGAACTTATTATCGTGTGCTAGCTATCTATCTTGTTATATATGTTGCTAGCTATCTATCTTGTCTCTCATATGGTATCTATTTGTTTGATATGTGCAAGGTTTCCAAATGATAGGGGGAGCTTCTTTAGGGGGAGCCCGTTTATCTTTTGGAAACCATCTTTGCAAATTAGTTGTATTGTCGTCAACACCAAAAAGGGGGAGATTGAAAGAACATGTGCCACCCCCATTGGTTTTGATGTTGACAACAATACAATTAAGTGCTCTAATGTTGAATCTCAGTTGTGCAGGAATTTCAAAAGAGTCGTCGCGAAAAGATGTTCAAGGAGGTATTTTCAGTGTTTATCGGAAGTACTGGTAAAGTCACCAGTACTACCGCTGGAAACTTCCGGTGGCACTTCCGGTAGCATATCCGCTTATGAAAAATCCGCTTCTGGAATGCCCCAGAAGTAGCACCGGAAGTAGCACCAGTACTTCCGCTAAATCGGAAGTACCGGCGCGCTCAGCGGTACTACCGCTGGCTACTTCCGGAGCCACTTCCGGAACTAGTGCCGCTGCGCTCCTGTTATTTTCCGGAAGTTGCACCGGAAGTGAGTCCGGTACTTCCGCCAAACCGGAAGTACCGGCCCTCCTGGCGGTACTTCCGCTCCTGTGGGAAACTGGACGACGGCTGAGAAGACCGTTGACTGAAGGACGCTGAGGACCGGAAGTACCGGCCCTCCTGGCGGTACTTCCGGCGATGCGGGATGAAGTTGCCCTCCAACGGCCAGAAGATGCCTTCCAACGGCCAGTTTTTGTGAAGGAGTATAAAAGCTCCTTCACCTACCTTGGAAAAGACAGCTTGTTCAATTCTCTCTCCTCCATTAATGCTTTAGCAAGCTCAAGCTCAAATTTCATAGATCTCCCAATCCCTCCACCCAAACTCGCTGATTCTTGGAGGATTGAAGGAGAAGGCCTCGATCTACATCTTCACCGAGCAGTTTTCCATTCCCCCCTCTTTCTCTTGAGGGATCTTGTTTCTAGGGTTAGCATTGTGTTACCCTAGATTCCTTTGCTCACTTGTTGTTTCTAGTGTTGTTGATTTGGGAGCCCCCAATTCAGTTGTGGGTGTGTGCCCAAGAACCTTGTACGGGCTCCGGATTCCGCCTTGAAGGACTCCGATAGTGGAAGGTGAACCGAGCCTTTGTGGCGAAGTTAATCGGAGAATAGGGTGAGGCCTTCGTGGCGTTGAGTAGGCCTTTGTGGCGAACTCGCACCCCTCCAACGAGACGTACTCCCTTAACAAGGAGGAACTCGGGAATACACCCTTGTCTCCGCGTGCTTCCCCTTTCGGTTACCTCTTTCCCTTTGTAGCTTTTACTCGTATCGTTAATTGACTAGTTGTTTAGTTTGCTTCTCATATAGGTAAATTCACCGTAGTTGCATATCTAGATAATTTACCTTTGTGTTATGCCTTAAATTGAAAAGGAATTAAAAAATTGGTGTAGCACCTATTCACCCCCCCCTCTAGGTGCCCATACGATCCTTTCAGTAGTCAATTCAAAGACTTGCGTGCCAATGAGATTGGTGATGAGCTAAAAAAATAGGTTCATAGCACAAGTCAGAATTGCGAGGTTCGATATTCTGAATGAGTTTCTTTCACTCAAGATGGAAGAAAACACTTGTTTGGAACAACACTTGAGGAAGATGCATGAGATTCATCACCGTCTAGTGCTTGTTTGGGACTACTTGATGATGGATGAATTCGTGATAGATGGGGTGCTGCGTTCGCTTCCCCCCCAGCTTCATGAATTATGTCAGGGACTATGTCATGGGAAGGGATTCGATCACTTTCTATGAGTTTGTGTCTTGGCTTCGTCATGTCAAAGTGGAACCTATAGCAGGAGAAGTTGTCAATGCAGAACGTATATAGTGATATACAAGTTGTAAATGTTTTATGTCCCGTTTACACTTGTGGTGAGCTAAGTATTTGATACTTGTGCTGTTTTATGAAAACAGGGCCTGCCGTTTAGAAGTGCATGGAGGGACTGAGTGGATATCGCGGAATGATGGCAATCAAGGAGTTGATGCTGGCGACATTCTACTTCTACATTTATCGTTTTGATTAGAGGATTAGAATGAGTTTTTGTAATCAAATTAAGTGGTTGTTCTATTTTCATGAGTAATTCTTTTTGGTGATCACGTTTCGATTATGAGATTATTGTCCTTAGTTTAATCTAAACGATGATTAGTTAAACATTTATAAAATATGTGACATACTAAAGATATCCAAAACATAATAATGACAATTGTTTTAGTTGTGCTAAATATTGAATAAACATTTTGATGTTTCATCGATGCGCCTTATTGTAAGGAGTATGACTAAAATGCCACCCTTTGGAAGAGTGCCATGAGTTGCCGAAAAATAAACACAAGTGTTGGTTATATTTTCAGCAAATGTTAAATGTCATTATTTTGTGCGCTCCATCATAAATGATATGAGTAAATATATGTATTTGTTCGAGTTATGATATTTGATGAGATCAAATAAAATTCTGGAGTTTAGGATATTAAGTTAACAAGAAAATTGAGTCTTTTTGATTTGATCAAAAGAGACAAAATATTTGAGTTATATGTTAGTATGTGGACTTGTGAGAAGTGTTATCACAAATTACAATGTTTAGAATATTTCAAAGGCGTTTGATATGTCCTAAGATATTGTAATCACACACTATTTGATATTGTGTGGTCTCAAAGAAGGGTTTTACTTTGGGGTTTGATAATAGCATTTAGATTTATTTGATAAACACTTTGTTTAGAAATAAGGGTCTATTTAATGATTCGCATAAACGATTCCATATGAGTTATGAGAAGTCGTGGTAATTATGAGATAATTAGAGACTATTGCGAATAATGTTGTAGTATATTCATAAGTGTGACTATGAATGTGATTCCACAATATGAGACTAAAAGGGGCAAACCAATTTGTTGGTTGTGCTAAGTATTTTAGTGGTTTATCGTGAAAAGGTTTCATTGATAAAAGGGATTCCTGGAATAAATCGAAAAGCTGAAACCTTGCTTGTTTATGTATCAAGTGGCACATATGTAAAGTGCTCTGTTGGTTAAAACTTGACACATGAAGGAATTAATGATGGTGATCATTGAATTTCGGTTTAGCTTGTCTAAAGGAGTAGGATTCAAGAATATTAAAGTTTTGTCAGGTTACAAAATAATATTCATGATTTACTTGTCATGTTTGAGAAACAATACATACCTACGAAACTACAAAGAAGAAATAGAAGCCTTAAATACGAAAGTGACTAAGAGTCATCCTATGTTAAGTTTAAATCACAAAGTAATTGTTGCTTGACTTTGTGAAAGTGGTGTTTCACATATTTATTCCTCAAAAGGGGTTTTGTAGAGAATAAATAAAACTTAAAGATAGCAAAGTACTAGCATTTCGTATATGAGTTCTCGAATTTTAAAGGTTAATAAAGAATTTTGGATGTGTCCAAAATATCGAGAAAGTGCATAAAGAACTGAGTGGGGTCTAATTAACATATGTGGTGACATATTTTAAGTTAGAGCAGAAACTATTTTCCATGATCAAAATATGTGGTGACATATGTTTGAGTGGGAGCTAGTTAATCATTGTCAAATATAAGGATAACATATTTCTGAGTGGGGGCCAATGTGGCTTCACAATTTAATATGTGTATGGTGTATATTTGAGTGGGAGTTTACAACATATTATTTGAGTGAAATGGAGATTTCATAAATGTTGTAAATATTTCAGGAACCAATGCATAACTTGTGAAGTTAATTTTGAATGTCAAATATCTATGGAGATAGATGCGTATTTTTTCGATAAATGAGTCAGGATGTTTAACCTGAATAAGATTTTGAAGGAGTTCAAAATGGAACAAGTGAAGAAGTGTTCATTACTTGTTAAAGTTAGGTGAAACATAAAGTTTATTTTCGATACAAAATGGTTGGAGGATATGTTAGTATTCGCTATGAATTGTTCATAGGTCTAAACATATAAGAACCATAATTTTGTATTTGACGAAATGTGACCCAAGTTCTTGGTTAGAAGAACGTGTTAGAAATGAAGAGTCATTTCAACATGGAGATGAGATAATTGAATCTAGAGATTGGTAGACTTGGTTGAAGTCATGACACCAAACTAGATTGGAAATCTCATAAAGGCAGAAGCGCAGCGAAAGCATGATCGGAAATATCGAAGTGAAAAGTATAGCACTGTCGATTTGTGAGTCTACAACATATAGGAGTATATGATTAATTCAAGGATTAAAAGATATAATATTTTGGTTTGAGAAATTTTATTTCAAGATTGAGTGAGTTCCGGGTGCACATGCTATGTGAAAGTTCTTTGACTGATCATACGTCATGTAGGCATATAAGGAAAACGAAAGTCTCACTCTGCAACCAAATACATTATATTCATCATATGATGATGAGATTTATCATGTGATGATAAGAGGTTTATGATGTGATGATAAAGTAATGTCAACTTAGGTGACATTAATGTTTTGCAAAGAACATAAACAACTGTATAGTACAGAACACGGACAGAACCTCTTCCACAAGCAAGCATGGTCAGCACTGAGACTCCATGAGTGTTAGACACCATAAGTGTTGGATCGGAAAAATGTAACTAGATTATTGACTCTAGTGCAAGTGGGAGACTGTTGGGAATATGCCCTAGAGGTAATAATAAAATGGTTTATTAGCTTATTCATGTTTATGATAATAGTTTATTATCCATGCTATGATTGTATTAATTGGAAACATAATACATGTGTGGAATATAAACAACCAGGTGTCCCTAGTAAGCCTCTAGTAGGCTAGTTCGTTAGTCAAGAGATGGTTAGAGTTTCCTAACCATGGACTTGTTATAGTCACTTGATAATGGAGTCATATCATTAGGAGTAATGATGTGATGGACAAGACCCAATAATAAAAGAGTTGCAATTGATCGTGTCACACAGTTTCATTGCCAACGCTTTTAGGATATGCCAAGTATAGTTTCCTTAGACCATGAGATTATGTCACTCCCATTTACTGGAGGAATGCTTTGTGGACATCAAACGTCACTTCGTAACTGGGTGATTATAAAGGTGGCTTTCAGGTATCTCTGATGGTATTTGTTGGGTGACATGAATCAAGAGTGGGATTTGTCCTTCCTTGTGACGGAAAAGATATCTCTGGGCCCTCTCGGTAATATAGCATCAGAAAGGTTGCAACCATGTGATTAAGTGTTAATCACGGAGATCCTATATTATGGACGAGTAAAGAGAACTTGCCAGGTAACGAGATGAAACTAGATATGGAGATATCGACGATCGAATCTCGGGCAAGTTAAATATCGGTGAGACAAAGGGAATCGTATACGAGATTAAGAATCTCCGGCATCGTGGTTCAATCGATAAGGAACTTCGTTGAATATGTAGGAGTCAATATGGGCATCCCGGTCCCGCTATTGATTATTGATCTGATCATGTCTATATGTTCTCGAACCCGTAGGGTCACACACTTAAGGCTCCGATGTAGCTAGGGCTTGAGATATTTGATGGTGTGAATGAATATTAATTTGGTGTCTCGGATGAGATCCTAGACATCACGAGGAGCTCCGGAAGAGTCCGGAGATAAAGTTTCATATAAGGAAAGTGGTTTCCAGGGTTCCGGAAAAGTTCGGGAAAATTCCGGCAGAGTACCGGAAGATTCTAGAAGGTTCCGGATGGTTCCGGAGGGCCCCACCTTGGGGGCCACGAACCTAGAAGGTCCCACATGGACCGAGGAGAGGTGCAGCAGCCCACATGGGCTGGATGCACCTAACCCCAAAGGCCCATGTGGCCCAACATATGAAAAGGGCCCCAAAACCCTAGGGGCTGCCTTGGGGGTAAGTTTCCCCTTGGCCGGCCGCCCCTAGGACTTGGGGGAGGGGCAAGGGCTTCCCCCCACGCCTATATAAGGAGGAGGGGAGGGCTGGGGCGCACACCATATACCCTAGCCGCCGGCCCTCTCCTCCACCTCCTCTCTCCCGCAGTTGCTTGGCGAAGCCCTGCCGGGATCTCCAACATATCTACCACCACACCGTCGTGCTGCTGAAATCTCACGAGCCACTTCCTCCTCGCTTGCGGGATCAAGGAGAGGAAGTCTTCATCGAGCTGTACGTGTGGATACCGCGGAGGTGCTGCTCATGCGGTGCTCCATCGGATTGGATCGCGTGGATAATACATCTCCTCGCGACTAGATGAGTCTAGTTGCGGGGATCGACAGACCAACCCCTGCATNGGTATCAGAGCCTAGATCTATTTAGATGTGGTGGATTAGAACACAAGGAGTTGTGGGTTGATTTTTGTTGCTACCTTCTCGCGTGTATTCGTATCTTGTTGGATGGTTGGATTGAAGCGGCCCGGACCAACTTTACTCGTCCACGCACGAGAGACCGGTTCCACGATTGACATGCAACTTGTATTGCATAAGTGGCTGGCGGGTGTCTGTTTCTCTAGCTATGGTGAGATGCGATTGCAATGGAAGGCCTTTAAAAAGGATGAGTAAATAAGCAACTTCTATATCACCGTTGTGGTTTTTGCGTAGATTAGAACGGTTCTATCTCGTTGACCCAAGCCACGTAAAAATTGCATAAACAAAGTAGAGGACGTCTAACTTGTTTTTGCAGGGTTTGTGATGTGGTATGGCCAATGTGTGATTTGTGATAATGTATGCAATGATCATGTTTGTAATCTTTCACGACTTGCATGTCGATGAGTACGGCAACCGGCAGGAGCCATATGGTTGTCTATTATTTTATGTGACCTGCGTGTCATTGAATCACCATGTAATTGCTTTACTTTATCGCTAAGAGTAGCAATAGTTGTAGTTGCAATAGTTGGTGATGGCAACCATGGAGGAGGCGCCACAATGTCGGTGATGATGGAGATCATGCCGGTGCTTTGGAGATGGAGATCAAAGGCACAAGAAGAAAAGGCCATATCATATCACAATTTTAAATTGCATGTGATGTTAATCCTTTTATGCACCTTATTGTTGCTTAGATTGATCGCGACGGTAGCATGATAAGGTGATCTCTCATTTAATATCAAGATAATAAAGTGTTCTCCCCTAGTATGCACCGTTGCAAAAGTTCGTCGTTTTGAAGCACCACGTGATGATCGGGTGTGATAGACTCTACGTTCGCATACAACGGGTGTAAGCCAGATTTACACACGCGGAAATACTACGGTTTCCTTGACGAGCCTAGCATGTACAGACATGGCCTCGGAACACAAGAACCGAAAGGTTAAACACGAGTCATATGGACGATATGATCAACATGGTGATGTTCACCATTGAAGCTACATCATCTCACGTGATGATCGGTTGTGGTGTAGTGGATTTGGATCGTGTGTCACTAAACAACCAGAGAGATGTTGAGTTTAGTGGGAGTTCATGTAGTAATTTTGATTAAGATGAACTAAAATTATCATAAACAAAAGTCCTAAGATGTCTTTGCAAAAATCCTTGTAGATCATGGCCGACTATGGTCGTCTTTTCATGGCCGAGGAGCTGCGTCTAGATGGGTCAAACTTTATCGAATGGTACCTGCTTTTGTGTGAAGTCCTACACGCCAATGACTTGCTTGACGTGCTAGAAGAACCAATAGGAGATAAACCCAACGTTTCTGCAACTGAGGAAGAGCACATAGAATGGCTTCGCCAAGAAACCTTACTTACAAGTTGAGTGGTTGATGTGCACCTGCATGAATTCTGACCTGAGTAGTCAATTCGAAGACTTGCGTGCCAATGAGATTGTTGATGAGCTGAAAAATAGGTTCATAGCACAAGTCAGAATTGCGAGGTTTGAGAATCTGAATGAGTTTCTTTCACTCAAGATGGAAGAAAACACTTGTTTGGAACAACACCTGAGGAAGATGCATGAGATTCATCACCGTCTAGTGCTTGTTTGGGACTACTTGATGACAGATGAATTCGCGATAGATGGGGTGCTGCGCTCGCTTCCCCCCAGCTTCAAGAATTACGTCAGGGACTATGTCATGGGAAGGGATTCGATCACTTTCTGTGAGTTTGTGTCTCGGCTTCGTCATGTCAAAGTGGAACCTATAGCAGGAGAAGTTGTCAATGCAGAAGTATATAGTGATATACAAGTTGTAAATGTTTTATGTCCCGTTTACACTTGTGGTGAGCTAAGTATTTGATACTTGTGCTGTTTTATGAAAACAGGGCCTGCCGTTTAGAAGTGCATGGAGGGACTGAGTGGATATCGCGGAATGATGGCAATCAAGGAGTTGATGCTGGCGACATTCTACTTNGAGTTGTGTCTTGGCTTCATCATGTCAAAGTGGAACCTATAGCAGGAGAGAAGTTGTCAATGCAGAACGTATATAGTGATATACAAGTTGTAAATGTTTTATGTCCCGTTTACATTTGTGGTGAGCTAAGTATTTGATACTTGTGCTGTTTTATGAAAACAGGGCCTGCCGTTTAGGAGTGCATGGAGGGACTGAGTGGATATGGCGGAATGATGGCAATCAAGGAGTTGATGCTGGCGACATTCTACTTCTACATTTATCGTTTTGATTAGAGGATTAGAATGATTTTTTGTAATCGAATTAAGTGTGATCTTTAAATTAGTGTGTCTCGGTTTGTGAGACGGTTATTCATGTTAAAGACAAGTGGTTGTTCTGTTTTCATGAGTAATTCTTTTTGGTGATCACGTTTCGATTATGAGATTATTGTCCTTAGTTTAATCTAAACGATGATTAGTTAAACATTTATAAAATATGTGACATACTAAAGATATCCAAAACTTAATAATGACAATTGTTTTAGTCGTGCTAAATATTGAATAAACATTTTGATGTTTTATCGATGCGCCTTATTGTAAGGAGTATGACTAAAATGCCACCCTTTGGAAGAGTGCCATGAGTTGACGAAAATAAACACAAGTGTTGGTTATATTTTCAGCAAATGTTAAATGTCATTATTTTGTGCGCTCCATCATAAATGATATTAGTAAATATATGTATTTGTTCGAGTTATGATATTTGATGAGATCAAATAAAATTCTGGAGTTTAGGATATTAAGTTAACAAGAAAATTGAGTCTTTTTTATTTGATCAAAAGAGACAAAATATTTGAGTTATATGTTAGTATGTGGACTTGTGAGAAGTGTTATCATAAATTACAATGTTTAGAATATTTCAAAGGCGTTTGATATGTCCTAAGATATTGTAATCACACACTATTTGATATTGTGTGGTCTCAAAGAAGGGTTTTATTTCGGGGTTTTAATAATAGCATTTAGATTTATTTGATAAACACTCTATTTAGAAATAAGGGTCTATGTATGATTCACATGTATTTTTCATATGAGTTATGAGAAAAGGTGGTTTCATTAATTATGAGATAATTAGAGACTATTGCGAATAATGTTGTAGTATATTCATAAGTATGACTATGAATGTGATTCCACAATATGAGACTAAAAGGGGCAAACCAATTTATTGGTTGTGCTAAGTATTTTAGTGGTTTATCGTGAAAAGGTTTCATTGATAAAAGGGATTGCTGGAATAAATCGAAAAGCTGAAACCTTGCTTGTTTATGTATCAAGTGGCACATATGTAAAGTGCTCTATTGGTTAAAACTGACACATGAAGGAATTAATGATGGTGATCATTGAATTTCGGTTTAGCTTGTCTAAAGGAGTAGGATTCAAGAATATTAAAGTTTTGTCAGGTTACAAATTAATATTCATGATTTACTTGTCATGTTTGAGAAACAAGACATACCTACGAAACTACAAAGAAGAAATAGAAGCCTTAAATACGAAAATGACTAAGAGTCATCCTATGTTAAGTTTAAATCACAAACTAATTGTTACTTGATTTTGTGAAAGTGGTGTTTCACATATATAAATAAAACTTAAAGCTAGCAAAGTACTAGTGTTTCGTATATGAGTTCTCGAATTTTAAAAGTTAATTAAGAATTTTGGAGGTGTCCAAAATATCGAGAAAGTGCATAAGAAACTGAGTGGGATCTAATTATAATATGTGGTGACATTTGTTAAGTTAGAGCAGAAACTATTTCCCATGATCAAAATATGTGGTGACATATGTTTGAGTGGGAGCTAGTTAATCATGGTCAAATATAAGGATAACATATTTCTGAGTGGGAGCCAAAGTGGTTTCACAATTTAATATGTGTATGGTGTATATTTGAGTGGGAGTTTACAACATCTTGTTTGTGTGAAATGGAGATTTCATAAATGTTGTAAATATTTCAGGAACCAAATGCATAACTTGTGAAGTTATTTTGAATGTGTAGCGGACCTGCACTTAAAAATAGGCAAGATCCCTGTGTATAGTGCAAACCCCTGGATCGAATCATTTGCACACACAGTTACGATGAATATCACAACAATGCATCAATTATTACACGCTTGATCCAGTATTTAAACAAAATAATCGATTACAACTTGCATAGCTCAAGGCTAGCATTTTACAAATATCAGCACAGCGGAAATAAAAGTAGCAATGAGTCTCCATCATCTTCATATGCCACAGGCGAACATGTTGGTTGTAGACTCGAAACCCTTAATCGAAACCTCACTCAACGTCGGAGCATCCTGCAACAATAAGAATGTTGCAACAAGGTGGGTCAGAACCATATAAAATGGAACTGGCAAGTGACACTTTGTGGACTCATAGGGGGGAAACTCTAATAACTTATATGCATATTTGGCTGGTGGAGGGTGAAGGCTGATTTGCATAAAGCCAATTTTTCCTATCTCTTTTCAAAACACCTTTTTCATCTAAACGAGACAGGTATGACAACCATTGTCTCAACTACCCTTGTTCATCCTTCATATTTTAACTTAGCAAATTGGAATGATGAGATCCTCCGTTGACGTCCTTGTCCAGCTTGCTCAGAAATGTCCATAATCGGGGACACGGCTAAGTACTTAGTTTGATACTCTGCAGAGGTTGTGCACGTTCACCATAAGACCTCATCAACCCATTCTGACCTTGACCCTTCTTGAAGTGAAAAGGAAAGGAGGAGATGAAGTCGAGACCTTTCCGAAGTGTTTTCCCGACCACTCCCGTCCTGACGCGCTCCACCTACAAACCTCTACCACCACCTGTCAGGCCGGGCCGGTTCCACACTACATACTTAGTCAAGCCAGAGCCCATATGACTTATGGCTGCACGGTAAGTGAACTAAACTTGGAGTAATGTCGGTCTCTTTGTCCCTGGGTGGCCATCCACAAGTGCACATACTCGGGTAAAACCATAGACATGGCCCCGAGTAGCCACTCAACTATAAACCTCCATCCACATACCACATCCACCCAGGAGTTTCTTTAACTTAGTAGAATATTACTTTTTTACAAAACAATGTTTAGCATAGCATTTCCATAATTCTACCAAGTTATAAAAGGATTCTAGACCAACTAGTATAGGAGCACTATTCTAAACATGTTTAGCATAGCAGTACTAATAAACCTATCACGCTATTTTTCAAGTAATACTACAACATGCATATATCAAAATAGTAGGACAAAAATATGCAAGTGTGCCACTTGCCTTGGCAACAAGAGTGACAGGAGCAGCAACCACCAAAGTCTTCGTGACTCTCCGAATAATCTAACAAAATTGCAAACACCCAAATAAACATACAAACAAAATAACAATATAATAAAATATGCAATGTATGAAATGCATTTAAAATCACAAGAAAATTACCACACTAAGTTTTCTGGTTTGAAACAATATGCATGAAGTCAAAATGCATTTAAAACCATTTTTACTTTAACAACAATACAAAACAAATCCCAAAAGGGGCATAAACACTAATTTAAAACTACTGTTAAACAAAATAATTACAGAAAATATGGGAGTGGTCTTACTGGACAGAGGACTTCAAAGCTAAACTAACCCAATTGGATTTACTCAAAAATCCATTTTTAAACTAAAGTTATGCCAAATTTACTCAAATATCACATTTGAAATTTAAATAAATTTAAACATGTCAAAATAGAAAACTAAAACGCCAGAAAGATTCTACTGGTTCTAAGGATTTCAAATATATAAAAATATTTGAATTTGGCCAAACCACTAAAAAGTTATGATAAAACTAAGATGCAGGGGCTTTTCTGCAAAACAGACAGAAAAATACTAATAAGGAAAATACACAGAAAATCCTTGTCCACGTGGCTGCTGACTGGATCTGACTTGGCGGCTTCTGATTGGCTGGATCTGCTGACTGTACGCTGACTGGGCTGCTGACTGTGCTGCCACGTCAGCGTACCGATTCAGTAATTAAATTAAAAACGAGCCGCCGGATCTAGATCGGACGGCCCGAAAAAGATAGGCCCGAATCGGGCGGCACGGGACGGCCGAAACCCTAGCCGGTGACCAACCGCGGCGCGTTCCGACGAGCCGGAGGGGAGAGGGAGAGGGCTTTTGCTACCTTTGGAGAGAGGAGGATGGTGCGGAGCGGGTAGCGAAGCGGACGGTGATGAGGTGCTCCGGTGCTCCTCCAATTGCTCGCCGGAGTCGAGGACGGCGGCGGCCGGGCTCGGTCGATGACGAACACGTCGATATGGGGCAGGAGAAATTGTCAAACCTTGTCCATAAGGTGCGCAATGAAGAAATAAAGGAAGGGGGAGAAAGAAACGGCGTGGGGACGCCGGACTTCACCGGAATCGAAGCTTGTCGTCGGCGGCAACGGCGGACTCGCGAGCGCGATTGTGGGCAGCCTAGGGGCTCTCGGGAGGTGAGTGGAGGGCAAATGGAGAGGAGAGGGAGGGCTATAAGATGCGCACGGTTTTGTTGCCGTTTGCACTCACGGGAGTGCGAATTGAAGAGGAGGAGATCGACGGGCGTCGGGCGAGCTCCCGCGACAGTTGGGGACGGAGCTGACGGGTAGGTCCCGCACGTCGGTGAGAGGGGAGAGGGAAGGGCGCGGGTGGGATGCTTGCTGGGCCGCGGCGCTAGGACGATGCCGGGCTAGCTCGGCTTGGGCTGGGCTGGCTCGGGCTGCTTTTGCTTTTTTTTTTTGACAAAAATTTTTCCTTTTTTATTAACAGAAAACTTCATAACTTTGGAAATACAAGTTCAAATTGTTTCAAACCAATTTGAATAATTTTGTAAAATCAAAATAATCATTTTAAATACTTTGGAACCTTTTCCATAATTTTTTTAAATATTGAAAAATTCAAATAATGCATAAAGGCCTATTTGGCACCTTTATGTTAATTTATAAAATATGGTTTTATAATTTTCCTTTGAACTCGAATAAAATCCAGAAAACTAATATGAGTAATATCATGTAGTATAAACCATGATACACTCATTTTTATTTATTTTTACACAAAATAAATTACCACAAATACCCAAGGCATTTTAAATGGTAATTGGTGATATTTTCCAAAGTCAAAATGAAAATCAAATCTTTTCCAAATAATTTGAATAACTACTTTTTAGAAATATTATTCTAAACAGAACACTTTGGCACTATACTTGGCCATCAAATACATCCATAAAAGTCAAAAATTTTAAGAGAGCATAATAGGCCCCTTTTATCATTTTCTCAAATAGGGTTTAAAGTGGAAATAGAATTCCAACTTTAGAAAATTTGAATGCAACAAGCCAAGAAAAAGATGAATGCATGCATGATTTTGGATTTCCAAAACAAAATATAATAATTTTTAAAAAGTTTTTGATTTTTCTGTTTTTTCAAAAATTTGAAAATCTTGGGATGTTACAGAATGTCAAATATCTATGGAGATAGATGCGTATTTTGTCGATAAATGAGTCAACATGTTTAACCTAAATAAGATTTTGAAGGAGTTCAAAATGGAACAAGTGAAGAAGTGTTCATTACTTGTTAAAGATAGGTGAAACATAAAGTTTATTTTTTGATACAAAATAATGGTTGGAGGATATGATAGTATTCGCTATGAATTGTTCATAGGTCTAATCATATAAGAATTTGTAGTTGACGAAATGTGACCCAAGTTCTTGGTTAGAAGAACGTGTTAGAAATGAGGAGTCATTTCAACATAGAGTTGAGATAATTGAATCTAGAGATTGGTAGACTTGGTTGAAGTCAAGACACCAAACTAGATTGGAAATCTCATAAAGGCAGAAGCGCAGCAAAAGCATGATCGGAAATATCGAAGTGAAAAGTATAGCACTGTCGATTTGTGAGTCTACAACATATAGGATTTGTGAGTCTCATGTTTTCATTCGTGAAAACAAAAGGATGGGTACTTGTTACCCGAAAGATGACCAAGAAAGGTCATAAAGTGAGAGAGTATGTTCTCTAAAGAATGACTGCAAAAGGAAAAGAATTCTTGGATTAATGTTAATCCAAGAATACAAATAGATCATCGAGAGTCTTGTTTGACAAATGTCTTTCATGTACTCTCCATGCAGAAAACAAATAAATCATTCAGAGCTTTGTTTAACGAATTTCTTTGATGTACTCCATATGAAGAAATTTTTTAAACGAGCAACATGAATGCTTAATTTGACCAACGTTGGATTAAGCATGTGTATAAAAGAGTATTCCGATTTATTTCTAAATTTGATGATTGAATATGCAGTCTAAAGAGCCAAGTGAGGCATCTATGTCTCTTAATTACCCGCATGACGGGAAAAGACGATAATCATACCCACGTGGTGGGAAAAGTCTGGGAAAATACCCGCATGGCGGGAGAAAATTTTGACAAAGGACTTATCCTGTATGACAGAAGAAAGATGTGATGACTCATGTGTTTTTATATCGTCCGCACACTTTATGTGTCATAGTTATAAAGCACTTAATGAGTCAAAAGAGAATAAAGTCACAAATGAACCTAAAGATACGAATGATATGCAAGTGTGACTTGCAAAAGTACCATTGAGAAAGAACTCTTGTGAGTTTTTGAAAAGGGAATAAGGAAAAAGTACTCCCATACGTTTAAAAGATAACTTCATTTTGTATAAAGCAGACAATCAAAGTTTCGAAATTGTGGCAAAAAGATCCTTGCCACATTTCGAGGGGGAGATAGAGAGATAGAGGATGTTACAAAATAAACTCCCCTATACTTCAGATAATGTGATGCATATTATGTATCTAGGTGATCTATGATGAATTGTGATCGTCCGGGGAGTATGACGATCACAATAATGATACCCGTAAAGTAAAGAGATAGATGTAAAGAGTATGACGATCACAGCTCCGAAAGGAGACTAAGGACGGTACTCAAAGTACCATAAAGAAGACAGATTGACAGAATAACAGAAAAAACCCAAATAAAAAGGATTAAGGATACACCATTTTGGAGAAAATGGAGTAATCTGGGGGAGCATGGTATGAACATACCTAAGGCTCGAATAGATTTTATCTGGGAGAGCTTGTTGCTTTATAATAGAGATGAACAAGTAAACATGGATCTTGTGTTTTAGGTCCTTGTAAGAGCTATTGCCTTTTTGGCAATAGAAGACTACAGAAAGAATTGCCTCTAGGCAATGACAGAGCAACAACATCCCATATGAGAAAAACAGATGACTATAAAGTCTATATCAGAATTTTTTTAATGAAGATTGATCCCACCTCATTTACAGAAATTAAAAGCAGCGCTCAATCGATTTTGAAAAGTATCTACTTGTCTTAGTGATTAGAGACTATGTGAATCCCTACGATGTTTGGGACTCATAAGTAATTTCTAATGGAGCCAAAACAGTAGGCTATAAAGGGTCTACATCGCCAATGTGACTCCAAAGGAAATATGTAAAAAGCGATTTTAAATCGAAAGATTTGCGCTAAGAGAATAAACAGATTATAATGTGTGCTAATGGCACATGATGATCTGAGTTACATCAGATGAAATTAAAGATCACAAGGGATCTTATGGACTAGGGCAAACCTCTAGAATCAAAAGTTATTTTGGGTTAAAGAAAATGAGAGGAAAATCGCATTTGTGCAAACTTACAGAATGGGAAATTCATTTCCTAATCCCGTGTATGTGGATGATATCCTACTTGCTAGTGGTGATGTCAATCTACTACCAGCAGAGAAAATAAGTTCTTGTCCTCAAAAGAGTATTCTCGATAGAGTGTCTCTCGTTATATGTATCGAGATTTACTGAGAAAAGAAGAAAAGGGGTATTAGAGATATCGCATGGACATGCTGAGAGGAAGTCTCTAAAGCATGCATGTCAAGAAAACCTACGCCTAGTGTTCCAAGAGATAACATAGAAATGATCAAATGGATATGGTACCATATGCTTCCGCTATTGGTTGCTCAATATTACCATGAAAATTTACGTATCCGGGTTGTTTTGGCAATGTCCAATCCAGATATAGATCACTGGAATGGAATCAAAGACATCGGCCTCATGCTAAAAGAAACAAGTGCTCTCAAAGGTTGTGAGTACAAAGATAGATCTATAATAGTGCTCTCAAAAGGTTGTGAGTACAAAGTAAGAATTTGTGAAATATATAGCGAAATCCAAAGAATTAAAAGCTTGACATTAGTGTGATGTAAAGACATGTTATAGCATCATATGAGGCTGAGGGACAGGTACCCTGAATTGATAATGGTTGACAACAGCAATAACCATTAGGTAATTCACTCCTAAGACAACGAGTCAAGTGTGGTGCCAAACACATTGACACAGAGTTATACGTTGTAAAGGAGAAAGTCCGGAATTATGTTGAAATGCTTGGAGCATAAGAGGAACAGATAAAAGAAACACACAAGTGTTTGCAGATCTGCTAATTAAAGGCTTACCGCCCAGTGTGTTTGGAGAACACATAATCGACATGGGTTTTTATGGTATAGTCTATGATTTCCGGACAATAAAGAGGCCCAAAAGATTAAAGAATCTATTTCAAAACAGAGAGGTATACTGTAGCTGTTTGATTCTATCGACAATTGAGCTGAGACGATGAAACATGCTCTATATACTGATCTGTGATGAAATGAGTAAAAGTGAAAAGTTGAGATCAAGGGGGAGAATGTTAGGTTGATCTCCACACGCGTGGGTCCAACGACCCACCGTGACCCCATGATCGCGCCCTGATCGGGGGCGCCCAACCAAACCAAGGTTGGTGGGCCCCTGTCGCGCTGCCTATATAAAGAGGTGGGGGCTGGCGGCACTCAGTACGAGGTTCACCGTGCGCCAGGCACCCCACCGTCAACCCCCCTACCGATCTAGGGTTTGGCAGTTGCGATGGGAAGCACCACCACTCCTCACTCCACTCACTCACCTCGCCGGCCACCGCCACACCACCATGGCCGGCTCCTGGAGCTCGACCCAGCATGGAGGAGAAGGTAGTCTCTCCGATCTCTCTCTCTCTCTCTCTCTCGCTCTCTCTCTGTCTCACTCGCATAAAAGAAAAGGGCTAAACCCTAAAAGGTTTGACCGTAATTGATCTAGACTAGATGACAGATGATAACAACGGGTAGATGGGAGATGACAGGGCGTTGCCCCCACCAGCCCTAAATAGCGCCGGGGTGGGCGACATGCAGACGGTTCCTTTTCCCCACGCATTGAAACTGCCGCACGTTCCCAAGGTGTGCGAGGTGGGGCTGACATCATGTCTTGGGCAATGGTTTCAGCTTTCTAGAACCGAGGCATCAACCATCTGGTCAAGTTCTTGCTAACTGTGCAGAGCGCCTCGGGCCGGTGGACACTCGAGTATCCGGTGCGGAGGCTGGCATGGAAGCGTCATGATGAGCCACCAAGACTCCGGTCCACGCGCCTTATTGGGTGCACCCAGGCAGCCTCCGACGATGAGCCGGATTCTCCCAGGACACCGATGAAGTGGAACTCCGGCGCCGTCATGTTAGAACTTGTGTCGTCTTCAGAGTATTCATCGTTAGCGTCGAAAGCTAGATCGAGATTGGCAATCTCCTCCGAGTCTAGATCCGATCCGTCTTCAAAGTTGCTGGGGTGGGTGGCGGGCGCGCTGGAGGTGAAGCCGAGATCGTCCAAGGCCTTGGCGGTGAAACCGACGAAGATGTCGAAGCCGCCGATGGAGACCGTGGACCAGCTGGCGGGATCCTCCTTCACCGGCATCCAAAAGCATTGAGGACGTGGCCGACTCTAGTCTCGTCGAAGTAGCTGACCAAGGATGGTAGATATTGATAAGTTGGGTGGTGCCCCAAGCGAAGGCGGAATTGTAGCTAGTAGCAGTTTTCTCTCATTTAGCGAAGCGAGGTTTATCGAACCAGTAGGACTTTGAAATCAACAACGAGGAGAATGTTGAAGATCTCTGTCGCTTAGGGATACCTTCAACAGACGTGAACCTGCACACACTCAACCAAATACTTTGTCCCCAACGGCGGAGAGGTTGTCAATCTCTCCGGTCTCGCAGAACACAAAGTGGTTAATTGTATGATGAAATAGATGAAATATGAAAAGTGACCAGAGGAGTAATGATGATTAAAAGCAAGTAAATGAGGTTGTAAACAATGTAAAAATATGGACCGGGGGCCATGGGTTCACTAGTGGAGTCTCTCAAGTAAATAAAATATGCATGTGATGGGTGAACGAATTACAGCTAGGCAATTGACAAGATCATGACACAAACCCAATTTAGCTATGACAAAAAGGACATGATAATATTTATGGAGGCATCATGACAAGGAACAAAGACCGTTGAGTCCAACTGCGTCTTTGTCTAAAAAGTCCACCGTGGGATCGCTATCCAGCCTGTCACCCAACGGTATTAAGTTGCAAGCAACAGACGATTGCATTAAGTAAAGTGCATGAAGTAAGAAATACTAATATCAAAATAGACATTAACACCGCAGTTTTACCCTTAGTAGCAACAGCACACCCTCGTCCTTAGACGTTTCTGTCACTCGTGCCTAGGAACAAAAGGGGGCATGAACCCACTATCTAGCATAAATACCCTCTCTTGGAGATACACACAATCACTTGGCCAAAGTAACTACGCATATCGGAGAGCATGCAAGAACATAAATTACTCATATAAAAATCATGCACAATCTGAACATAACTTCATAATCCATCGGATCCCAACAAACACATCACATAGCATTACAATAATCGATCTTGATCATGTTAGGCAGCTCACAAGATCATAAGACATGAAGCAAAAGAGAGAGAGACTACCAACTAGCTACTGCCATGGACCCGTAGTCCAAGGTGAGACTACTCACAAATCATCCCGGAGGAGGGCATGGCGATGAAGATC
Organism: Puccinellia tenuiflora; assembly: GCA_012064385.1. Lineage (NCBI taxonomy): Eukaryota > Viridiplantae > Streptophyta > Magnoliopsida > Poales > Poaceae > Puccinellia > Puccinellia tenuiflora. The sequence goes on from QRDG01000716.1 coordinate 772,019, forward strand.
CCTCCGGGATCGATCTCCCCTCCGCCAGAGTGCCGGGATCAGCTTCAGATTGGACCCCGAACTAGGATTTTCGGTGACGGCGCGTCGGGGTCGAGTTTCTGGAAAATAATGGCCGCCTCGACGTTTTTAGGTTTTTAGGGATTTTATAGGCGTCGAAGGGGGCCGAGGGGGTGCCCCAGGAGCAGGGGCGGGCCCCACCTGCGGGTCCTAGGGGGGCCGCGGCAGGAGGCCGCCTGCGCCCTGTGGGTGGCACCTTAGGCTCCCCTTTGGTCTTCTGGTGTCTTTCGTCGAGTAAAAATTCTCCGTAAATTTTCGTCCAATTTGGAGAATATTTCCAGAAGTAAATTTTCTGAAATACAAAAACAGCAAAAACAGGGAACTGGCACTTCGCATCTTGTCAATAGGTTAGTCCGACAAAATGCATAAAAATGATATAAATGATAGTAAAAACATGTGATAATATCACAAAACTAGCATTGATCACCCAAAGATTATAGATACATTTGAGACGTATCAGCATCCCCAAGCTTAACTCCTACTCGTCCTCAAGTAGGTAAGTGATAACAAATAATTTTTGATGAGACATGCAACCTACACAATCTTGATCAAGATAGTAATGCAAAGCACATGAAGTGAATAAGGTGATCAAGATAGTAGCAGTTTTCCCTCATTTAACGAACTGAGGTTTATCGAACCAGTAGGACTTTGAAATCAACAACGAGGTGAATGTTGAAGATCTCTGGCGCTTAGGGATACCTTCAACAGACGTGGACCTACACACACTCAACCAAATACTTTGTCCCCAACGGCGGAGAGGTTGTCAATCTCTCCGGTCTCGCAGAACACAAAGTGGTTAATTGTATGATGAAATAGATGAAATATGAAAAGTGACCAGAGGAGTAATGATGATTAAAAGCAAGTAAATGAGGTTGTAAACAATGTAAAAAGATGGACCGGGGGCCATGGGTTCACTAGTGGAGTCTCTCAAGTAAATAAAATATGCATGTGATGGGTGAACGAATTACAGCTAGGCAATTGACAAGATCATGACACAAACCCAATTTAGCTATGACAAAAAGGACATGATAATATTTATGGAGGCATCATGACAAGGAACAAAGACCGTTGAGTCCAACTGCGTCTTTGTCTAAAAAGTCCACTATGGGATCGCTATCCAGCCTATCACCCAACGGTATTAAGTTGCAAGCAACAGACAATTGCATTAAGTAAAGTGCATGAAGTAAGAAATACTAATATCAAAATAGACATTAACACCGCAGTTTTACCCTTAGTAGCAACAGCACACCCTCGTCCTTAGACGTTTCTGTCACTCGTGCCTAGGAACAAAAGGGGGCATGAACCCACTATCTAGCATAAATACCCTCTCTTGGAGATACACACAATCACTTGGCCAAAGTAACTACGCACATCGGAGAGCATGCAAGAACATAAATTACTCATATAAAAATCATGCACAATCTGAACATAACTTCATAATCCATCGGATCCCAACAAACACATCACATAGCATTACAATAATCGATCTTGATCATGTTAGGCAGCTCACAAGATCATAAGACATGAAGCACAAGAGAGAGAGACTACCAACTAGCTACTACCATGGACCCGTAGTCCAAGGTGAGACTACTCACAAATCATCCCGGAGGAGGGCATGGCGATGAAGATCCCTCCGGGATCGATCTCCCCTCCGCCAGAGTGCCGGGATCAGCTTCAGATTGGACCCCAAACTAGGATTTTCGGTGACGGCGCGTCGGGGTCGAGTTTCTGGAAAATAATGGCCGCCTCGACGTTTTTAGGTTTTTAGGGATTTTATAGGCGTCGAAGGGGGCCGAGGGGGTGCCCCAGGAGCAGGGGCGGGCCCCACCTGCGGGTCCTAGGGGGGCCGCGGCAGGAGGCCGCCTGCGCCCTGTGGGTGGCACCTTAGGCTCCCCTTTGGTCTTCTGGTGTCTTTCGTCGAGTAAAAATTCTCCGTAAATTTTCGTCCAATTTGGAGAATATTTCCAGAAGTAAATTTTCTGAAATACAAAAACAGCAAAAACAGGGAACTGGCACTTGGCATCTTGTCAATAGGTTAGTCCAACAAAATGCATAAAAATAATATAAATGATAGTAAAAAACATGTGACAATATCACAAAACTAGCATGGATCACTCAAAAATTATAGATACGTTTGAGACGTATCAGCCGACCGCGATGGTGTCACCGACGCCGCCAGTAGATCCCGTTCGGAACGTAACCTCGGACATCTCTTGCCCCACGGTGGGCGCCAACTATCGGGGTATTGTCGAATCTAGCCTAGACAGGGGTGCCATCCAGCTAGGTAGAGAGGTGGGTGAAGGAGATGTAGGCGATTCCGGTAACGGGATGAGCACGAGTTTACCCAGCTTCGGATCTCGCAATGGTGGCGAAACCCTACGTGCTGCTATAATTCACTATAAGGTGATATGTGCCGATTACAATGAAAGTTAGAGCGTGCCCTGAGGCGTCCCTCCGTCCGGCTTATAAAGGCGCCTGGACTAGGGTTTGTAGGAGGAAACCTAACCAACTAAGTTACAGAGTTCTACTCTAATCCGGCTTGGGCCTTGCCTTGTGAGCTAAGTCGACTATAAGCAGGCCGCCTTCTGGAACCTTCCCTTAGCCGGATGGGCCTCCTAGGCTTCATCACACAGGGCCGCCCGGTAAGCCGAATTCGGCTTACCACCACTGTGGGCCACCCTGGTATGCTGGCTTTTAGTCACTTTCGTGTAGGTACCTGTTCGGCATATCCCAACATAGCATGCAAGATCATAAATAGAACACATAGATAACATGAATAATCTGATCATAACTTCACAATTCATTGGATCCCAGCAAACCAACATGTAGCATTACAAAATATTGATCTTGATCATGTTAGGCACCTCACAAGATCATAGGCATGAAAGTACATGGAGAGAGAGAATACCAACTAGTGATGACCCACAAGTATAGGGGATCTATCGTAGTCCTTTCGATAAGTAAGAGTGTCGAACCCAACGAGGAGCAGAAGGTGTTGACAAGTAGTTTCACTGCAAGCACTAAAAGAGAAATGTTTTTGGATTTTTGATTTAAAGAACAAATGTCTTCGCCCCCTTCTGGCTCCGTCACTTATTTCCCGAAATATTACGCTCTGAATTTTCCTGGAATTTTTGGGGCTCCCGAAGTCAGGTGTCTTGACAGGTACTTTTCCAGCTGATTCCAGGCTCCGGCGGATGCATCTCCAATAATTGCCAAACATGCAAAATGGGATAAAATAACATAAGTATTGCATCATAATATGAAATATATCAATGAATAAAGATAAATTATGATGTAAAATAGTGATGCAAAATGGACGTATCAACTCCCCCAAGCTTAGACTCCACTTGTCCCCAAGCGAAAACTAAACTCGGTAAACATGACCACAAGTTTATAGAGTGAAGTGTCGATAATTAAAGAATACGAACATGAAGCATCAGTATTTACTCATCAAACACAAGTATATCTTAAACAGCAACCTTTCTCTCATAAAGCTTCTCGAAGACAAGTAATGTAACTACAACATGTTAAGGTGAAAGAAGACAGAAACCTATTAAGCAAAGACAAAACGAGACTCCGCTTAAGAAACAATTATACTTATCAGCCCATATTTCAAGAAAGATTCATTTAAATGGTTCAACCATCCGGTCATCTTCCCACGAGTTGCAAATCGTCAAAGCTATATCCTTATAAAAGAGTTAGAACTAACATAAGAAAAATGAATAACTATCATGAGACATAAAAGACATAATGTAGATATCATACTTGCTTAACATCAAAATTTCAACACTGTGGGTTTGCTTGTAGAAGGTAGAGTAAGTGGGTGAACTGACTCAACAATAAGTAAAAGAGAGGCCCTTCGCAGAGGGAAGCAGGGATTAGTCATGTGCTAGAGCTTTTTGGTTTTTAAAATAGAAGTAAAATGATTTTGAGGTATGCATGCTTTCGTCAACGACTTCACAACAGAGAAGCTATCTAGTCCCTCATGACAAGCAAGGTTTTTAGACTTGTGAGAACAGTTGGTTCTTAGAAGAGCGAGTACACTCCTCTTTCTCCTTGGTTTCACCACTGTCTAATGTTTGGGCTGATTTCTCAGATTTGCATTGCGCGGAGGAGAATTGTGAGTTATATTTATATTTTGCTTAAGCTGCTCTCGGGTTGATTCAAGTGAAGACGTAATCCATCGACACCGGGTGAAAGGGGGGAAATGACCTTGCTCGTCACAAGTTATATCTAGCTCTCCACTGCTCCCTCATGAGCTTAAAAACAGAGGCACAAAAAGGAGTATTTTGAATTTTTAAAGGTAGCACATGACAAATTTACTTGGAATGGAAAGAAATACCATGCATAGGTAGATATGGTGGACACAGCTGGCAAGAAGGTTCGGCTTTAGGGAATGGATGCACGAGTGAACCATACACTCAGTACATGGCTTTAGGCTAGAGAGGCTTTATAGCAAACATATAGTGTTGAGAGATGTAAATCAACTATGCTATGAAAAACAATATGTCACACATGCAACATGAAGCCTATCATCACTGTCAGAAATAAATCTAACACAAAGGTGTATGAGCTAGAAGGTTCACAAGCATGTAAGACATACCAGATAGTGTATTTGCAATCAAATTCTTCTTCTCTACTCAAGCACCAAAGTAATTATTGCAATTTAAACAAAGCCATGCTTATCGATACCGAATAAACTTCTACTCATGCACCCAATGTCAAATCATTACTTACCACAAGATCAGTAGATGAGAGAGATTGCCATAATAAAATATAAAGTGCAGAAGAATATAAGATACTTCTCATTTATATTCCATTATAGAAAACCACACACCAACGGATACAAAGGACTCACAAGGAGTGACAAGACACAATGCAAAACCATACTACAAGATAACTTCTCTACTCATGATACGACTCACAAGACTGCGAAAAATAAAAGACATAAGATAAAGATACCGGGGCACTCCCCCAAGCTTGGAACAAGCCAAGGGAGTGCCTTTACCCATAGTGCTCGAATTTATTCCCGCGATGGAGATGGCGGCACCACAGCCAGAGGTATTAAGAAATACTGAAGACGTCAGGCGAAGCTCCAAGTTCTCTGCCTCTAGTATTGCAACTTCTGCTTTTAAGCAACGAAACTGCTCGCAGAACTGATCAGCCACTCTATGAGCTTTCGACAGCAATGGAGCAATATGGGGATCCTGTTGTTGTGGCACTGTCCCTGGAACATCATGAGAATAAGCATGTCGAGGATTAATGGATCCCACAAAAGTGGTGTTGCCTGGCCTTGGATTCTCTGCCCTTCCTCCCGCTTGGTGTGATGCTGCTCTTCTCACTTCTTCCTGCACGTTGCGCTCCAGCTCCACCTTCCTAGCGGCGATCTCCTCAACGGTCGCCCAGTTCATGAAGTCCCCTCGATTAATGTCTTGTTGGATCCGACGAAGGCGCCTTGCTACATAATCTTCCCTACTGGATCCGCAAGAAGACATCTAGATGGAGAGTTTCCGAGACCCTGGCAAGAGAAAACTCGAAACAAGAACACGACGAAAACACAGGATACGCTTCTCGAAAAATTCGGGGAAATATATAGCGAAAATTTTTGCAATAAAAGGAAGGCGACGGGACTAGGCGGAGTCGGAGGCGGTGTCCACGGGCCAGGGGCGGGTCCCCACCGCGGCCTGGGGTGAGGCCGTGGCAGAGGGCCGCCTCTACCCCCTGGAGTCCGTCTCGTACTCCGTCCAGTCTCCGAATTTTCCTAATTTTTGAGAAATAAATAATATGAATTTTCTGGTATTTTCCGAGACACTTTCCTTACAGAAACAGTTACCTATTCATTTGCTGATTCTGGAGTCTTCCGTTATTTGGTCTCGATAAGTTCTTTCGGAGAGACCACTTGAATAACATCGGCATCTTTTTCCAAGGGATTACCGGAGATGTAGTGCTTAAGTCGCTGACCATTCACCACTTGAGGTTTGTCTCCATCAAGGTTATTAATCTTTATAGCTCCGGAGCAATAGACTTCCTCAATGATGAATCGTCCCTCCCATTTTGATAGCAATTTTCCTGCAAAAAATCTGAGACGAGACCTATACAAAAGCACTTTATCACCAACATTAAATTCTCTTTTCAAAATTATCTTATCATGACATCTCTTTACATTTTCCTTAAACAAACGAGGACTCTCATAAGCCTCATTCCTCCACTCATCCAAAGAATTCAATTTAAGCAGCCTAGTTTTACCGGCAAGATTAGGATCAGAATTAAGTTGTCTAACAGCCCAAAAAGCTTTATGTTCTAATTCAAGAGGCAAATGACATGCCTTCCCATAAACCATTTTATAAGGAGACATACCCATAGGATTTTTATAAGCAGTTCTATAGGCCCATAAAGTATCATTAAGTTTTTAGACCAATTCTTCCTAGACTTGTTAACGGTCTTTTGTAAGACCAGTTTAATTTCTCTATTAGTTAATTCAACTTGCCCACTAGTTTGAGGATGATGCGGAGAGGAGACTCTGTGATTAACATCGTACTTAGCTAAAACCTTTCTAAAAGCTCCATGAATAAAATGAGATCCTCCATCAGTCATAAGATATCTAGGCACACCAAACCTAGGAAAAATAACTTCTTTAAGCATTTTTAGGGAGGTCTTATGATCAACACTTTTAGTTGGTATAGCTTCCACCCACTTAGTAACATAATCTACAGCAACAAGAATATGAGTATTACCCTGAGAAGTGGGAAAAGGACCCATAAAGTCAAACCCCCAACAATCAAAAGGTTCAATAACAAGAGAATAATTCATAGGCATTTCATTACGTCTACTAATGTTACCGACCCTTTGACACTCATCACAAGATGAAACAAACTTTTTAGCATCCTTAAATAAAGTAGGCCAATAAAAACCTGATTGAAGAACCTTATGTGCAGTCCTTTCACCTGCGTGATGTACTCCATAATCACTATTGTGGCACTTCCTCAATACCTCCTCCTGTTCATGCTCAGGAATACATCTCCTCAAGATTCCATCAGCTCCCTCCTTGTATAAATATGGGTCATCCCAAAAGTAATGCCTCAAGTCATAGAAGAATTTCTTTTTTTGTTGATAAGTAAAACTTGGAGGCAAAAATTTCGAGACAATAAAATTAGCATAATCAGCATACCAAGGAGCATCATGAGAAGTTACCTTAACGACGGCAAGTTGTTCGTCAGGGAAACTATCATTTACAGGGATGGGATCATGAGGAATATTTTCCATTCTAGACAAATTATCAGCTACAGGATTTTCTGCACCTTTTCTATCAACAATATGTAAATCAAACTCTTGCAGCAAAAGCACCCATCTAATAAGTCTAGGCTTAGCATCTTTCTTCTCCATAAGGTACTTAATTGCAGCATGGTCAGTATAAATATTTACTTTAGAGTCCACAATATATTGTCTAAATTTATCACAAGCAAAAACGACCGCTAAAAATTCCTTTTCAGTGGTTGCATAATTTTTCTGTGCACTATCCAAAGTTTTACTAGCATAATGAATTACATTCAACTTCTTATCAATTCTTTGGCCAAGGACAGCCCCTACAACATAATCACTAGCATCACCCATAATTTCAAAGGGTAAATTCCAATCAGGCGGTTGAACTATAGGAGCGGTGATTAAAGCCCTTTTTAGTACCTCGAAGGCTTCCTTACAATCTTCATCAAAAACATATGGAACATCTTTTTGAAGAAGATTAGTGAGAGGCCGCGACGTCTTAGAAAAATCTTTAATAAACTTCCTATAAAAACCAGCATGACCGAGGAAACTACGAATACCTTTGATGTTTCTTGGATAGGGCATCTTCTCAATTGCTTCAATTTTGGCTTTATCAACTTCAATCCCCCTTTAAAAAAATTTATGTCCAAGCACTATGCCTTCATTTACCATGAAATGACACTTCTCCCAATTGAGAACAAGATTGGTCTCCTCACATCTCTGCAAAACTTTGTTAAGATTATAGAGGCAATTGTCGAAAGAAGTTCCATAGACGGAGAAATCGTCCACGAAGACTTCCACAATTTCCTCACAAAAACCATGAAAAATAGCAGACATGCATCTTTGAAAAGTAGCAGGTGCATTACACAAACCAAAAGGCATACGTCTATAGGCATAAGTTCCATATGGACAAGTAAAAGTAGTTTTTTCTTGATCTTCAAATTTAACAGCAATTTGAGAGAAACCAGAATAACCATCAAGAAAACAAAAGTGAGAATTCTTAGACAGTCCTTCAAGCATTTGATCAATAAAAGGCACAGGATAATGATCTTTTCGAGTAGCCTTATTAAGTTTCCTATAATCAATGCACATTCTATACCCTACAACTGTTCTTTGAGGAATGAGTTCATTATTATCATTAGCAACAACAGTCATACCTCCCTTTTTGGGAACACAATGAACAGGACTAACCCATCTACTATCATCAATAGGATAGATTATACCTGCATCAAGAAGCTTGAGTATCTCATTTCTTACCACATCCTTCATTTTTGGATTCAATCTTCGTTGATGATCAACAACGGGCTTCGCATCAGGCTCAAGATTAATTGTATGTTGACAAATAGATGGAGAAATCCCTTGAAGATCATCAAGAGTATATCCCAATGCAGCTCGATGTTTCCTAAGGACCTCCAATAATCGCTCCTCCTCTTTCACTGAAAGGTTAGAATTGATAATAATAGGATATATTTTCTTCTCGTCCAAATATATATATTTGAGAGTGTCTGGGAGAGCTTTTAATTCAAAAACAGGATCTCCCTTTGGAGGTGTCGGGGTCCCCAGAGACTCCACAGGTAGATCATGCTTTAGAATAGCCGGCTGTCTAAATAAGACTTCATCAATTTCCTCTCTTTCCTGCATAAACATATCATTCTCGTGCTCCTCCATATATTGCTGCAAAGGATCATTAGGAGGCACGGCAATAGAGGCAATTCTCTCAATAATAAGATCCTCATTAGGTAATTCTTTATCATAACGTTGTCTAGCAAATTTGGAAAAATTAAATTCATACGGCTCTCCAGCGAATTGAACAGAGACCTTTTCTTTCTTAAAATCTATAACAGCACTACAAGTATTTAAGAAAGGTCTACCAAATATGATAGGACTAAATTTATCTTTAACCGACCCCAAGACAAGGAAATCAGTTGGATATTTTACCTTACCACATAAGACTTCAACGTCTCTGACAATTCCCACCGGGTGGATGACATCTCTATTAGCCAATTTAATCTCCAAATCAATATCCTCAAGCTCACATGGCGCAATTTTGCACATTATTTCTTGATAAAGTGTATAAGGAATAGCACTTGCACTTGCAGCCATATCACATAATCCATAATAGAAATGATCACCTATCTTGACAGAGACAACAGGAGTACCAACAATTTTTGCACTTGTATCCTGTCTAACAATGTTAGTAGCAGCTTCACAAAAATAAATAGAACTTCCATCGACGTTCTCAGTTACAGGATCTTTAACCAAAGCTACTGGAGAGGCAATTTCAAGTTGTTCATCAGGTTCATAAGCTTTCCTTTCACTTTTATTAACCACACTAGCCACGATTGAGTGTTCTTTAATTTTCATAGGAAAGGGTGGTTTTTCAAAGTAAACAGCAGGTAAAACAGATTCAACTGTTTGAACAGGCACATCATCACTAGCAAGCACATCTGTTTTACAAACATCTTTAAATGGTTCATGATACTTATCCCATTTTTCTTTTGGAATATTAATATGGTCAGCAAAGGATTTACAAAGATCAACAACAATTTGAGAATCGAGCCCAAACTTAGTACTAAGCATATTAAAACGTTCAGTTTCCATGAAAGATTTAATGCAGTCATACTCATAATTTATACCTGATTCTTTACCTTTGTCGATCTCCCAATCTTCCGCATTGCGATAAATCCTTTCAATTAAATCCTTATCATAGCTTCTTTGTTTGTAAAGGATCTAAGAGAAGAGGCATCAAGCATATCCTTATCATAGCGAGGCAGCCTCGCATAAAAATTGTTAACAATTATATCATTAGGAAGCTTATTATTGGGGCATTTAAGCATTAAAGATTTCAACCTCCCCCAAGCTTGAGAGATGCTTTATCCTTCATGTGGCCAAAAGTTATAAATATAATTTCTATCTTGATGAATTTCATGAAGAGGATAAAATTTAGAATAAAAGAGAGACATAAGCTCTTTCCAATCCATCAAATGAGAATTATCCAGAAGCATATACCAATCCATAGCTTTATCCTTTAGTGATATTGAGAATAATTTCCTAATGATTACCTCTTTTGACATACCTGCAATCTTAAATAGCTCACACAGATCTTTAATATAAAGCAAATGATAACCTGGATGGATGGTTCCATCCCCTGCATAACGGTTACTCATAACATGATCAATAATTCCCATGGGTATTTTAAATGGATCAATTTCAGAGAGCGAAGGACTCTTATCCACCACAGGTGTGGTGTCAGAGTCACTCCCAAACAGCATATTAAGTGAAGAGTACTCCATAACGAAGCAAAGTAACAAGCAAAAATAAAAACAGCACTTACAATAAAAGAGTTCCTTACCAGTTCCACTTACCAATAGCGCTACACTCCCCGGCAACGGCGCCATAAAAGAGTCTTGATGACCCACAAGTATAGTGGATCTATCGTAGTCCTTTCGATAAGTAAGAGTGTCTAACCCAACGAGGAGCAGAAGGTATTGACAAGTAGTTTTCAGCAAGGTTTCACTGCAAGCACTAAAAGAGAAATGTTTTTGGATTTTTGATTTAAAGAACAAATGAAGAACAAGGAAATAAAAGAGTGCTACAATAATTGCAGCAAATAGCCCAATCCTTTTAAGCTCAAAGGACAGGCCGGTTGTGTTACTTATGAAGATTAAAACGTTCTCGAGGACACATGGGAGTTTCTGCCTAGCCAGTTTCATTGCACGCCGGTGATTAACCTTCAATGTTTTGATAAAGTGCTGTGTGGGTGGACCTAGGCTAATGCACCGCCCTTACTTGGACAAATACATACTTGTGATTAAACCCCTTGCAAGCATCCGCAACTACAAGAAAGTAATTAAGATAAAACCTAACCACAGCCTTAAACTCCGAGACCCTACGCTCCCTAGTACACTAGTTCACAAATTGGGGTTTAGGTTTCTGTCACTCCTGCAACCCTACCATAAGCAAACTAAATACACTATGCATTCCCCTAGGCCCTTTGAAAGGTGAAGTATCATGTAGTCGACGTTCACACGATACCACTAGAGGAATAACACCACAACATAAATCAAACCATTGAATATTACTCAACATTATGCAATTACTAGCAACTAGGCTTTCCCCATGTCCTCAAGAACCAAACGAACTACTCACAAGACATCATATAGATCATGACCAGAGGTTATATGAATAAGGGTAACAATCTGATTGTAAAGATAATTCACCGATAAAACTCTCAAGCATCAACTACAAGTGGTAATCAATACCCGGGATACGATTCCAATGAACTAATAACAAAACAATGACGATTGCTACAGCGGGATGAGATGGGAAGGTGACGGTGATGATGGTGCTGATGATGGAGATGGTGTTGATGATGATCCCGATGATGCTTGGCGTGATGGCGATGACGATGGCAGCGATTCCCCCCTCCGGGAGGGGAATTCCCCGGCAGATTTCTCCTTGCCGGAGCTCTTCTTCTCTCTGTCTGGTTTCCGCCTCGTGGAGGCGGCGGAAAAATTCCTCTTCGATACCCCCGATGTTTTTAGGTCATGGGTCAATAATACGCCGAAGGGGAGCCGGAGAGGGGCCACAGGGACCAGGGGTGGGCCACACCCGCGACCCTAGGTGGACCCGCGGCAGGGGGTTGCCCCTGCCCCCTGTTGCTCGTCTCTTCGCCCCCTTCTGGCTCCGTCACTTATTTCCCGAAGTATTACGCTCAGAATTTTCCTGGAATTTTTGGGGCTTTCGAAGTCAGGTGTCTTGACAGGTACTTTTCCAGCTGATTCCAGGCTCCGGCGGATGCATCTCCAATAATTGCCAAACATGCAAAATGGGATAAAATAACATAAGTATTGCATCATAATATGAAATATATCAATGAATAAAGATAAATTATGATGTAAAATAGTGATGCAAAATGGACGTATCAAGTAGCTACTGCTATGGACCCATAGTACAAGGGGAACTACTCACGCATCGTCCCGGAGGCGGCCATGGGGATGAAGAGGCCTCCGAGATCAATCTCCCCTCTGGCAGGGTGCCGGGAAGAGTTTTAGGACCCTTAATTATCAGGGTTGAAGATGGCGGCGGCTTCGGGAAGGTTTCTATGGAAAATTATCGCCGCCCTATTGTTTTTAGGGAAAAAGGGATTTCATAGGCGTGGAGGGATGTCGAGGGGACACCCTAGGGGCATGGGCGGGTCGCACCCGCGGGTCACCCTGGGCTGCGGCCCCAGGCCGCCCTTGGCCTGTGGGTGGCCCCTCAGGCTGCCCTTCGGACTCCATCTTCGTTTTGGATGTAAATATAATTCCCGTAAATTTTCAGCCAATTCCGAGGACTTTTCCCGAAGAAGATTTTTTGAAATACAAAACAACAACAAAACAGGAACTGGCACTAGGCATCATGTTAATAGGGTAGTACAATAAAATGCCTCAAAATGATAAATAAAAATGGTTGAAACATATAATAATGATATGATACAAGTATGGAACAATAAAAAATTATAGATACGTTTGACACATATCACCCATATCAAGCAAGGTCATTCTCACTCCTTCAGCTGATGAGTATGGAATCTGTGCCCATTTAAATTTTCCGAGAGCTGGCAAGAGACTCCATGTCTCATAAAATATAAATATAACCCACTACATCTCCTTCACACATATACCTGAGAAATCGGTAATATATGGCTAGTGGAACTAATGGAGACCCGGGAGTGACATCATTCCTCTAATTACACAGCCTCTCTCAAAACTCTAAAAGCTTTGTTTGTCATGGATGGCTGACGAGTTTCTCTACTAACCATTCGTTTACGAAAGCATATACCTCCCAAAATTGTTTTATTTCGTTTTTTAACTTAAAAATCTCTAGCACATGATTAATCCATGCTTCCGTCTGCGAAGAGCCTTTCTTTTACTTTTATGTTGAGTCAGTTTTCCTTTCTGCCTCTATCTTCACAAAACAAACATGTAGTATTGACCCTGGGTACTGTTGATTATATTCTATCTTTATGTCATATCATAATTTTTTGTGTTGACTTTATCCATGAGATAAGCATGTTGAAAGTTGAAGCATTGCTGAAACTTGCATCTTCCTTTGTGTTAGCTTCAAATACTCTTGACAAGGAAATTTATATCTTGAGAACTAACAAGTTATGTCAACCTTTATAGTTTTATGTTTCCAAAGTACTATTCATGAAAGGCTTTTACTTAGATGATGCAACTTGGTTACTCATTGTTTGCTTCATATCAACTATAGAAAATTGTTTTGGATCATTTTATCTCAGCTCATGTGATTTACATTACTATTTGATCAAGACTGTGTTGGTAGCATGTCACATCAAAAATTATTTTTGTTATCATTTACCTACACGACGACGAGCAAGAATTAAGCTTGGGATGCTGATACGTGTCTCACGTATTTATAATTTTTTATTGTTCCATGCTTGTTTTATACCATTGCTACATGTTCTTACTATGGTTTTATAGCATTTACTAGACTAACCTATTAACCCCATGCCCAGTGCCAGTTTCTGTTTATTTTGTCTGTGCATTATAGAAATGGCCCAAAAATGAAAGTGCTCGGAAAAATCTGAAAAAATTACAGAAATTCTAATTCGCCAGGAAACTCCGGGAGACAGAAGGAAAAGTCCAGGGGAGGCCCACAGACCCTAGAAATCCACTAGGCGTGGCCCAGGAGGGTCGCACCCACATCCCGTCTGTGGCCCTCGAGGCTCCTCTCCTAATGCCCTTTGGACTATATATTTGTCGTGACCTAAAACTGACGCCCCCGGAGGATTTTTCCAGAAACACAGCAGAGCTCCACCACCATCGAAAACCTTAGTTCGGGGGACAAAAGTTCCTATTCGGGCAACCTGCCGGGACGGGGATCGACCTTCGGAGCCATCTTCATCGATGTTGTTGCCTCCCATGATGATGCGGGAGTAGTCCCTCTTCGGGGCTGAGGGCTTGTGTACAAGTAGCTACATGGTTATCTCTCTCGCCCATGATGTGATCTTGATTGTGATCATGAGCTATGTTAATCTAGTTGATTCATATGATGTTCCCCTTCTTTATGTAATGGATATGATGTTGCTCAACTGATTATATCTAGTATAACTTCTGGAGTCGTGACAAGGACTCGATGGATAATAGGTTAGATGGATATTTATCATGAGTTTGTTCTTCTTGTTGGATTGAATAATTGAATTATGAGGTTTCATGATGCTTGTGTTTAGTATAATCTCCATGGTGCTAAGGTGACAGTGCGGGTGCCATGGATGTATTAGAAATAGAATATTCAAGAGATGTTTTGGTGTTTGTTGATACTATCTTTGGATGTACAAAGTAACAACGCGGGGTGTCCACAGATGTGGAATATGAACTTTAAGGTGTGCTTTTATAGCCCTACACAATTCTCATCCTGTTTTGATCCATAAAAGAATGATCTCCGAATAACGTCTACCATCATGCTTTTGGAGGAAATATCATGTGATTAATTATCTTAACAAAGTTGAGAGTGACCTCTAGTGAAAGTATGATCCCTAGGCCTTGTTTCTAAGCATTGAATTACCGTTTTTATGTACTTTTGTCACTTGTTTGCTTGCTGCCATTTTTATTTCAGAATACAAATACTTGTTTCTACCATCCATATTACTTGCCTTTAACATCTCTTCGCCGAACTAGTGCACCTATGCAACTGACAATTGTATTAGGTGTGTTGGGGACAGAGGAGACTTCTTGTATCTTAATTGCATGGTTGCTTGAGAGGGATACGTTCAACCTACACCTCCGTGTGTTTGATAAACCTTTTGTGATTTACTTAAGAGAATCTTGTTGCTGTTCTACAAACCTCTGTGGTTGGAGGCCTAACAGAGTCTATAAAATTAGAAGCGTGTAGTAGACATCACCCCGCATCACCCTTTACATCAATAACACCTCGGTTTGCAAACCTTTTTACTTTGTGTTTTGAGCATCATGGAATCTTTCATAGATTTAAGCTTATTTTCTTATTTTTTATGTTATGTTGCAGCTCTAAATTTGTTTTAAGACCACCATTAATAAGTAATAAAAGAAATATCTACTAAAAGAAAAAGAAAAATGTCATAGGATGCACCAAAAGAGAAGAGAAAGAGATAAATAGCTACATGTTAAAATATGATCACTTTTACTTTCTCTGTGATGTTTATATTGTGGCAGATAGCATTAAAAGAGTGTCATATTCAGTATTATCTTTCACTTTCATCATGATTTTAGAATAGTAATTGATCTTGTACTACAAGAACTGGATTGTACTTGTGGCACTATTGCAAGCTCTCTAATTGGTTAACTTTCTCTCTTTGCTAGTCTTTCGGGGCTTGTGCATTCAAATCTCTTAAGACAAGTTGAATGATCTTTAAAGAGACAATCACGTGGTCGAACTAACAAATGTTTCTTTTGATAAATATCGTTTATGCACGGAAACTCTGAATGGAGCCCGAACACCAGGGAGGACGTTATTTTGAAAATTTTGAAAACTCGATTTCAAGTTCTAAAATATTCCAAAAAAATACCTGGGTGTAGTCAACTATGTACACTATGAGCGTGCAAATTTTCAATGTGAAATACCTCGTACTATGGGTTCAGCAAAAAAGATAAATCGGATAATTTTTAGAAGATTCGAAATTTCCACTGTTCACGCCCCGAGGTCTACACATTTGTCATTTTTGTTGAGGCTAGAATATATATTGTTTAGCATTGAAAATTTACACACAGATGGAATAATCATTGCCCACATCCTGGTATTTCTGTTTGAATCTTTTTGAAGCTTTAAATTTGATTTTTCAGAGCCCGGGAGTCATTTCGCCTCACTCATTTATGCATGCCTACATAGCCGAAAACAAGTTAGAGACCGACACAAGCCCAAGAACATAATCTCTGTCTGTCGGACATGATGTTTTGGCTCACGGGTGCAAATGAACCCGTTGTGGAAAATGCATTTTTTAATGCATTTCAAAATGTCAAAAAAATCAAACAAAAAATTCGGGTGTTCATATGAAAAATGTCTATCTGTACAAAAAAGTTTTCGCATCGAAAAAATATTTTGTGTGTCTGGTATAAAAAAGACAAAACAATGTTACATACAAAGTCATTTTGGAACGCCGGAGATTGTCTTTTTTACACCGGCCACAAAAAATGTCTTTTCATCCCGATGTTTTTTTGTACGAACATAGAATGTTCATATGTACATGCGAATTTTTTGTTTGAATTTTATTGACATTTTAAAATTCGTTTTTTGGGTTTTTTAGATAGTAGGTGTAGATGCACCTATGAGCCAAAGTGGATTTCCCCTGTCTCAAGGCCTTTGGAACTATTTCATGTGGACCTCCGTACATATTATAGGCTTTGTGGTGGTACATATAGTTAATAGTTTAGTACAAGTTGATGATTATTCTTGTTTTGTTCTTTTTGAAGTATATAAGAGTGAAACACATGGGATCTTCGAGGCATTTGCAATGAAGGCACACCAATAATTTGACTTAAACATAAGAAGTCAGAATGGAACCGCGTTTAAGAACACGAATGCTCGAGAATTCATTTTTTGAAGGGACTGGGCATGAGTTTGCAATTCCACACCCCTCAATAAAATGGAGTGGTGGAAAGGAAGAACCACATACTCATAAAGATGGCAAAAGACAATGATGAACGAATACAAAACACCCTATGCTTTTTGGGTCGAAGCCATCAGACACCGCCTACCACGTGTCAAACAGATTATAGTAGGGGACTTAAATACCTGACGGCCATACATAATGTCAAATCATAACACAACTGGCAACCGTATAATAGCTAAATGACTTATCTGAATATGATGCTCCTCAATAAAATCCTACGCAAGTATTTCTGATCACATTTAACAGAGCCTATTGAGACGAGCAATTGAGCACCACAAATAAAAGGACAGACAGAAAGGGAGAAATAAGAAGAGTAAGATATAAAAATAAAAAAGGTTATGCAAAATTTGAGATCACGGTAAATCACAGGCGCATCCTTTTCATGTAAAGACAGTATTCTTTTCCTTTCTTTCCTAAAACAAGGATAAACCATGTGATGTATAAAACAGACGACAACCTATTTCTTTTCTGGGCACAGCAGGCGCACAACTATGTGCCTCCAGCACCATACATGCTTTTTTGCATTCTGTATTCCTTCTGGAAAACGAGGAAGAAAACTCTCAAACCTCTCCACAGCAGGGAAAAATATCAGTCTACTCATGAAAGCTCCCCACAAGCTGAACGGAAAAAAATCTCGATTTGTTAAGCTAGACAATCATCCCATGACAGATGTCAATGTTGCCGAAACTCATCATGTTACAAGCTCGATTCCCAAAAGTTCTCAGCACGATGACAGCACCAGAAACTTTGTTTGATAAGTTCTATCATTAGCACCTACATTCCTCAAGCTTCCGCTGCAGCCTCACATTGTGCTTTAACTACAAAATAGTTGGAAGGTATGTCACAACAAATGGTAGCTACAAATGGTAAAATAAAACAACTATGATCATTCCTGATGTGGACAACCACAAAACTTAAACGATGTACACTACCACGTAAAGATATTCATACGTTATCAGAACATCAACTGGCTCCCCATTCTTAGAGTTTTATTTTAAAAAACTTGGACTTCAACTTCAGCGTCAACTGATAACAGTCTCTTTTGCTAAATCCCGTAAATCACGCCTTGTCAGAAGTACATTAATGATGACACTCAATACTTGCATGGCAAACTATACCATCAAATCATTTTGCTGATATAGCAAGCCACATTAAATTGGTTTACAGAAGAACTAAAGCTGCCATGGAAGTTTGGGGGCTGTTAGGTGAAACTGAAGAATGGACCCAAAATCTATGAGTACCTATTGGAGACTAGTGAATTTAATAAAAGAAAAAACCTAAACATGTGACTTGTGTTTTGAAAGCCAAATAATGTTGATGAACTAGAATAAGAAGCATCACAAAACTTACACAATCAGCAATCTCTTCCTGTTTCAGAGGTGGAACTATCTCGTCTTCTTTCCAGCCAAGAGATTTCAGGAAAGCCATTTCTTCTGGACTTGGTTCATCTTCACTAGGATATGGTTCCTCTTCCCTGGCCACAATGGGCTCAAACAACAAACGGGCATCGTCATAGCTGGAGTCTGACTTTGTCGAACCATTATCTATAGCTGCGGGCATAATGGACACATCAGCTTCAGCCTTGTTTGCCTGAGGCACCATAGATACAACTTTAGCACCACCAAAATCTGATGAAGAGTTGGGTCCCTCGTTGTCAGCAGCAACCTCATGCAACCCCTCATAAAAAACATCATGGGTTTTCAAAGATGGCTTGATTTCCTCATTATCAGAGAGGTATCGCTGAGATCCATCACAAGAATTTGCATCCTCACAGGAATTACTTCCAGTTTCGATACATTTGTTTCCAGCCTCAAACAAGGACAAACCAATAGAAGAGTTCTTCTGCTCATCGATTAAGCTAGATGAGGACTCTATACCAGTGCCATTTAAAGACTTGCTCCGCAGCAACTCAAAGAATTTATGCTTCTCTTTTGCAATTGATTTTCTCTCACCAAACGAACCTTGTTGTAGATGTACAGGGAGGCCACTTGTGACACCTTTAAGCTTCTGGTTGACAATGGGCTTTTTCAGTGGTTCTATTGAAGAAGATCGACCTAGAATGGGGCTCACAGGATTGCTAGTGCAGGCAGTATTTGAAGCACCACTCTGCTCACGGGTCAGGACTTGAAAGCATCCTGATTGAGATGGCTTGACAAGCTCAGATTTGACTGGAGTACGAACAGAGTTGCTAGAGGGCTGTGCTGATAGTTGTGGTGCAGCCTTGATAGCACCATTAGGATCCCCAGCTCTTGCACCTTTAATTTTAAACTTATCTGACAAACTAGATACCTGCAAAGTATTATGAATGAATTAGTGCAAACCAAAGTGTTTTTTTTTTTTCAGTACAAGACAGCCACTCTATCAATAAGTGGAACAGAAATACAGCAAAGAGAAACACATTCAAGTTTGAAAATATCTGCATCCTGGTAAGGAGAGAAAAAAACATTTTCAAGCAAAAAATAAATGCAACATACGACAAATATGCAGGCATGCCTCAAAAGATGTTTAACATAGTTAGCATATCCGGAAGAAATAAAAAAACTTATAGAATAAGCCACTGCAATGCCAAACTAAGACAAAAATGCTCTACAGATAACCAGTAATATTGACAAACTAATCTAGAATGGAAAGGTACATCTTTTAATACAATTTTTTGTTTGTCCCACCAAAATACTAATAATATACTTCTGACTTAATCTACGGTCAGGAAAAAATACAAGTAATCTACATGCACAGTAATCCTAACAGTTCCTTTCAGGTGTTAACGAACCAAACAAATAAGAGAAGTTACAAAGTTCACACTACCAGTGAAGTGTTCCATCACAACAAACAGATTCTATGTAATGGAAATTTTATCTGCTCTAAGCTTTTTAAATTGTTAGTCAAATACTCAAATGGGCAAAGCACCAACTTTGATCAAAATGATTCATAACATAATGCTACAAAAATACAGGTTTCTGACCTAAGAGTGACTTTTGAAACACTATACCTTGTAAACAGGTTCAGGTCCAAACTGCAGAGTTTAAATAATGGATGTAGGAAATATGCGAGATGATAGATTTTTTAAACAGACAAGGCATGTTTTTCAATCTCCAACACATATGTTCAAACTATCAACCAACCAGTTATCCATACTCTGAACACATCGCATTGCACTTACATAAATATTATGCTACAGAGACACCGCAGTCATTAGCAATGCTCAGATAACTGACAACCATGGTTTTTAAGGCGTCCGCCTTAGGGCATTTAGGCGATGCTTAGGATATAAGGCGCCCTGGCAGTGCCTTGGAAATTTGCCCGCTTTAGGCGCCCGCTTAGGCGTCAGAGCGAGGGTAGAATGCCTTACCGCCTTAAAAACCATGCTGCCAACATCTGTTTCGTCGATACTTGCAGTTTGCAAAGAACACAAAGCAATTGAACCAAACTATATGGCCATATCTGCTAATTATTTCGAATATGATCAGTACTAATATGTACAGTTTAGGATCAGATAGTTTTAAGGGGCATTGGTGAAGCAGATTCCTTCGTAAAACAAAATTATGCTATTCGCTTGATTCACTAACATTCAAATTCATATAGTGTTAGGATCTAATTTCTTGGTTCCTAGCTGTACTACTATCTAATTACACAAGACAGAGAAAGTTGAACAAATTACATTTGTGATGATTTTTGCTGTCTTTAGAAAGCCAAATAACACAACCATGGTAACCACAGAAGACACAAACAAGAAATCAGAAGTATCAATCTCGCTGAAAAGGAAATAAACACGGTGCATACAGATATTTTGTTTGATGAAGGCGTCAAAGGTCTTAGAATACACTGCCTCATAGTTCTTTCTTCAATCTTCTGAATATCAATCGATAGCTGGAAAAAATATAGCACACGAAACACAAGTTAGACCAAGCGTCTGGTACAGAACATGCTATATACCAAAGAGGAAAAATAACACATATATCATATTCATTATTCATTACACTACCTGGGGTGCGGTGGAAATTTGTAACGGTGTTTGCATTACTGTTTCAGCCATGCTTAATGCAGCCCCGCAGTTCGACACTTCAAGCTGCCTACTGGAACCAGCACGTGATAAAACAGAAGAAACATGGTTATTGCTTGGCTCACTAAGTCCAGGAACTTCTGCTAGCACCGAGTTCCAGCCATCAGGCGCAGTAACCAATGGTATGCTCTGAATTGGGGTGCTTAATTCCAGGAGATGGAACTCTACCCATTTCATGCTTTCCATTGTTGTCCTCAGAACAAAGGTGTGGAAATTCTCGCTCAAAGGAGACACCACCAGCATCTTTTCTAGATAGACTACCACTGTCCAAACTTATCCCAGCTGCCTGGGTCATCGTGTCCAGCTTTGGACGAATACGATTAAGCCTATCGCTTTCAGGTCTGCATGAGCTAAAGGACCCGAAGCCATCATGCAAGGGGTCATCTGGAAGACCCAACCTACTCTCCCGATCACAGAAATCGGAGTCTTTTTCACAACCCCTGTCTCTGTTGCTCCTTCCAAAACTGGCATAGCCTCTTGACTTCACTGTATCATCCCGGTCGAGCCGTCTGGACACACTTCGACCAGAGCCCCTGCGTGAAGAGGCTTGTTGGGAGTTCCGTTCACGATCGCGGACTGATGATCGGTTTCTTGATGAAGCACCCCTGTCTTGGTCATCTAAGACATTCAAACAACACCTTAGCAAAATATATTAAACTTTGCAAGCTCAAAAGAACATTCAATACAAATAGGTCCATATATGATGAGCTAAACGATGCCACAATACACCAAACCAACCAAAAAGGCATTGAAAACAACAATAATTAGCAAATGAACAATGTGACGTTGATTCTCAATAACTGCAGAGTGCAAGAACAACAAAGTTTACAAGTATTAATGCTATAGCATAGAATAAAATACTGCAGTATTAATGCAATATGCACTAGAACGGTCGCTATCTCACATGAAGGCTACCTAATAGTACTCACTACTCATATCACAACAAGCAAAAAATAAGTAAAGTAAGGAAAATAATTCTAAACTACTCTCTCTCCGGCAAGCTATTTGTATCTACAAGAGTACGCAGCCATGCAAGCCTCTATGCCTTACATCCACAATTTCCCTTTGTCACGCACATGGGCAGCTAAGGCGTCACTCTTGCACAGATGAAGCTTGGGACTTTGTCCTTGGATCCTTACAGCAGACCATGTCTAGTGCACACAGTTAACTCCCAGCTCCTCTCCTCCGAAGGGGTTCCAATCTACAACCCAAGGCTGTCTCCAAGCCAAAGTGAGTAATGTGAAATGGTGTCTTGGACCCCGTGGTCATGAACTTTTTATTGCAGCATTTGTGTGATCGCATGCAGTGAGATTGAAGAAACATAGTGAAGTGAAGAATAAGTTTAGTTAATTATGCATTTACTTTTTAATACTTTTAAAAAAAATCATGCACTATTTGCTTAGTTTATACATGCTAGTTAGCTAACAAAACAGGTTATCTTTACTATTAAGGTTGGATAGGTGCCTAGCACTGTCACACATGACACAAATTATGCGAAGAATACGACCACACTAACTATCAGCTACTGCTTTGTAAGAAAGACTGAACCGTGTTTGCTTCTTATCCCATATACTATTGCTTCTGATCTAATATGGCTCTACTTTTACTAGTACACTAGAAAGAACAATTACCATAGCAAGCTCAGTGAACATGCATGTTTCACCGTATCAAGAAAAGAAAATTAACTATTGCTAAGAATGTTTTGCCTGCGCCATTCTGAATCTAGCGGTAGCACTTTGCCTATAGTTGCATACAGAAAAGGGCACACATCCTACTATCAATTGCCAAACATGCAGATACAGTCAACCATGTAACAAAGATCCACAAAAACATAGGGCCTGAGAATAGTCTCAATATATCCACTATACATCGTGCTTCTCCAAGCCATTCTTGATAGGTGGTTCTGCCTAATCCTGCCGTACTCCCTAGCATATTTAGCACTACAATGACTGCTGAAGCATGCAACATGGCTAAATAACAGGAACAAAGTTTCTGGACGCACTCCAGGACAATAGCCCAATAACTTCCATTAAAACGTCTGCTGATAAAATACATCAAATTCGGAACACTTAATGCAGTTGGTATGTAAACTGATAACCATTAGTTTAAGCACCGACCGCTGGTGTATGCAATGTCTCTGAAGCAAGATTCATTAATGATTACCACAAGTCCACGATTACTCATTTATAATGTGACATGTTACAGTGGCTCCATGGTCCATGCAACGTACTAAATAAAGCGCTTCACAATACAAGCACTGCCCTTAAATCAGACTAATGACAATACTGGTGATAGGGAGATTGAAGAATGATCATTGATATAAGGAGAATGGTGAGCTTGCAGGCAGAAATTGCATACAAGATGAAGTGCAGTAACTTTGTCGTGCATATAAATAAATAAAATCACTAAGCATAAATAAGTCTAAGCGCTGATAACAGCTGCTCTAAGATTGTCCAATGTCACTAGAAACTGATACGGATCCTATAATAACGATTAATCTCGCATACATTCTATAAACAGCGCTAGCCGCTAACCATTATATGCACCAAAATGGCAAACTGGAAATGAAAGGCAGCTCACCTGCACGGGGCGAAGTTCCTGGCCGGAGACCTGTGGTGGCCACTGTGGGTGTGGCAATCCCCCGCACCAGCCATTCTGGCTTCAACGAGGGCTCACCTCGGTCCATGCCAGTTGGCTCCGATCACCATCGACGCCACCCAGCAGTAGGATCCAGTCCGGCACAACAATGAAACACCACCACCACCACTACCTTCCACTCATCGCCAATCCCTCGAGGTGGTGCCACTGCCAACACGATTCAACGGCGCATCCGCACCAAGCCACCAAACCTCCCACTCGGGGGAAGACGAGACCACCAAACCCTAGGTCCCCAGCAGCCAAACCCTAACCCCCTCGCAGCACAATCTCTCTCGGACACACGTGCCCCCAAACAAAACAGACTCGGGAGGAAAAAATCGCTCCCCTCCTCCTCCTCCTCTGTATAGCTATCCGTACCACGCAGCCGCGACAAGATTGACCAAGCAGAAAGCCGGCCGCTCGGGATTGAGGGCCGCGGCGGGCGACCAGCGAGTCAGCGACCACTCCGCGTACGGCGCCTGGATTTCTCGATGGGTCTGGCCGGGAAATCTGCGGAAGGCGGCGGCGGCGGCGGCGGCGTTGGAGAGATTGGGAAAATTCGCGGTGATTCGTGGGATTCGGGGAAGCTCTTGGGAAGGGATTCGGAGCGCCGAATTTTTTGAGAGGATTTATTTTCTCTTCCTCGGAATTTTCTGTGGGTTTGTGAATTCCGTGGGGAGTGTGTGGGTGTGTGTGGTGTGTGTGTTTCTTCTTTCGTGTTGGCAGGAGGGAGAGAAACCCTATGCAAACTATGACTTTCAGCGCCTTCCTCGCTCTTCCCTTTCTTGGATGACGGTTGATTTCCTATCTAGCTTCACTTGCCTTCCATTTCTTTCTTTTTATTTCACACAGAAAATTATCACTTTTGTTTTTTTGCGGGGAAGAAAATTATATCACGCCAGTCATATTTATAAGTTTCTACAACAATGAAAAACTGTTTATTAGAAGTCACAGTGGACATACATATTTTACTAGGCTATGTTACTACCTACATAGTGAGTAGTAACATATGTATGGTGTCATGCAAAGCTATACTCCCTCCGTCCTCAAATAAGTGTACGTTTAGATATGTCTTAAGTCAAACTTTATTAAGTTTGATCACTTTTTCTAGAAAAATGTAACAACATTTATAACACTAAATTAATATCGCTAAATACATATACTAATTTGATGTCACATGTGTTGCTATTCTTATGTAAAATATTGATTAAATTTGAAAATGTTTGACTTCCCAGAAAGGAAAACGTACACTTACTCACGGACGGAGGGAGTATTTATTAGATTGTAGCCTCATACTATCTTGTGATGTGTGATGTTACGGTAACTAGCTATGTTTACTTTATTTTTCTCTCTCATTATTAATTAGTTATCACGTCATCTTTTTTACTTATGTGGCATGCATGTTACTATCTAAGTTATTCTCACCGTGAATAGTTTTAATGTAAACACAGGTATATGAGCACGTACAATCTTCGGACGGCCTTTTAAATAAATCTAATACAGAATTTGAAGTTTTAAAATTCTGATAAAAATTCCATATGTATAAAATGTTGTATTCTACCGACGTGTATACTATCAACTTGAAATATCTTGTATTTTTTATTGCGTATTATTTTGAGTTGAGATGTTGCACGTTGAATGCATCATTGTCTAAAATCTAGATTTTTTTGAAACTTCTGAAACTAAACAAATCGATTTCAGAAATTTCAAAAAATAAAAGACCACCATGAAGTTCGGGCTCCATTTGTGGTTTCTGTAAGTACATAGTCCGCCATAATAGATAATTATCTATGGGATTTTTGTAACAAAAATACCTACACCAGAGGTCAAATCGGTTTAGGACTGTGAACAACTAAATAAGAATTAGGACCATTGCTACGCAAGTTGAAATAATTAGGCCTCGGATTAGCTTTCCAACATGCTTGAGTTCGTCGAAATCAAATTTCATTTGTAAAAATTATTGCTGTTTTGGCCTCTCTTATTTCAACAATTTTCTCTAGGTCCGATTATACCAAATAGAGATCCGGTAGTACCGCTCCGCTCAGAGCGGCACTGCTAGACCCCTCCCAGTCACAGTACCACCGCCTAGTAGTGGCTCCACTCCAGGAGTGGTACTATCACTGGTAGTACTGGGCTACTACCGGAAGGGGCCAAATCCCCATTGCATAGGTTGTGGCACTAGCTCGGCACTGGACTGGTAGTACCTCATATTTAATTCTCAAAATGTTCGAATTAAATGTTAGGTAGTATCGATCATCAGGTAGTACCTCACTTGGGTGCTCCGGGTGTGGAACGGTAGTGTCGCTCGTGTACTTACCGTTATACACTAAATTACCACAGGAGGACCCTGGGCGGTAGTACTGATTGCCCGTGCGGTACTACCGGCCAGTGCAAAATTATAACGGTTGAATTTCAGGGAAACCTATTTATGGGATCGTTTTCTCCAATGGTTTACTGACCCTTTTAGCAAGTTTCCCTCATCATTGCTGACCTTTTTTGAACTTGTCTTCTCTCAATCCCTCTCACGATTGTTGCATTTATTTGAGGAAAAAGAGAGAGGAGATCTAGATATATTTCCACAAATACATATCTTTTTTAGTGAGGGGAAACATTTGGATCTAGATTTTGTAGTGATTTCGTGTTCTCCTTCTTTGTTTTTTCTTCCATATTTTTTCATAACATTATTTATTTTGGTGGGATTTAGGAGAGAAGGATTTGAGCATTTTTTGTGTTGTCATCACTGCATTTGGTATGTAAGAAGTGGTTGATTTTTTGTCCTTTTGTTTTTATATGTTTTCGGTTTCTTTCTTAGATTTTATGATATTTTTTTGCAGTAAGTTAACATCATTTTAACCACACAATCATTTATCCTCAATTGCACGAAAAGTTATCTTGAACCTATGAATATTTATTTTGGTCGTTATGAAAAAATAATTCGAACCATTTTCTAAAGGAGCAAAAAAGTTTTTAGGAATAGACGAATTTTTTTTGAGGGGAAATAGACGAATTTTGTGATTTCTATAAAATGAAAGTAGAAAACCGTATCTGTTAATGGGCCGGGCCAAATGTGGCCCAAGTAGAAGCGCCCACGATTCCACGAATGGCCACACGATACTACTCCAGAAAGGACAATTTTAGAATGGCCAGTCCGGGCCGAGGTGGATTGCCCCACCTCAGGGCATGATCAAGGTTAATGTGGATGCGGCGGTCGGGAAGAACTCTGGAAGAGGAGCCGTTGCGGCGGTTTGCACGAAGCGACAATGGCGTGTTTCTAGGTGCATCGGCGATCACCTTCCCGGGCCAAAAGGACGCAGAGACCTTGGAAGCGCTCGCGTGCCGTGAAGCGGTGGCGCTGGCGACAGACATCCATGCGAGGAGCGTTCGGGTCGCTAGCGACTGTATGACGTGGTCAAGAACTTGGAAGAAGGAACTATGGAGTGTAGGCCCAAGTTATCAAGGAAATTCGGGCAGCTAGGACTGGTTTCGACGAGCTCTCCTTCTGCCATGAACGACGATGCTCCAATATGGAGGCGCATAACCTGGCTAGGAGTGTAGTTCAGGATGAACAAGGTCGTAGAGTTTGGTTCCTCAACCCGCCTGAGGGCCTTTGTATCCCTGCTATTATTGAATTTTAAATAAAGGGGCGGTGATTCTCAAAAAAAAAAAAAAAAGGACAATTTTAGCATCCAGCTTCCAGCCCAGAGCCTAATTCTAAAAAGGTCCCTGCATCCGACGGATCACTGCCAAAAGAATCCAGAGAGAACGACAATCCTATTTCTTTGATCTTCTCCCCCTGTCGCCGCGGCGGCTGTTCCGACTCCAACGACATTAATCGGAACCCTCTCCGACGAAGGCGTCCCCATGCCCATCTTCCACTGAACCACACCACGTAGGAGGAGCTATTCTCTCGTAGATATCGCGCCCCTCATCTGCTCTGCTGGACTGCTGCGGACTGGAGAACTGGAGATCCATTGGGATTGGATTGAGATCTTTCGTTGGTGACGAACCCTAACTTACTTAAATTGTTCTGAGATTTTTTTTTTGGTGTTTTATTTTTTTTATGATTAATCTAATCTAAACCCTCCTAAATCCTAATGGACGAATATTGGGTACTCCAACCCATCTAGTCTACTGGCTGCGTTCTTGTGTTTGCTGCGTGGTGTAGTAGTAATAGCAGTTTGTTTTTCTCCAATTTTTGGGGCTCAACTGATTCCTCACGCCCCATCTTAGGTCCACCCTTAACTTCAACCGGCCTCCTTTTGGGCCAAGTTTGGACAAGTCCAATGTATCTTACATATTTTAACTGCTCTTCGTTCTCTCTCAGTTTGTATTGTCTGCAGTAAACATGATATACACATATAGTGCTATAGCCTATTATCAAGATGCAAGCTTGTAATTACTGTTTGTCTGTTGCATATGTAATGTCGGTATTTGTGGTCGAGTGTCCTATTGATGTGGTTGTTTTTTGCATCAACGACATATTGTCATGCCCACACTGTACATATATGCGTCAGGCTCATGCAACCCCTGCTCACACTGCCAACTAAGATGGATTCCTGGATCCGTCACTGGAGATAGGATCATTCTACCTAAATGATGCTTGGCTAGTTAATACGGTTTGTTTCATAATTAATGTACATTAAATAAGAGTTTCCCTTAAGATGGGAGAATGCAAATATCTGATCACAAAGCAGCTAAGCCTGCAAATATCTGCAAACATCATTCTTTGAGTTACTTCAGCTACCGTCGAGCTTGGCCTTTGGGCCGCCTCAACATTTTATTATGTGATTTGTTTCTACTATTCCTAGACCTCTCCTGGTTGCAGGGAGTTCCTACCTGATACATTCCCTTGGGTTTTATGATTAGAGTAATGAATGAGTCGAAGAAACCCAACTCGTAGTGAAAATCCCATAAAATAAATTACATTATAAACATGTATGCAAATCCATGGAAAAGAATGGTGAGATAGGGATATTTTACCCTCGTTGTCCAACATAAATTTCATCTTTTGTGTCTTGTGTTGATCTGCCTGCGAACTTTTGGTGTAGACGCATTTTGAGATTCATGCACGTGCCGTTTAGTGTATTCCCTATATAGTGACCACTGACCAACATAAAAACCAAGCTGTTATAATAGTTTGCTAATCACATATTAGGCTTTAGATCTAAAGTTGTATTTTATAACCGGCTGTGCTCTTTCTTTGTCAAAGACTCCCTCTCTCTATCTCTATATTTAGCATTTGATTAGTTGAATTTGGGTAATTAACTCTTAGTTGTTTTCTATATTCAGATGCTTTAATTTTTGTGTACCATCCAATTGGAGAAATTAGGACAGTATCTAATGCAAGATCTGTGTATATTAATTCTTTCAAAGTCTTACTATATCATATCTAACTTATCCTGTTTTTATGAGATTGTTTGCTACGTTTAACCGTGAAATTGGACTATCTGTTTATCTTTGCTGACTTAGTTCCATCCAATTTGGTTGAAATTAGAACAGTTTTTAATTTGTCATTTATGTATATTGAAATGTTGAAGGACAGGCCTGGCGCAGTGGTGAAGTACTCCCCACTTGTGCCAAGAGGTCCTGGGTTCGACTCAGCCTCTCTGCATTGCGCTTTGCAGGGGTAAGGCTTGACTCGTATAATCCTTCCCCAGACCCCACCTGGCGGGGGAGCTTCTAGCACTGGGTCTGTCCTTTATGTATATTGAAATTTTAATAGCAGGCACGGGCAGTTCTTACAGAGTTTTACTAAACCATATCGAATGTGACCTTGTGTGAAATTGTTTGATATGCTCTGCTGAGAAATTAGACAATCTGTCTATATCGTTTATTCTCAGAAACATGCTTTACTGTTTTCGTTTTACTACATCTATCTTGTACTGAGTCTCTGGCACTTGCATGTTCCATAACTATTGATCTGCATTAATTCTCGGTTTTGATGATTTTTTCGAACTTAAGGCTTTATTGTTTTTGCCACAATCGTTTGCATCTTTCTTCTGATTATGCAACTATTGCATATTGCAAGTGTCAGACTAGTTCAAACATTTCCAGGCTTCTTCACTAGTAAAAGTGGTGAAAGTACATAAAACATCCATGACCTACATGCTCAAACTCTTGAAACTTACTTTTCATTTGCCATGCCAAGCACACAATGTATGTGAAATTTAGCTTGTACAGATATGGTAGGGTCACATGATCTTGGAGTATGGAGATGATGAGCTAAGCAAAAATATACAGAATGAACCCAGAAGATTGTAAAATAGTTCATTTTCCTTCTTTGATATACAAACACTATAGGTCATGGAAAAAATTGAGTGCAGCTTCATTTGTTGTTGTTGTGATTTTCATAGCAAACTAGTACCAATCAGTGTTGCGTGTTGCCATAGAAATAAATTGATAAATGCAATTTTCTTGTTATCATGACCTGTAACTGAAAATATATGTACTTTTATGCCATTATTCTAGATCCAATTTCCCAGTTTTGTGAAGAATGGCAAGAACTCCAAGAGACCGTAACCTATCGAGTCGGCGACTTAGGGCATCTCCTTTTACTGTACCCCCCTACTACAAGAAAGCAAAAAAGGCAGCGAAGCAAAATGAGATGCAATTAACCTCAGAGGAAAAGGACTGGACACATGCCACTTGCCCAATATGCTTGGAGCGTCCACATGATGCTGTTCTCCTCCTGTGCTCTTGCCACAATAAAGGTTGTCGACCGTACATGTGTGGTACGAACTGTTACCAGTCTAATTGTCTCGAACAGTTTAAAAATGCTTATATGCAGGAGAAACCGGCACATGAAGTGTCAACTGCAGTTGCAGCTGCTAGCAAGAGACCAAAGGATATGGAGCTTGCATGCCCTATCTGCCGTGGAGAAGTGAAAGGGTGGACGCTGGTTGAACCAGCCCGACAATTTCTCAACCGCAAGAGGAGAAGTTGCATCCATGAGGATTGCTCGTTCATTGGATCGTATAAGAAACTCTGCAAGCATGTGAAGGCCAAACACCCTTCATCCAAACCTCGTGAAGTTGACCCCGCACGTTTAGCTGAGTGGAAGAAGCTTGAAAGTCAAAAGGAGAGGCAGGATGCAATCAGCATAGTCACAGGCTTGAATCCGGGATCTATTATTAGGGGGGACTACCTTATTGATCCCAATAGTGGCAGCAGCGACATTGATATGGAAAGCTCTGATTGGACTGACAGTTCTGACTCTTGCTCATTTTCTGATGGTGGTGATATTACATTCTATGAAGGTGCTGGTATCAGATCATTACGAAGAGCACTTCGCAGAGCTTATAGGAGAAATGGGGCAATAGCTAGGCAAAATGCCTCAAATGTGTCAGTTGGTAATTCTGGCATTCGGCGTAGTGGTTTAACCAACCGTAGAAGGCTGTGGGCTGGTTCTGCTCGAAGAAGAGCAAGATGATCTACAGATGACAGCTGAGATGTGGGAGCATTCCGTGCTTGCACACACTATTCATCTCCCAGGAAGCAGAGATCAGTATCATTATTATGAGAGCTGTTCTGGTGGCACCAATATTCATGGCTTTGCTTTAGTTTATTTATTTTCTGGTCTGGTCATAGAGGGTGAGGTTTAATGGAGTTTTTTTGTGATTTGTTGGACCATCTTCCTTTTCTCTGATGAATGCACTGCTAGCTAGATTTGTGAATTACCTTTCTTTTATTATCAAACTAAATTAGAAGCAGGGTATCAAAAGGATGGTTTATATTGTGCTAGAAAAACACAATCCATCTCCTGGTCACTTCTGTTAAAGTTTAAGTCAGACAGTTATATATCATATGTTTCCAGCTGTCCGGTCGCATGTATCACTCGACTTGAACTTTGAGGTTTCGAGCCGTCAGGTGGTCTTGAAACTCATCGTGTACTGATTCGCGGTTCTGTTAATCCGACTTGTTAGAGTTGATGGCAACTTCGCAGGTAAGTCTGCCAGTAATTGGTATTCCATCCCATATCACTCTCATCATGTCCAATTTGCATCATGAGCTAGGCAGGATGTCAAGAAGCCAAATACGAACACGGGTGCATCTAGAACATGGTAACTTAACTATCTGTGTTCAGTTTACACCCTTCAGAGGGTGGCAAATCTGCATGGTACTCGACGGTACATGACAGTAGCACGAACAGAGGCAAGAGCTGTAAGGATCATCATATACACACACAGAGATAGCCGCGCTCATGATATACCGATGGTCTTCCCGAGCAGCCACATCACTAGCGAGAACTCGATCATGAAGAGAGCGTGTAGCCAGGTCCGGTCGACGACGAAGCCGAACACCGTGATGCCGGCGTGGTTGTTCTCCAGGTAGGTCACTGAAAACGCCATGATCAGCTACAGTGTCTGAGTACGGCGAAATCATATGGTAGGAACGATAAGATGCATGGACCATGGTGGGTGCGTGCCGTGCTCTCACCTAGCGCCTGCCTCTTCTGGTAGGAGATGTGTGTGGCCTGGAAAGACGTGAACTTGGAGGTGTCGAGGCTGTCCTCGCTCGGGGACATCTCGTCGTCGTCGGACTCGCCTGAGGACGTGTTCAGGGGTCCCTGCTGCTGCTGCTGCTGCTGCTGCTGCAGGCACGCCTTGCCGGGCGTCCTGGGATTCTCCTGGTCACAGTCCATGGTGTTGATGGTGGCGTCGGCGTGCCACGCTGCGGCGATGCTGGTGATCGCCTGCGTCTTGTGCGTGATCTTGGCCGCGCTGTGCAGGCAGATGAGCAGGCCGGCCACGAGGCTCAGGGAGCAGAGCTGCAGAAAACGGACGCACGAGAGAGATTGAGTACATACGTCGGTAGGACATGAGTAGCACCGGGGGAAGGGAGCGCGTTCGTCACTTACCGCGAGCTCGCCGGCGGTGGCGATGTTGACCTGCGCATGGGGCCTGGTGGCGCCGAGAAGCGCGGCAAACTGGCTGGCCGTGACGAGGAGGAGGCAGTAGAGTATGAACCTCCGGTACCTGTGGCTGATCCGGCGGAGCTGGTCACGGATGCGGCGGTGCTGCATGAGCACCTCCGCAACGTCGGCGTACTGGCCGAAGTCCCTCGCGAAGCCCGTCATCCGCAGGATCTGCAGGTAGCATATGATCCGGAAGAGCACGCAGACCATGAAGAACATGGCGGTGCGGTATATCCACGACGCCATCTCTAGCGCGCACGCCGCGACGGACCACCACGGCGCCGACGGGAAGGGCCGGTTGGCGCAGTACCAGAACACCTTGTAGGCGGCGTCGGCGGCGAAGCAGGGGAGGACGAAGCAGGCGAGGAGGCGGAAGGATCCCGCGAGCTGCACGATGTAGCCCGCGCGGACGTCCTGGGAGTCGTGGCGGAGGCGGTCCAGGTAGAGGAGCCGCCTGAGGCCCCGGCGGCGGACGAGGGAGGTGAGCGTGAGGTAGGCGAGCGCAGCGGTGAGCGTGAGCGAGGCCTGCACCTGCGTGTCGTAGGCGCGGCGCGGTAGGGCGACGCGGGCCGAGACCGGGACGGCCACCGCGAGGAGCGCGAAGACGAGCCAGGACGCCGCGGCGCTGCCGCCGTCGGAGTGGTCGACGCACATCCACTTGAGGCAGGACCGGAAGCTGCGCAGCTCGTCGCGCGCGTGCGACATGGACCGCTGGTACGAGCCCCTGCGCCGCAGCAGCGGCGCCGACGCGGACTCCATGGCCGTCGGCGACGACGGCGGCGACGCGTCCCCGGCCATCGATCGCTGCGAGTTTGCCGGTCTCGATCGTGTCCCTACGTTCTCGATCGGCCCCTTGTTTGGTTTTACTGGCCGCCCTGGAGTTTAGGGAGGAGGGCAATGGTGTAACGAGCTAGCACCGATCTTTCCTTATGATGGTTTGTAGAGAGATGGAAATACTACAAACTAAACTAGGATAGAAACGGGGAGAGGGCTGGATTTACGTACATATATGCTGCTGCTAGCTGCGGCCAGTATATATATCTCTCTAATTTGGAAATGTTTGTGGCTGTGGATCTGTAGTGAATGATACGACTTTAATTGCCATGTTTCTTTCTTTCCCGTTTCTTCTTTCTAGCTAATTTCCAGGACATACTAGCTAGCTCAGTACTAGACTACAGGTTTCATGCCCCTTATCAGCCTTTTCCGATGTCTTTACTCATGAGGTTATCATTATGTGGCGGTAATGTCGGATACGGAAAGCAGTGTATCTCGTGCCACAGAGACTTTTGTTTGGAGGTGGACAGCGAACGGTATCACAGATTCACAACAAACAGAGATTTTCGGATTTCTAACAAAGTTGCGACCGGTGTGGAGAAGGGACATGCACACAGTATGATTCGAGATAACATACACCAAACATAAGCACATCGACTTTGTGATTCCAGTTTCATGATTGGTGTTAGCACTCGTTTTTAGCAGGTACTAGGTTCAGGAGTCCTCAGGAGGAATGGCGACTCGTTGATGACTCGGTGGGGAGCCAGCCTGGCATGCTAGGAGTCGGTTTTGTGATAACCCGGATCACAGGTTCAAGCGCTTGCTCGGAATAACTCAGAGGGAATCCGGCGTGCCCAGAACCTTGCGTATCCAGAATCCGGCTTAACAGAACCCGGTTTTAGCAGAACCCGGTTTTGACAGAACCCGATTTAAAGGGACCCGGCGCAGGCTAGACTTGAAGATTCTTGAAGATTCTAGAAGGCTGCATCGGAGAAGCCAGACGCGAGGAACTTAATGTTCGCCCAGCCCAAAAAGGGAGTCGGTGGAGCCAGAACGAGTTCAAGGTTAACACGGAAGGGCAGAAGGCGACTTTCCAAAGGAAGCCAAAGATGGACGCTTGGAGTTCAAGTCCAGTACGAAGCCAACCGAGACTCTTACCTAGTTTAGAGGTAGAAACCGACTTAATTCATGAGTTGTAATCCTTATAGAAGTCCAAAACTTGTACGGGAAGTCCAGCCGCCTCACTATATATGTAGGAGGTGACGGCCGATTGAAATTAAGCAAACAATCGACAAACCAATACTACCACTACCTTTTACCCTCAAACCCTTGTTCATGCTTCCGTTCTTCGGCGACTTCACATAGAGTTTGCCAGAGATCGATAATCGAGCTTGGAGCGGTCAAACCGGCCAAGTTCAGCCAATCATCGCCGGAACCTCCGACGGGGTCCCTCCCGAGGAACTGGGGCGTCTGGTTTCAAACGTGCCGAGTCTTTGTCTTGCGTATCGCGCTGAGACCCGGCCTCCCGCGGGGCGAGTTGCGGAGTATCTCCCCCGGCACCGCGGGTACACGAGGACGTGTTCGTGTGACGCGTTTACATCGCAACACACTTTTTGGCGACTCCGCTGGGGACATCTCTAAACCTAAATCAGACAGCAATGTCCGGTTCTAAGGCTACAGATCTGTCCGGCATCACCACCGACAACATCATCAAGCCTACTCTCAAGGACTTGTCGGAGACACAACGCCAAGGTCTGGATGAGTGGAAGAAGAAGAGAAGCGAGGAATTCGAGGCGCTGCGACTCAAGCGGGAGCAGGAGGACGAGGAGTTGTACTTGGCCAGCTTCAAGTTAGATCGGCAAGGTGTAACCGCGCCGATCAAGGAGCCGGAATATGTACCTCTGAACATCAACACTGACACACCCGCTGTAAGTAACAGTGTCTTTACTTCTGAGCAATTAGCCGAGATTCAATTCCATGTTTCACAAGGTACAAATACTGTTTATAATGCTGTCATGGAACTTGATGCTGCTAAGAGAAACACCATCCAAGGCCAAACATCGGACACACAACCGATGAGTCCAAACAGGGAAAACCGGGTTGTCAATACATTGCCCTGTCCGACTCCGATCCGAAGTTTACCCTACCCGGCAAGTCAGACGGGACCAGCGGTGCAATTTCCGGGACGTGAGTCAGTGCCGAATTCAAATTCGGCTCCTTGGACACAAGCCGGCCCTGTGATTAATTCTGCTCTTGTGCCGAGTCAATCGGCCAGTAGGGACGATTTGCTGGTCGAGTTCCAGAAGAGGTTAGATCAGATAGCCTATGATAGACTCGGGATTATGCCCAAGCATAGAACCTACGTTAAACCCTATCCCGAGTATTTCGACCTGCAACCCTACCCACCTGGCTATAGAGTTCCCGAGTTTTCTAAATACAATGGGGTGGATAACAAATCGACATGGGAACACATTAGTCAATACTTGGCTCAGTTAGGTGAAGCTAATCACGATCATATCAAAGTTCGCTTGTTCTCTTTGTCGTTGACCGGGGTTGCTTTTTCTTGGTATTCGGCTTTAGCTCCTAACTCTATACACACTTGGTTTCACTTGGAGCGAAAATTTCATGAGCACTTCTATGCTGGTGAAGTCGAATTAAAACTATCCCATCTCACATCGGTTAAGCAGAAACATGATGAATCGGTATCCGATTATATCAAAAGATTTAGAAATACTAGAAACCGGTGTTATAGCTTGGTGATAACTGAGAGAGATATGGCCGACTTAGTTTTTAACGGATTGAGAACGTATCTGAGAGAAAAGCTAGAAGGACACGAGTTCTCTTCTGTCGGTCAGGTTCAGGAGAAAGCTTTGGCTCATGAAAGCCGAGTCAACGAGTCCAAAGACTCGCATCGGATGAACAGGAGTCGGCTTAACGCTATCGAATATGATGCTGACTCCGGTGATGAAGCCGATGTGTATGTAGCCGAGTTTGTTTGGCCGAGCAAGGCCAAACCCTATATGTGTGATGACGTAAAGCCGATTCGTAAGAATCGAGATGACGAAGTTAAATGTACTTTTGACGTAGGTAAATGTGACAGGATATTTGATGCCTTGTTAAAAGACAAAGTGATCCGAGTTAATCATGTCATTGCCGTCGCCTGATGAATTAAGGAGGCGTGCGTATTGCAAGTATCACAACTCTTTCTCTCATGCTACTAATGATTGCAATGTCTTTCGTCGACAGATTCAATCGGCCCTCAATGATGGACGATTAAGTTTTGCTGGCATGGCCATTGATACACAGCCGTTCCCAATGAACGTGCTTGATCTCGAGGGAAAGAAAGTACTTCTTCGGCCAGAAGCGGCCGAAGCCGCTAACAAATCTAATGTGGTTATTGGTGAGCCCAGGAAAGAAGCCGACGTCAAGGAAGCAAGGAGAGAAGTCATGTTGATCCGGCAACCCGACGGAAAGGAGGTTATCAAGATCACTGTCAGGAACTCCATACTCGGGGGGCAACAACCACAAGCAAGAGAACCCGGAGACCGGGATCCAGAACTCGGGGGGCAACCTCGATTCGTGAAGCCGAAGAACCCGGAAGTCGGCAAATGGAAGACAAATCAAGTCAAGTACAAGCCAAAGAGGATCAAGCCGACTTTCGATATGCTGCTGAACAAATACGTGCGCCAGGCCGGGTCTGAGATAACCCGGCTATATGGAAAGCGACCGAGGTCACCATCCACCGAGAGGAGTCGCCGATACCAGGAGTCGGCCGGGGAGTATAAGCGTCAAGTAACTCGGCAAACAATGCAGAGCCGACTCGTGTTTCCTGGTGAATCTTCCTACTGGAGAATCAAGGAGCAAGGAGCCAAGGCCACCAGCATGGAGAAAAGGTTGGTTCCAGAGAAGTCATTGGTCATTGGGACACATGTGCTGAAGCTGAAGGACCCGGTTGTAGAGCCAATAAATGATAAGACGATACTTGCTATCGTGCCTAAAACAGTATCTAGCAACCATGAAGCCGGGTCCAGCCAGACCGAGGTAACCAAGCCCCGGGATCCAAAATATACTCAACCAAAGTGGTGTCCGCCAGGTATAACGAAGACACAGAAGCGGAAACTGCAGAGGGCAAGGAACCGGGAGATGACAGAGAAGGAGGCTGAGCAAGCCAGAAATGCCAAGTTCAACGCTGAAAGACCAATGGTGTCGGCTCAAGCATGGGTACCAAAGCCGACTCCTATAGCGACTCCTTTGGTAATTGCGCCGGGTCCTGCTGTGAGCAATGAGATAAAACCGACTCCTGTACCGGCCATTACTTATGCATCATGGGCAGATGAAGTCGAAGCAGCAGACTTGGAAGCAGGGGAGGAGTCGGCAAAGGGCGAGTCGGATAATGATTCAGCGAATGAGGAGTTGGCAGAGAATTCAACAAATGAAGACTCGGCAGATGAAGAGTTACTCGACTACGAAAGTACGCCAACTCGGGTAAGCATGGATATTAACATGGTATATTATTTGCCTGCCGAGTTCCGTGCTGTAGGAGAAGAAGCCGAGGTAGCACAAATCAACTTTGGACCCAAGAATGCCGTCTTCGAGAAGCCTGAGGGGCCGGTAAAACACCTAAAACCTTTGTACGTCAGAGGACATATCAATGGGAAGCCGGTTACCAGAATGATGGTGGATGGAGGCGCTGTGGTGAATTTAATGCCATATTCTGTCTTTAAGAAATTGCAATTGGAGGATGAGGATCTCATAAAGACGAACATGGTACTGAATGGGTTTGAAGGAGGAGAAGGAATTGAGGCCAAAGGAGTCATTAGTCTGGAGCTGACCGTGGGAAGTAAAACTTTGGCCACCGCGTTCTTTGTTGCTGAGGTGCAGGGAAATTACAATGTGCTACTTGGACGAGATTGGCTCCATGCAAATCAATGTGTGCCATCTACCATGCACCAGCAACTCGTACAATGGATCACTCAACACATACCTCGACAGGTGCTTGGATATTGTATCAACTTTGGATTATTTTTCCATATCTCATGTTTCCAGGCAGGACAATTGGCTCGCCAATGATTTGGCACAGCAGGCATCAGGCCATCATGTCAGCAGAGGAATATTTTTCATAGTAGAGAAGCCGATGCTAACTGTTGTCAATGACTCAGAAGCTAGAGGAGAAGCCGAGTCATCAAACTCGGCAATTGAAGGAAAGGGCGAGCCATCAAATTCGGGAGATGGAGGAAAAGCCGAGTTATCTAATTCGGTTCTAGAAGAACTCGGCGAGACTCGGTCAGCTGATTGGAAGACACCTATCATCAATTATCTAAAGGATCCGAGTCAGAGAACCGAGAGGGCTATTCGGCGGCTTGCTTTCAAATACACTCTGGTAGATGACGAGTTGTATCGCCGAACAGTCGATGGGCTCCTTCTTAAATGCCTAGATGAAGATCAATCTCGGATCGCCATGGGAGAAGTGCATGAGGGGTTGTCGTGGGGCTACCTTTCGGGTCTCCCACGGTGGTGGTACCTGGGTCACGCCAATGAAGGCCCGGCGAAGCCCAAGAAGGACACCGTGTGGCACAAGTAATCGACTTAGGTCGGTGATGCTTTCCTTATCTTGTACGTGCAATCCGCACCGTCCACCCGAGACCCGTCCTATAGTATAAAGGCCGGGAGGGTGCGCCGTCTAGGGCATCGAATCATTGAACATCGCATTGTAGCCACCAATCGATAATTCCAGACAAGCAGGAGTAGGTCTTTACCTCAACTCGAGGGGCCGAACCTGGGTAAAATCGCCCCCTGTTAGCCGTCGTGTTCACCAGCCTGATCTCTCTCTTTCTCCTTCAATCAACCCGGGGTATTCGACCTAGGGATTTGCCGAGTCACAAGCTCGTCAATTGGCGCCGTCTGTGGGAAAGAACAGATCGCTGGAGTCGTGATCATGCCGGCCTCACCCGCAACCAACAACACCATCAGCGCGAGGGAGTCGATCTACACCGGCTTCCTCGAGTACGTCGAGCACTCGCCGGCGGATCTTTTGGCTTACGCCGGATTCCAACAGAGCACGTGGATTACCTTTGGTAGTTTGCGTTATCTGGTGGACAGTCGCGGAACCCTCCGCCCTACGCAGGCCGCCCTGCGCTCAATGGAGGCGCCTGCATCCATGGCGGCTGCACTGATCGCAACCTCACCCGCCGTGAAGATTACGGAGATCGCATCTACATCGCCATCTGCGTCTACATCAACTGCGCCGACCATGGCTTCACCGGTCGCGAAGATCGTATCTGCCGCGGTCAAGGCGACTGCGTCTACTTCGACTACATCAACTTCGACTGCGGCGATCGCATCTGCGGTTGCCAAGAAAAACGCATCTGCTGCGGCCACGGGGCGAGTCAAGTCTGCTCCGACCTACCTGTTCGGGCGCCAGCCAAGATCCGCACCAACTTCGATTGCACCGATCGCATCTACGCGTCACGCAGCCGCCAGTAGCAGCGACCGTGGTACCCACCACGTCGCTGTGATCTTCGACAACGAGTACAGCTCAGATGAAGGAAGCACGACAGGGAGCATCAGCCCCACTCGACGGGTCTACCCCGCGCAAGTCTGCATGGCCGGTCCATCAGCACCCGTGTACCCCATGGAAGTCACCCTGCAAGACAAGGTGACGAAACTTACCATCACCCGGGAGCTGGCGATTAGGGCACAGAAGCACGTGGACGATGTCACGTTCCCTGCCCCGGAAGATCCACAGGAAGATCGACAGGCGGTCCAGTACTTGCTCTGGAAGGAAGCCGAACGAATCAAACAGGATAAAGCCGAGTTGGCCCGGCGCAAGGAGCTAGCCGACGAGTCGAGTGCCAGGAGGGCAGCGCTCTCGTTCATGTCTGGATCAGAAGAAGTCAATCAAGAAGGATAGACGATCGCATCCACCTCACCCGCAACTTGGAGTCATCTTTCTTGGAAGACGAGGACGGAATACCCATCCCCAGAACACCCGCCTCTGCGCTTATGGGAGTCGAGACCTATTTGCGGGTCATGCAGCCGCCGGAAGGAAGCGCCAACGCCCGCGTACACAGGCAGCAGATCCAAGCCTTGAGGCAAGTCGAGGAAGCCTTGGCAAAAGGAGAACCAGTCGAAGGGATGTACGAGGAACGAGGACGTCGTGACTGTGGAGTCGCACCAGCGGCAGATCGGGAACCGATTCGACTGCGACAACTGCAGCCCGGCGAGGATGGCCGCAACGTCGTCACACAGAGAAGGATAGACCGTGCCCGTCGACTGCGAGAAGCAGGACTACTCGACGATGATGAAGACCACGAGCCACGTGGAGCCCCGTGTTTCAGTATAAATATTCGCGACACGAAGATGCCCAAAGGCTTCAAGCTGACGGCGGAGAAACAAAAGTACGACGGAAAGCAGCACCCGCGGGATTGGCTAGACGACTACCTCATCGCATGCAGCTGCCAAGGTGGTAATTCGACTACCGCCATGCAGTACATCCAGCTGATGCTCACGGGGTCCGCCCGCGGGTGGCTCAACACGCAGCCGAAGGACGCCTTCAGGACTTGGGAGAATTCAGGACTGCATTCATAAAAGGTTTCCTGGGAACTTACGCAAGGCCAACCACCCTCATCGAGCTCCAAGCTTGCAAACAGGGCCATGAGGAGCGACTCCGTTCGTACATCCAACGGTGGACCCTGCTCCGCAACACCATGGATGGAGCCACCTCAGAGGACAGAGTCATGGATGCATTCATCTACGGCCTCACCCGTCGCGATCTTCGCGAAGAACTTGGTAGGCTCAGGCCGAAGAATATGATAGACCTTATGCAGATCGCCAACCAATGGGCAGATGGAGAAGACTCCGTCCGCGACTCAATGCCAGATCCCCAACCCAGCAACTGGCGAGAGGGTCGACTGAAAAAGAAACCACGCTTTATCGGCCACGACTCAATAGAGTTAGTAGCGGCGGGATTCGAAACCCCCCGTGAGAATGATAGAGGATATAGCCAAGGCGGTGGCAATGATAGAGGATATAGCCAAGGCGGTGGCAATGATAGAGGATACAACCAAGGTGGTGGCAGCGGCTACCGCGGAGATGGAAGTCGCAAGCGCGAGTGGCGCAGACGCATACTCACGGATGAGGAAGAGCTAGAGCAACCCTGCAGGCACCATATGTTCAAGGACCCGGAAACAGGCAAGTGGGGATCCCGACACCTGTTGAAGGACTGCAAGAAGGCGCAACGGCTGGCCAGGGCCTTCACGCGCGTACTTGCTACGGACGGGCAGCAGGTTCATCAAGCATCACCCGCGGGACAACCAGTCGCGGGACAGCTGGCAATCAACGCACCACCAGCTCCTCCACTCGCCAACCCAGCGCAAGCAGCACTGGCTTACTACCCGCCGCAACAACCGCAGCAGCAGCCGCAACAGCAGCAGCAGCAACCGCAGCAACAGGACCCTGCCAACGTGTTCCCAGCACCACGAGGGCAGATGAACATGATACAGAAGGGGCGTCCTTCCAACAGGACCCAGAAGCTCATTACTCGCCAAGTCTTTCAGGCAATCACCAATCCACCCGCAGTACCCTGAGTACCTGAGAGGATCAGAGACAGACATCACCTTCTCCAGGGCTGATCACCCGCCGGCAATACCACGGCCCGGGCACGCCGCTCTAGTAGTCGAAGCTCAGATCGGGGAGTACACCTTGAAAAAGGTGTTCATGGATGGAGGCAGCGGAATCAACATTCTTTTCGCTGACACCCTCAGGCGCATGAACAGGTCAACTTCCAACCTGACGCCGTCATCTAATACCTTTCACGGTATAGTACCAGGGCAAGCAGTTACGCCCATGGGAGTAATCACACTCGACGTGATCTTCGGCACACCCGACAACTTCCGGAGGGAGGCAATCGACTTCGAGGTGGTCGACTGGAAATCACAGTACCACGCCATCCTCGGGCGTCCAACTTTTGCAAGGTTCATGGCGGTACCCCACTACGCCTACCTCCTGCTCAAGATGCCTGGACCCAAGGGTGTCATCACGGTGAGAGGCGACTTCGACCGGTCCGACAGCTGCGACCGCGAGTTCAACAGGATCTCTGAATTCTTTGGGATGGACGATCACCTGGAGATGCTGGCAGTCGACAACGACAAGACCCTCTTCCCCCCAAAGAAGAAATCATCCAAGGACTCGGCGTTCAACACCAGCGACGATACCAGGGCCCACCAGGTACACCCGACAGATGCTGACAAGGTGGTTCGGGTGTCATCAAGTTTGACCAGCGCATAGGAAAGCGCGCTCATCGAGTTCCTGCGCGAAAACTGGAAGATATTCGCCTGGCAACCTTCTGATATGCCAGGCATACCAAGAGAACTCGCCGAGCACCGATTACACGTTCGCAAGGACGCCAGGCCTGTCAAGCAAACCATGAGGCGCTTTTCGGGTCCAAAGAGAGACGCGATCAGTTTGGAGATCGACCGGCTGCTCCATGCCGGTTTTATTAAAGAAATCAAGAAGTCAGAGTGGGTAGCAAACCCAGTACTGGTGGAAAAGAAGAAGACGAAGAAACTCCGCATGTGCGTCGACTTCACCGCCATCAACAAATGTTGCCCCAAGGATCACTTTCCGCTCCCGCGGATTGATCAGATCGTCGACTCGACTGCGGGCTGCGCACGCCTGTCCTTCCTGGATGCCTACTCAGGATACCAGCAGATCAAGATGGCAGTCGAAGACCAAGAGAAGACGGCGTTTATCACACCACACGGTGTGTTCTGCTACACCATGATGCCCTTCGGGTTGAAAAACGCTGGGGCCACGTACCAGCGTACAATGCAAGCCTGCCTGAAGAAGCTTATCGGGAAGGTGGTCCAAGTCTACGTCGACGATATCGTTATCACCACCCGCAAAGAGGACACCCTCATCGACGACCTCCGCAAGGTCTTCGAGGCACTCGACAAGTACCAGATCAAGCTGAACCCAGACAAGTGCGTTTTCGG
This sequence comes from Puccinellia tenuiflora, assembly GCA_012064385.1. Taxonomy (NCBI): domain Eukaryota; kingdom Viridiplantae; phylum Streptophyta; class Magnoliopsida; order Poales; family Poaceae; genus Puccinellia; species Puccinellia tenuiflora. The sequence continues at coordinate 815,362 of QRDG01000716.1, forward strand.
CGTCCCAGCCGGAGAGCTACTGGGGTACCTTGTCTCTGCGAGAGGAATCGAAGCAAATCCAGAAAAGGTGCAAAATATACTCGACATGCCTGCACCAACAAAACTTCATGACGTACAAAGTCTAGCCGGCAGAGTCGCAGCACTCAGTCGATTCATAAGTAAGCTGGGAGAAAAGGCCCTGCCCTTCTACCAGCTGATGAAAAAGGCGGACAAATTCGAGTGGACGGAGGAAGCACAGGATGCCTTTGACAGGCTGAAGAAGACCCTGACAACCCCTCCAGTACTGGTAGCACCCCAGGAGAATGAACCACTGTACCTTTACGTGGCAGCCACGAACAGAGTGGTCAGTACCGTTCTCGTAGTCGAACGGGAGGAAGAAGGAAGGGCTCATCCCGTCCAACGGCCCGTGTATTACCTCAGCGAGGTATTAACAGAGTCAAAGCAGAGGTACCCGCACTACCAGAAGCTGGCATACGCCGTCTTCATGACGTCAAGGAAGGTGGTACACTACTTCTCCGAGCACCCGATAACGGTGGTAAGCTCCTCCGCCCTATCAGACATCCTCACTAATCCATCCGCGACAGGGCGAGTCGCCAAGTGGGTTGTCGAGTTAGGGCCATGGGGGCTGAAGTACGTGCACCCGAAGGCAATCAAGGCTCAGGTCCTCCCGGAGTTCACCACAGAGTGGATAGAAGCGCAGCTACCAGACGAGCCTGATTTATCGACTGCATGGACCATGTACTTCGATGGATCCAAGAAATTCAAGTCAGCCGGAGCGGGAGTCGTGCTCATATCACCCAAAGGCGATAAGCTTAAGTACGTGCTGCAGATGAAATTTCCAACACCCTCCAACAACGAGGCGGAGTACGAGGCACTGATCCACGGCATGCGGATGGCCAAGAACTGCGGCGCCACTCGCCTCATGATCTATGGCGACTCCTACCTGGTGGTGCAGCAAACAATGAAGCAATGCGACGCCATCGCTGACAACATGATAGCATACAGGGAGCTGTACAACCAGCTGGAAGGCCAATTCGACGGCTGCGAACTGCGACACATTGGCCGCGAAAGCAATGAAGAAGCCGACATCCTCGCCAACCTCGGCTCAGATCGAGCTCCGGTTCCACCCGGAGTCTTCCTCGAGTGCATCACGCAGCGCTCTATCAGGGTCCGGCCCCCGCCAGAACCCCCTGCATCGACAACAACTACCGCCAACCCGCAAAGCACGGAGAAGGAGCCCATGGAGATCATGCTGGTCGAACCCACATGGACAAGCCCGTATCTGGCCTACATGCTGCATCAGCGGCTGCCAGAGAACCCAGTCGAAGCAAGGCGCATTGTCCGCCGCTCGAAGGGCTTCACCATCATCAAGGGCGAGCTTTACAAGCGAAGCATCTCAGGCGTACTCCAAAGGTGCATTGATCCATCTGACGGCCAAGCTATTCTACTCGACATCCACGCCGGAATCTGCGGGCATCATGCAAGCAGTCGAGCACTGGTTGCCAAGGCCTTGCGAGCAGGGTTCTACTGGCCCACTGCAATGCAAGACGCAGTCGAGCTCGTAAAAAGGTGCGTCGGCTGCCAAGAGTTCGCCAACAAACCTCACGCACCTGCATCAGCATTGAAAACCATCCCACTTGCATGGCCGTTCGCGCAGTGGGGACTCGACATGGTAGGTCCCTTCAAGAAGTCTTCCCCGGGTGGGCACACGCACCTCCTGGTGGCAGTCGATAAATTCACGAAGTGGATCGAGGCGGTGCCAATCACAAGTTCAACCGCAACTTCAGCAGTCAACTTCATCAGGTCCATCATCTTCAGATTTGGCGTGCCCCACGGTATCATCACCGACAACGGCACGAACTTTACAGCCGAGGAGTTCAGAGATTTCTGCGAGGAACAAGGCATCAAGCTCAGCTACGCATCCGTCTCACACCCGCAGTCTAACGGACAAGTCGAAAGGGCCAACGGCCTAGTCAGCAAAGGGATAAAGAAGCGTCTGCGAGTGCCGTTGAAACGAGCTGCAGGAGCCTGGGTAGAGGAACTTCCAAGCGTGCTATGGAGCCTACGCACCACGCCGAACAGATCCACCCAATACACACCGTTCTTTATGGTGTACGGCGCAGAAGCAGTCTTACCCTGTGACATTAAGTTTGACGCTCCACGGGTCGTGGCCTACGACGAGTCCGACGCAGAAGAGGCACTAGAAGATGGCATGGACACTCTAGATGAAGCACGCGACATCGCCCTCAGCCGCACAGCAGTGTACCAGCAGGACCTGCGCAACTACCACGGGCGACGACTGCGACCCAGAGCTTTTGTCCCAGGCGACCTGGTCCTTCGACTCAAGCAGAAGAAAGTGCACAAGCTCGCCTCCCCATGGGAAGGCCCGTACATTGTGACAGAAGCAATCGGCAATGGAGCATATCGCCTGAAGGACCAAGCCACAGGAACAGTTTGCAGTAACCCGTGGAACGTGGCACAGCTACGCCGCTTCTACGCCTGATGTACCCTACACTGTAAACTCAAAGTAGCAGCAGGTTTCTTACGCACTCTTTCCCTCGCCAGGGTACCTAAGGGGACTGGAAGGGTTTTAATGAGGCGGCCTGTTTGCGAGAATAAATAAAGATGATTAAAGAAATTTTGTGTCACCCTCTCCTTTGCAACCTAGGCCGCCACCCGAATCACTCGGGGGCTGCGCCTAACAGGCATCACCCAAAAATCCTCGGCCGCCACTCGACGCACTCGGGGGCTTGCGCTGTACAGGTCTAAAGTTAGCCTAGGCCGCCACCCGAATCACTCGTGGGCTGCGCCTAACAGGCATCACCCAAAAATCCTCGGCCGCCACTCGACGCACTCGGGGGCTTGCGCTGTACAGGTCTAAAGTTAGCCTAGGCCGCCACCCGAATCGCTCGTGGGCTGCGCCTAACAGGCATCACCCAAAAATCCTCGGCCGCCACTCGACGCACTCGGGGGCTTGCGCTGTACAGGTCTAAAGTTAGCCTAGGCCGCCACTCGAATCACTCGGGGGCTGCGCCTAACAGGCATCACCCAAAAATCCTCGGCCGCCACTCGACGCACTCGGGGGCTTGCGCTGTACAGGTCTAAAGTTAGCCTAGGCCGCCACTCGAATCACTCGTGGGCTGCGCCTAACAGGCATCACCCAAAAATCCTCGGCCGCCACTCGACGCACTCGGGGGCTTGCGCTGTACAGGTCTAAAGTTAGCCTAGGCCGCCACCCGAATCACTCGTGGGCTGCGCCTAACAGGCATCACCCAAAAATCCTCGGCCGCCACTCGACGCACTCGGGGGCTTGCGCTGTACAGGTCTAAAGTTAGCCTAGGCCGCCACTCGAATCACTCGGGGGCTGCGCCTAACAGGCATCACCCAAAAATCCTCGGCCGCCACTCGACGCACTCGGGGGCTTGCGCTGTACAGGTCTAAAGTTAGCCTAGGCCGCCACTCGAATCACTCGTGGGCTGCGCCTAACAGGCATCACCCAAAAATCCTCGGCCGCCACTCGACGCACTCGGGGGCTTGCGCTGTACAGGTCTAAAGTTAGCCTAGGCCGCCACTCGAATCACTCGGGGGCTGCGCCTAACAGGCATCACCCAAAAATCCTCGGCCGCCACTCGACGCACTCGGGGGCTTGCGCTGTACAGGTCTAAAGTTAGCCTAGGCCGCCACTCGAATCACTCGGGGGCTGCGCCTAACAGGCATCATCCAAAAATCCTCGGCCGCCACTCGACGTACTCGGGGGCTTGCGCTGTACAGGTCTAAAGCTAGCCTAGGCCACCACTCGAATCACTCGGGGGCTGCGCCTAACAGGCATCACCCAAAAATCTTCGGCCGCCACCCGACGCACTCGGGGGCTCGCGCCGTACAGGTCCTACTTGAAAACCTAGGCTGCCACCCGACGCACTCGGGGGCTGCGCCGCACAGGTCTAACTCGAAAGCCTAGGCCATCACCCGATGCACTCGGGGGCTGCGCTGTCAAGGCCTAAGACATAACGTTCAGTTCGCACTCTTGCTCACCAAGGACGCCACCCGACACACTCGGGGGCTGCTCCACACGGGTTATGAGTTCACGACACAACGTTTTCATATACTTAGGGATTAACCCCGTATCAGCATATTTACATGCATACATATATTTATGTTACAAGCTAACATTCTACACTAAAGGCTTTTTCACATCCTCAGTCGGCAGCTTCCTCCTTCGGCTCGTCCAAGGGACCGACGAGTTCTTCAGTACGGTGCATGACCTGCTCCATCGCACGACGCGCCGCAGCGTAAGACTCCGCATAGTCTGAATCCCTTGGCAGGCCGCCAAGGATGCCAAGCAGAGGAACATGGCTTCGATGCATTCGCACGTACGCGAATGCTACATTTGCCCCGGCGACAAGCTGACCGAAGACAATCTCCTTCAACGCCGTAGCACGGCGGAATTTCCCCAACAGAGCGGGCAACCCAGTCGGCTGCTCGTCGAGCGGGAAGAATACCCTGTTGATCTGCGCAAGAGTCTTCCGACAACCCTCCAGGACAATGGCAGCCCGCCAGGTGCGATCCAGCATCCGAGCAAGTATGCGGCCCTCCTGCTTATGAACCCAGAATTGCCGGGCTTCGACTGAAGTGCCGGTGGTTTCCCTCTCCACGCGCTCGTTCACTCGAGCATCTTCGGCCTGCCAGTCGGAGTTCACAACTGCATCAACGAGGAAAATTCAGCATAGCACAAGCATAAATGTATAACAGGAGGCGGGCAGAATCCAACCTTGCAACTGACGACAGATGAGATCAGTCTGCTCAAGAATGAATCGCTCGCGTGGATTGAACTCCCCACTCGAGCGCAATTTCAGACGCTCAAGATCAATGTTCGCTATCCGCAACTTCGACTCAAGTTCTCCAATCTTGCTCTTCATGAAGCCGAACACTCGCTGGTTGTTCGCGCTACGCGCGGGAGCTGGAGAAGTCGTACAACGCGAAGACGCAGGTGCAGCCGAAGAAGTGCCCTCATCCCAGTACGCATGGATATCTTCCGCGACATCAGGAGGAGCACTTCCGACAGGCTGTCAATTTAAAGAACATCAGAGAGCACTATTTTCAACAGCAAGGCTAGACAAAAGCACAGTCGCATGACAGAATCAGCATATCCATTGATTTCATCGAGTTTCATTACAAAAGACAAAAGAAGACCCCTACTACAACACTACATGGCAGAACCCGACGGTGTGCGGCCTTTTTTGGCGGCTGACTCCGCAAGCTTCCTCTCAAAGGTGTCAATCAGCCTTTTAGCTAACTGAGTCGCCTTGTCCTTGACACTGGCCAGGGATTTGGACTTTCCATCGGGCCTTCGAGGGAAGTCGCGCACAGCCGCCTCAAAGTCACCCGAGATCCCATGACCGAGTAACAGACGGAAGGTGAGCTCGGAGCCGCGTACCGTCTGGGTGCGGGTGTAGTTGGCCATCACATTCGCCTCAGCAAATGGAGCCGCCAGCGCGTCAGCCTCCTTAGGCGCAGCCTGACCAGGGAAAACACCTTGATAGATGTTGGCCAGGGCGCTCGAGGACTTCTTCACAGCGTCCGCGGCGCACGCGCAAACCCGGTTGCAGAGGTCGACTGCCGCCGACAAGGTGGTATTCGCGCTGGACGTCCCTTCAGGGGGAGCACCACCACCAACACCTACAACGCGAATAGTAAGGTTACCTGCAGGCAATAAAGGCAAAAGTAGGTTTTTTCCAAGCCGAGAAGTAGGCTTCTATCAGCCGAGAACTTACCACCAAGGACTGTGGCAATGCTAATCAGGCGTTCGACCTGAACCTTTTCTGCCTCAGTTTGGGTCTCAAGCGACTTCTCCAGTTGCTGGACCCGCTTCGCCAAGCCTTGGTTGTCTTCTGCAGAACACCCGAGCAAAAGTTCAGAATTGCAGACAGTCGAAGAAAGTTCAAAAGACTCGACAAGGGATACTTACTCTTCGACTGCTCAAGCGCAGCACGAAGTTGACTAGCCTCCTGCTCCAGACGAATGAAGCGGGTGGCTGTTTCCATCTGCTGACGATAGACGGGCTGCGGAAAAAGAAGTATAAATCTGTACCCGACTATTCTAGTCACGCACATCTTCGGGGGCTACTCCCATCGGGAGCGCTGTTCGCGCACCCGATACAAGAATTTGCAAGATAAGAAAGAAGATACTTACATGCTGGGTCAGATCAGCATCCACGGCAGTCGCATCAGCGGCACCATCCGGCCGGGTGGCCGTCGAAGGGTCCAGCACCGGAGGATCGTTCGCCTGTGGCGCCTCTTCAGTTGTACCAGTCGCATGCTCCGGGGCAGCAGACTGGTGTTCCTCCTCACGAGGCGAAACATGGACATTACCACCTTGATGGCTGCTTACAAAAGATTCAGAAAACACCCAAGGAACAGGAAGAAGCGAATCAGAAAGGTTCAGTCGCAGAAAGCTTACCTGTCAGCATCTTCACCATTGCTGCTCATGGAAGGAGACGGCATCCTCCAAAAACCCGCGGGAGGCGCGGAGTCCAGCGGAGTCGCTATCAGCGGGTTCACCGGCTCCTTCGGCACTGAAGAAGATCCGCTAGAGTCCTTCTTCTCCTCTGCCGCCTCCTTCAAGGGAGACGTCGCCGCGGTGAAGTCGACGTTCTTCTGCTTACGCCGCTTCGCGGGTGGAGCCGTGTCCTCCTCTTCTTCCTCCTCCACTTCCTCGCTACGCGAGTAGGCAGGGGGAGGACTCTCTTCATCGCCGTCCTGCTCGGCAACGATTGCGGCTTCATCGTGAGCGCCATTCTCCATCAACGGAGGAAGGCTCACGTAGTTCTTACGATCCTGAAGAGCAGCAAGCAACAGTCGGAAAGTCAGAAAAAGACAGTCGAATGACACACAAAGAAGAAATCAAGATTCAAACACTTACCTCTGGGATCGGATTCGTCGAGCTGAACGGCACGACTGGGCAAGTCACGTTGCACGGGTCGGCGACCCGCAGACTGGTGATATTCCTCACCTTGATCGCGACCTGCGCATCGTCAACCGCCGGGTCGACTGCCATTTCCCACATCGGGAGAGGGCGTTGTTGAAGCGGCTGTACCCTCAGCCTATGGAACATGGCGATCAGCTGGATCCCGCCCGCTTCGCGTCCCATCGACTTCAACAACCCGCGAAGCAATGACGTCAGCGGTTTGATCGACTCCTTATCCTCCGCCGACAGGGGGTGCGACCAGGCGTTGGTTTTCCTCAAGGGCCGATCAGCGGCGAAGTCGGGGAGCCCGGCTTGGTTCCACTTGACGTAGAACCACTTCTTTCTCCAGTTTTGCACGGAGTCGGACTTCTTCATATGGAAGAAGACTGTGTCGCCACGAAGCTGGATGCCAAAACCGCCGACTGGGTATGCCTCTTTCGACTTACCCACCATCCGGCGCACCTGGAAGAGCGACTTCCAAAGTGCCCAGTGGGGTGCGATCCCCAGAAAGCATTCGCACAACACGATAAAGCTCGTGATGCTTAAGACGCTGTTGGGAGTCAGATCGTGGATCTGAATCCCATAGGCGTACAGAAGCCCACGGACGAAATCGTGAAGGGGGAACCCGAATCCCCGTGGAAGAAACTCCACGAAGCAGACGCGTTCCCCATTGCGGGGAGCAGGGATGGTATCCTTACCGGGCGCCCGCGTCGTCGCCGTGCTCTCCGGCGGCAGCAGCCCCTGCTGGCGGAGGTTGTCGAGCTCCGCCGCTCTGACTGAGGATTTGCCCCAGTCGCCTTCCACCTTCTTCATCCCGGCGTCGTCGCCGGCGGCGGAGGAGCTCTCAGTACCCTTAACTCTCTTGTGGCCCATGTCGCCGGAGGGGAAAGGGGAGGATTTTTGGAAGCTTTTTCGCGAGGAACAGCGACGGCAAGAACTGGCGGCGAGGGAGAAGAATGAGGCTTGGTGAACTGCCCCTGCGCCGCGGTGAAAATTATATACCGCGGGGCAGTTCATTTTGGCCGTCAATCGCGGAACTGCAAGGCGCCGCAAGGATCCTGCCGTCCACGTGTCGCACGAAGGACACATTGGTCGTGCTCCACTACGCACGGGAACCGAAGCATCATCATCACGCCGCGGAGTTTTCGCGCCCAACGGTCCATATTCAGCGGTCGCCGCTGTGACAGCGGGCCCACCATCGTCACGTCCCGTCGGGCGCAGAGCGTGTCGAGTCATGTCATCAAAAGCGTCATCCCTGACGTCATCATGGAAGTGTGTCAAGTAAGCCAAGCAATTGGCTGAGCATTCGACAGTCATTCGACTGAACCAAGTACGTTCGAACCAAACGTTCGAGTGGAATAAGACGAAGTAAGCTTTTTTAAAGCTGATGTTATGACTAGTAGGCCATCAAGGCTGAGTGAAGAGTAAGTCGAGCCAGGACAGTTTCGACTCGGACAAATTCGAGTCATCTGTTTACTCCCATCGGGAGCGGGCTTTTCGACTGAGGGAAATTTGAGTTTAATCTCAATTGCAAGCAATTCAGCTTAATCTCGGGGGCTACTCCCATCGGGAGCGCTGTTCGCGCACCCGATGATTGTGGACAAGGGCAGTCGAAATGCTGCGACTCCGAAAGATCAAATCGGTGCACCCGAAGAATCAAGACAAGCTCACTCGAAGCAAGCTTCGACGATTCCATGTGGCGTGCCCTGAAAGGGGGAGTCCTCCACCCGACTCTACGATTCGACTGAGCACTCGGGGGCTACTGTCGTGGGGCTACCTTTCGGGTCTCCCACGGTGGTGGTACCTGGGTCACGCCAATGAAGGCCCAGCGAAGCCCAAGAAGGACACCGTGTGGCACAAGTAGTCGACTTAGGTCGGTGATGCTTTCCTTATCTTGTACGTGCAATCCGCACCGTCCACCCGAGACCCGGCCTGTAGTATAAAGGCCGGGAGGGTGCGCCGTCTAGGGCATCGAATCATTGAACATCGCATTGTAGCCACCAATCGATAATTCCAGACAAGCAGGAGTAGGTCTTTACCTCAACTCGAGGGGCCGAACCTGGGTAAAATCGCCCCCTGTTAGCCGTCGTGTTCACCAGCCTGATCTCTCTCTTTCTCCTTCAATCAACCCGGGGTATTCGACCTAGGGATTTGCCGAGTCACAAGCTCGTCAAGGGTTGTGCGGTACACATCAGTCGGCTCACAAGATGAAGTGGATGCTCAGACGAGCCGGGTTCTATTGGCCGACGATGATCAATGACTGTTTCAATACTACAAGGGATGTGAAGCGTGCCAGAGATTTGGAGATATTCAGTTAGTGCCGGCTTCACTTCTTAACCCAGTAATAAAGCCGTGGCCTTTTAGAGGATGGGCATTGGATTTTATTGGCATGATTAACCCGGCTTCATCCAAAGGGCATCGGTTCGTGCTGGTTGCTACTGATTATTTCACCAAGTGGTCTGAAGCAGTACCCCTCCGAAATATGACCCACAAAGAGGTAATTCAATTATTACTGAGCATATTGTTCATCGATTCGGTATCCCGCAGACTCTCACTACAGATCAAGGCACCTCCTTCATGGCTAAAGAGGTGAAACAGTTTGCCGAATCACTTGGAATCAAGATGCTCAGTTCATCTCCATATTATGCTCAAGCCAATGGACAAGCCGAATCGAGCAACAAGATTCTGGTTAGGTTGATCAAGAAGAAGGTACAGGACTACCCAAGGAGGTGGCATGAAGTACTGTCCGAGGCATTGTGGGCTCACAGGATCTCAAGGCATGGCGCAACCAAGGTGACTCCTTTCGAGTTAGTTTATGGGCAGGAAGCCGTTTTACCGGTAGAAGTGAATCTGGCTGCTTTGAGGTTTGCTAAGCAAACAAGTTGTTGGCTGAGGACTATCACAATCTGATGATGGACAACATTGACGAAATAGCCGACAAACGTATCAAGGCATTGAAGGACATAGAAAAGGAGAAGTTGCGGGTAGCAAAAGCTTACAACAAGAGAGTCCGGGTTAAGAATTTTCAAATCGGCGACTTGGTCTGGAAAGTTATATTGCCAATTGGTTCTAAAAGCCGCAAATTCGGCAAATGGTCGCCGAGTTGGGAAGGACCACTGCGAGTCATAAGGATTGTGCCCGACAACTCATATTTGGTGGAAACATTGGAGGGCAGCATGTTGTCTCGAGCTATCAATGGGAAATACTTGAAGAAATTCCACCCAAGTGTGTGGCAAACTGCGTAAAGCTACACATATGGCCGATGAGCTTAAGCATCGCCCTTAGATCAATTCTTCTACATTGTATATTTTCTAGTACGCAAGCTCTACTAGAAAACAGGGGGGCATGTGTTAGCACTCGTTTTTGGCAGGTACTAGGTTCAGGAGTCCTCAGGAGGAATGGCGACTCGTTGATGACTCGGTGGGGAGCCAGCCTGGCATGCCAGGAGTCGGTTTTGTGATAACCCGGATCACAGGTTCAAGCGCTTGCTCGGAATAACTCAAAGGGAATCCGGCGTGCCCAGAACCCTGCGTATCCAGAACCCGGCTTAACAGAACCCGGTTTTAGCAGAACCCGGTTTTGACAGAACCCGATTTAAAGGGACCCGGCGCAGGCTAGACTTGAAGATTCTTGAAGATTCTAGAAGGCTGCATCGGAGAAGCCAGACGCGAGGAACTTAATGTTTGCCCAGCCCAAAAAGGGAGTCGGTGGAGCCAGAACGAGTTCAAGGTTAACACGGAAGGGCAGAAGGCGACTTTCCAAAGGAAGCCGAAGATGGACGCTTGGAGTTCAAGTCCAGTACGAAGCCGACCGAGACTCTTACCTAGTTTAGAGGTAGAAACCGACTTAATTCATGAGTTGTAATCCTTGTAGAAGTCCAAAACTTGTACGGGAAGTCTAGCCGCCTCACTATATATGTAGGAGGTGACGGCCGATTGAAATTAAGCAAACAATCGACAAACCAATACTACCACTACCTTTTACCCTCAAACCCTTGTTCATGCTTCCGTTCTTCGGCGACTTTGCATAGAGTTTGCCAGAGATCGATAATCGAGCTTGGAGCGGTCAAACCGGCCAAGTTCAGCCAATCGTCGCCGGAACCTCCGACGGGGTCCCTCCCGAGGAACTGGGGCGTCTGGTTTCAAAAGTGCCGAGTCTTTGTCTTGCGTATCGCGCTGAGACCCGGCCTCCCGCTGGGCGAGTTGCGGAGTATCTCCCCCGGCACCGCGGGTACACGAGGACGTGTTCGTGTGACGCGTTTACATCGCAACAATTGGTTTCGAGTTTCGTCGATTGTAACTTCTTAATTTTGGACCGGTGTTTGCACTTTGTTTAGACGAATTTTATCAAATTCGTCGCACTCGGTCTTTTCTTTGATTATTTTTGACGAGTAAGTTCATCTCGTCGTTTCGCACAACTTTCATGTTGTAAATTTTTCCGTTTTGACGTTCATATACAAGTTGTCGAGGTTAGGGCTCGGCAAATCCCTGGGTCGAGTACCCCGGGTTGATTGAGGGGGAGAGAGGTGCACGCTGGTAGTTCCGTCGGCTGACAAGCAAGGATTTACCCAGGTTCGGCCCCTCGTGGTGAGGTAAAGACCTACATCCTGCTTGTCTGATCTGTATAGATGATGATGTGGAGTTACATGGTGGCCAAAAGGGCGATGGTATGAGACGTGGTCTCGCTAGGGCTATGCCTATCTCTGTGTGTTCCCGTGAGCCGGATCCCCTATCTCTGTGTTCCCGTGAGGAGGATCCCCTATCTCTGTGTTCCCGTGAGGAGGATCCCCTATCTCTGTGTTCCCGTGAGGAGGATCCCCTATCTCTGTGTTCCCGTGAGGAGGATCCCCTATCTCTGTGTTCCCGTGAGGAGGATCCCCTTATGAGGTGCCCCTGCCTGGCTGTAACAACCCATGTTTCTATTATTGTGTAAAATAGTTAATCATGAGCATGGCATGCATTAATTCTTGCATTAAGAAATTTATGCTACTTTAAAATAAAAGGGAAACCCTAAAATGGTTATTTCCCCTCCCTATTTTTAAATGTGGTAAAAAGTCCCCAAAAATCTTGCAATAATTTGTGGGGCCTCTTTATATTATTGTGGCCCAATATAAAAAGTTTCATAATTTTTGGAGCTGCTCTAGTAGGCTAACTAATTTCCTCAAAACCTAGGGGGTTTTTCGCAAAATGTTCTTTTTCTTTTCTTCCTCCTTCTTCCTTCTGGCAGAGGACGAACGCCACCGCCGTGCCGCGCCACCTCCACCCCGTCTCCTTGCTTCCCTTTGCGGATAAGAACCAGGACGCCGTGGTCGTGCTTCTCTTCTCCTTCTCTCTCCCTGGCTCGTTCCTCTTCCCTAGCTCTCTCTCTTCTTCTCCGCCGCGGCCGAAACCCTAGCTCCAGCTCCGCCGCGAATCGCCACCGTCTCCGGCCGCCCGAGACCAAGCCGACGCCACCCCGAGCTCCGCCTGGGCCTCCTCTTCCTCCCCGATGAAGGAATCGTGCCGGGACGAGTTCGTTGTCGCGAATCAACTTCGTCTTCCCCGCCTTCGGTCGTCGCCGCCGCGGATGATTCCGGCGTCGTCCGGCCTCCCCTGCTCTCCTCGACTACATATTCGTGCTCCTGGTGAGCTGGGCTTTCTTCCGCGCCCCTTTTCCCTCTCCCTCTCTCTCTGTAACTCGCCTTCGCCGCGAGCCTCCGTCCGCCGCCGCCAAGCGCCGTCGCCGGCCACGCTCCGGTGGTCAAAATCGAGCGGCGCCGCCACCAGATGGTTCGATGTCGTCCGCCGCGTCCAACGCTCCCCTCCGCGCGAGCCCTCGTGCCCTGGTCGTCGAGCCCGTGCTCGACATGGCCACGGCCAGAGTCTGCTGACGTCATGCTGACGTCAGCGTGGCCTTTCTTTTTCTGAAATTATTTTCTGTAAATGATAAATACCTGACAGTGGGTCCCCTCTGTCAGATATTTAATAATTTTAGAAATTCCAGAAAATTAATTAAATTGTAAATTCAATATCTTTATTTCTGTTTATCAGAAAAATATGAATAAAATATCAAATCGTTCAGAAAAATGAGATCTATTCATTTATATCAAAATCATGCATGATTGAACAATTTGAATTAAGGTTTGTCTAGAATCACTAAAATGCCACTTTAGGCAATTATGGAGTTTCTCCGATTATTATTAATTCGGACTCCATTTAAATTGATTATCATGTTTAAGGGTTTAACCCAAATAAATGTAATTTGTCATTCATACATTTGTGCGCATTGCATTATGCCATGTTGAATGTTTGTTGTCGTTTCTTTCCGGTGCTTCGTTTTTCTCCGGTAGAACGAGTCCGAGTTCGAGAAATTCCGAAGTGAAGATCAGCACCACCAACGACGAATGCACGGATATTGACGACCAATGATGAATACTTGATCATCAATGATCAAGTCAAGCAGAAGATCCCAACTGCTTTATATTTTCTGTTATCGCTCAATAAGGCAAGCACGACCCCTTCTTCTATCTGCTCCCATATTTTCAAGTATTGTTTCCTGATAAGCATCATAGCGGTTCTAAAGCTTTTGGTCGATAGGTAAAGTCAACCTATCTTGCATGTTCCCCTTGTCGCCTAGTACCTGTTTATCCATCCTAGCATGATTAGGGTTGCTTGTGTGTCGCCAGAGCCCTATATATGTTCACATGCTTAGCCATGCTTAGTTATGATCTGATCCGTCATGTCGATGTATCAGCAATACGAATGAATCTAGCATGTCAGGATATCGAGGATTTTATGGTGGACATGTTAATTTGACTAAAAGGCTTGGACAATGAGGCCACGGTGGGATGTGGTGGGTTGTCTTGTTCTTGCCGCCCTAGGACCTCTTGTGCTTATCGCTTGAACCAAGACTGAGAGTACGACACACGCGGGCCCTTGAACCCCGCTCGGCTGTTTCTTGTTTAGGTGTGCCCGTAGGACACGTAGTTTGGCGTGTTCCATTTGCGAGTGTGTGGAAAAATGTTTTGAAGAAAAGATAGGTCGTGTCTGGGGACAAGTGAAGGACGAACTGATCTTGGTCCCCACGCACAGAAATAGGGACCGTCAGGAGATGGCCATCTCTTGTTAATGGCGGAACGGCCCTATTTGGGTTGGCTTATGGGCACATCTAGGCAACCTAAGAGTCGTGGTCAACCACCCTCTGCCGGCACCCTCGGAAGTGTGCTAATCTAGTGGCATTAAGAGTCGGTTGGCACGTGTGGACCAAATTGTACACCCCTGCAGGGATAAATCTATTCGAATAGCCGTGTCCACGGTTAAGGACGACTTGGGTCTTGCTGTTTGATCATAGATGACAACTTGAACATATTCGTAAAACTTGATAACAACGTGTGCGGGTTGCTTCCTCGAGGGAGAGTCGAGGGAGTGACCCTAGTAGAGCAAGTTCAGCTGTTGATGATTCTGGTGGTTTCCAAAGATGATCGAAGGAGATAAAAGTGTTCTCTTATCCCTTTTACAAAACTTCTGAGTAGACGGACTTCTACTTCGCCTCCCTCTATTGAAAAGTTGGCTTTACGCAAAATTAGCCCACAAACAGCTTCTAACTTATGCATTACCGTAACGGGTTATAGTCTTGCTGAGTTCCGTACTCAGGCCTGCCGCTACCTTATTTTGACAGAAATGAAGATACCATCGATGGAGATTTATGCGTGGACATCGACGAGTAGTTTGGGGTTCCCAGGTAGCAGCCTGGAATCTGTAGACTGGGTCGTCACCGTTGCTTATTTCTGGCCTCTTAGGCCTTTTGTTAATCTTGTTGAATAGCAACATAATTTGCCTTCCGTTGTATGATGTAATGTTGGGTCATGTGACCTCTGCGTGTATTCTGCTATCTTGCTCTAATAAGAGTTGTATGTTGCTTTCTTGTCATAGAGTCACTGCCCTGTACCGGTTGTTCAACCTCTCCCGTGCATGATGCGTGTATGGATATAAAGTGCACGGTTGAGAGGAAAGGTTCTTGGGCTCTTTGTTATGCAGTTTTGGCTATGCCCGTGTTATGGCTTAGCCGAGGGGTTGTGGTGCCGATGATCCATTCCGAGCACGCCTGCCGATGTTTACTCGGCCTGGGAGTGGTAAACCCAGTAACCCTCGGCTACGTAGCATGACCAGTGACACATAGCATTTCTGTATAACCCTGAGGCCGAGTCCGACAGCTTAACAAGGTCCTACGATTCTTTGTTATGCCTTCATGGTTATGATTAGTTATGGTAGTCTTCTGAGGGGTTTTGTGTGACCGGTGTTCCCGACACGCCTGCAGTGAAATGCTGCCTGGGATTGGTACCCCAGTAACTCTCGGCTATCATGCCTAATAGCACATAACACTTATGTATAGCTCTGAATCTGGGGTCGCTACACTGGCTTTATAAAGGGAGCCCGGTAGGGTTTACATGTTTTCTTGTATTGTACTCCAAGTCGTGCTTCATGGGCTTCTTTGGGCCTGCCAGGTGGGCCTTTGTCTTGGCGTGCACCAGGTATCACCACCGTGGGGTACTCGAAGGGTGACCCCACGACAGTAGCCCCCGAGTGCTTAGTCGAATCGTAGAGTCGGGTAAGGACTCTTTCCTCCTGGGCACGCCGTCGGGTTCCTGAAAGAGATGAGTAAAAATGATTCGACTCCGGCCGTTGAGGGCTTACAGAGGATGGTTTAGTCGGTAACGTTTCGACTGAATATTGATCTCATGCTATCGGGGGCGCGACAGCGCTCCCGATGGGAGTAGCCCCCGAGATTAAGCTGAATTGTTTGCAATTGAGGTTAAATTCAATTTTTCCTTCAGTCGAAAAGCCCGCTCCCGATGGGAGTAAAGAAGAGACTCGAGCTAACGGAGTCGCAACTGGCTTTGCGTGACTTACTTTTTACTCGGCCGGTTTGGCTTACTGCTTTGAGTTGTACTCAGCTCATGGAGCTTACTGAATTTCTTTTCCACTCGAATGGACTTGTCGAGTCTATTCAGCTCTTAAAGCTTACTGTATCTTTATTGCACTCGAATGAATTATCCGTGTGCTCCATCAGCCCGTTGGCTTACCGTGTATTTTTACTCAGCCTGGTGGTTTACCGTGTATTTTTATTCAGCCCGGTGGCTTACTGTGTATTTTTACTCAGCCTGGTGGCTTACTGTACGAGTTTCTTCAGCTCGTGGAGCTTACTGAATCTTGGTGTACTCGAATGATCTGTTCGAGATCTCATTCAGCTCGTGGGCTTACTTAAGGAACTTTAAGGAATCACTGATAAAACAGAGTCCTTTTTTTCAGCCTGTGGGCTTACTATATGTTGCAGTTTTCAGCCCGATGGCTTACTTGTGGAACTCGAATGAGTTTCGAGTGTTCGCTCAGCCTGACGGCCTACTTGTGGAACTCGAATGAGTTTCGAGTGCTCATTCAGCCTGACGGCCTACTTGGTGGACTCGACAGACATATCGAGTATTTGCTCAGCCGAACGGCCTACTGTGTTGTTGGTCCTGTATGGCGCAGCCCCCGAGTGTTCGAGTGCGGCCTAGAATTTTCGAGTGGAACCTGTGTGGCGCAGCCCCTGAGTGATTCGAGTGGCGACCTAGGTTTTAACTTAGACCTGTATGGCGCGAGCCCCCGAGTGGTTCGAGTGGCGGCCTAGGATTTTCGAGTTATGCCTGTGTGGCACAGCCCCCGAGTGATTCGAGTGGCAGCCTAGGCTGGACTTAGACCTGTATGGCGCGAGCCCCCGAGTGCGTCGGGTGACGGCCTAGGCGAATTTGTTTGTGGCCTGTGCGGCGCAACACCCGGGAGAGCATCGGATGCGGCCAAGGCGAGTATGCTGTGGCCTGTGTGGCGCAGCACCCGGGAGAGCATCGGGTGCGACCAAGGCAATTTTGTTGTGGCCTGTGCGGCGCAGCACCCGGAAGAGCATCGGGTGCAGCTAAGGCGAGTATGTTGTGGCCTGTGCGGCGCAGCACCCGGGAGAGCATCAGGTGCGACCAAGGCGAGTATGTTGTGGCCTGTGTGGCGCAGCACCCGGCAGAGCATCGGGTGCGACCAAGGCGAGTTTGTTGTGGCCTGTGTGGCGCAGCACCCGGGAGAGCATCGGGTGCGACCAAGGCGAGTTTGTTGTGGCCTGTGTGGCGCAGCACCCGGGAGAGCATCGGGTGCGACCAAGGCGAGTTTGCTGTGGCCTGTGTGGCGCAGCATCCGGGAGAGCATCGGGTGCGACCAAGGCAATTTTGTTGTGGCCTGTGCGGCGCAGCACCCGGAAGAGCATCGGGTGCAGCCAAGGCGAGTATGTTGTGGCCTGTGCGGCGCAGCACCCGGGAGAGCATCGGGTGCGACCAAGGCGAGTATGTTGTGGCCTGTGTGGCGCAGCACCCGGGAGAGCATCGGGTGCGACCAAGGCGAGTATGTTGTGGCCTGTGTGGCGCAGCACCCGGGAGAGCATCGGGTGCGACCAAGGCGAGTTTGTTGTGGCCTGTGTGGCGCAGCACCCGGGAGAGCATCGGGTGCGACCAAGGCGAGTTTGTCGTCCACAGCGGACCGGAGTCAACGCGCGGAGGTAGTCGACGTGGCGGACCAGAGTCGACGCGCGGAGGTAGTCGACGCGGCGGACCGGAGTCGATGTGGCGGAGGTAGTCGACTCGGCGGATCAGAGTCGACGCGGCGGAGGTAGTCGACCCGGCGGACCGGAGTCAACGCGCAGAGGTAGTCGACGCAGCCGAAGTAGTCGACGCAGCGGACTGGAGTCAACGCGCGGAGGTGGTGAAGGTGAAGTGCCAGCCCCCGAGTGTCGGAGACGGAGCCGATGAAGGCGGAGTCGACGAAGGCGGGGCCGCCAGCCCCCGAGTGTTGGAGGCGGAGTCGACGAAGGCGGGGCCGCCAGCCCCCGAGTGTCGGAGGCGGAGTCGACGAAGGCGGAGTCGCCGAAGGCGGGGCCACCAGCCCCGAGTGTCGGATGCGGCCAAAACAAATTATGTATGGCTAAGTAGCCTTATTGATTAAAGAAATTATATACGAAAACAACTTAGCTGTTGATGATGCGTAGATTGTATGGTGATTAAGCCGGAACGGCGTGTTTGTTGACGCTGCGATGTCGAGGAAGAAGTCGTCTACATCGGGTCGACGACGGTCGTAGTTGTCCGTGGCGCAGACGCCAAGGCGCGAACGATGTCGACTGCGGAGTCAGTGTAGCCGTAGACAATGCGGCGGACAGGCCGTCGAGCCGTGGACGCCGTGACTGCCGAGTCGAGGACGCCGTGGCTGTCGAGTCGTGGACGACATGGTTTATCGAGCCAGAATCTTGAAGACGCCGCGGCTCAATGCCATAGAACTGTAGGCGGTGCGATCCGAATCGCTTGTCCATAGTCGAAGATGGTGGCAGCGTCGGAGTCGCCGTACTGCCGATCATAGTCGTGCCCCAAGCCGGACACGCGTATGAAATATCTTGCATGTGATTAGCGTCTGCGGCCAAAAAATCCATGCATGTAGCTAGCTGGCCGGCTTCGATTGAATCACCGTACTGTAGTAGTATTTGATTTATTTGCACAGGAGCTTTCCTTAGGAATCGATCCAGCTAGTGGCTGTTTACTCCTTGATGCAACCAGTGGAGTGCTTCCCAGCTGGCTCGGTTTTGACGACGGAAGAACAACAGCGTGGCCGGTGACCTCGGGATATGCAGCTGTCTTCGGCTGGACGGCAGCTGATCGTTCGGCGCGGGCTTGCTTCGGTTTTTCGGAGCCGCTCGAGGATTTCGTGACGACCGCCAGATTGGATCTCTCAAGGCGTCGTATCCAGTGCCGCTGCTTTTGATGGAGAACTACCGCGTTGAAGCGGATGATCTGATCAGATACGATCTTGCGGAAGATGACGATGCTGATCGCGTTGGAGCGGACGATCCGGCAAGATGCGATCTGGCCGCCGTCGTTGATGATAATTGATTACTTAGATCTGATCAGTCGCGTATGCGTACGAGGGTAATGCTGATGTAGAGCCCCCGTACACTGATCTGGTGCGGCGAGTCGCCGCCGTTGTTGATGTAGATTGATCGCGGTGAACCAGATGAGATCTGGCCGCTGTTGCTGATGAAGATTGGAGCCGCCGAAACGTTGAATCCAGCGCGCGTTCTTTCCCACAGACGGCGCCAATTGTCGAGGTTAGGGCTCGGCAAATCCCTGGGTCGAGTACCCCGGGTTGATTGAGGGGGAGAGAGGTGCGCGCTGGTAGTTCCGTCGGCTGACAAGCAAGGATTTACCCAGGTTCGGCCCCTCGTGGTGAGGTAAAGACCTACATCCTGCTTGTCTGATCTGTATAGATGATGATGTGGAGTTACATGGTGGCCGAAAGGGCGATGGTATGAGACGTGGTCTCGCTAGGGCTATGCCTATCTCTGTGTGTTCCCGTGAGCAGGATCCCCTATGAGGTGCCCCTGCCTGGCTTTATAAAGGGAGCCAGGTAGGGTTTACATGTTTTCTTGTATTGTACTCCAAGTCGTGCTTCATGGGCTCCTTTGGGCCTGTCAGGTGGGCCGTAGACTGGATCGCACCAGGTATACCAATGATAGGGGACCCAAAGGGTATATCCCCGTCACAAGTACTATTACGTGCCCATATTGTGTTATGCACATGTGTTGTTCAATCTCTTTGTCGTCTCCACTCGTCGCCGTGAACTCCGTCATCGCAGTAGCAACTACTAGGTTGTGTTTGATGTACGTTTTTTCAACCTCCATGTCGTCTCTACTCATCTGCCGTCGCTCGCAGCCGCTCTTGGTGCAAGTGCGTTTTTCAACCTGTGTGCCGTCTCCGCACAGCCACCCACCGATGCTTGTCATGGTGAATTCCGTTGTCGCAACAAAACCTCCTAACCCGATCTCCTCTGCCATGTCATGTTGTTGCCTTGCTCGCCATAAATGGTAGAGGTGGTGTGAGAATGTGCAAGTCCGCTGGGGGGTGGGGGTGGGGGGGGGGGGGGGGGTAAGCGAGGAGGAGTAGGGGACAACCCCCGATGGGCCGGTCATCCCCAAGTGTCTCTAATAGGGACCACTAGTAATTTTAACCTGTAATTATGATTAATACTCCAACCATTAGCGTAGAGGGAAAATACCGGCTATGCATGATGATACCTACACACCCTATCGTTGACCGAAACATATGCACAACATAAAAAATATTACTCAAGTAGACCGGCAATGTGTTTATTATAGCAAATAGGAATTTGAAAAAGTGATATGAAATTGTTTTAAGTCATTTCCCCATCCGTTATGATTATTTTCAAAAGTCAACCCAAAAATCAACACAAAAGTCTACCTTTTTTTTTCAAAATTCCGCAAACAGTTTTATGCACCAAAAGTCCGTGTTCTATAAAAAATAAGCTAAAATGAATATACACAGTTTGCATGGCCGTATAACAGCATGTGTGTGGGTAGTGAATTTCCTCTCACAATGGAGATATAATCTAACATCTTGGCTTACAAAGTGAATGATCCAAGCAGAAAATAGAGCCCACTAATGACACATGGGCCAGGAATTATAGATTGGTTTGCTCTAGGTAAAGTATGGTGTATGTATTTTCACGAAATGATTTATCATATGTTAGTATTGTTGTAGACTTACTAAAAAACATTTTAGTACTTTAGATAGATGAACAATCACTGATTAGATACTATGATTCGTTTGAAATTTTGAGTTGCGCAAGGGAGGGGCTAGGAGATTACTAGAAAAACTAGTTTATTTTACTAAATTTTCAAAAAAAATACAGAACATATATTTTGTAACAATACAAGGCGGATATCATAGCTAATTCGTTGGGAGAGAGTTGACATATGAAGATCACATTTAAGATTTGTTACGTTTCTGTATTATATTGATTGTGTCGTTGTGCGCGGTGATCGCCCTCTTTGCCCCTCTATGGTCAAATTCTGGATATGCTCATAGGTATGAGGTAAATTCACCATGTAGAGAAGAGGTGAGAATAAATATCAATGCATACGGTACATCGGTGGTTACATTTCTTCCGGACCATGATAAATTTAATACATACAACCAAACATACTGCACAACATGACTTAAATTTCGCTTCCACTAACACAGTCTCTGTGGAGCCATGTTTCTAAGGAGTCAGGAAAAACCCTAAAGCAACCAAACACACCCTTAGGCTCCGTTCGGTGTGCAGGATTTTTACGGGAATCTTGCGGGCTCAGTTTCCTCTAGAAAAAATTCCTACGCATGCGTTCGCTTCGCAGGAATCGACCTAGCTCATTCCGTAGGAAAGTTTCTTTCACCTGTACTTTTTAAGGGAAAAGTAACATCTACTCGAAACGAAGGAAACGTTGGGTAGAATCTTTTCCTCTAAACCGAACAGATCACTTTTTCCCACAGTTTGGCTGATTCTGCGCAACTCTATTCCCACACAGGTATATTTTCCTCTGTTTTGGAAACCCATGGTCCGAGGGCCTTATGGTTTGTGGAACCAGAGGAAGAAGTTGCGCTCGTGCGGCGAGCCGGTGCCCTTGCCTTCGTGAACTACCCGCACGCCCAACCTCGTTCGTTGTCGCGAACGTGAACAATTTGAAGGCAACCGAGGCGGTACTGCTCATTTTGGGCTCGACTCGAGTCTTGCAGACGGCACACCACACGGTGAGGTTCTTTCGTTCTTTCCGTCGATGCTCGGGGAGAAAGTTTTTTCAGGCCCACAGCCACCGTCAGGCCTAATTTCCTTTTCCGAACAGTATCGACGCCGAAACCAGTGGTTGGGCCGGATTGCCCATTCCCGTTGCCGCCTAACTGGATCAGATCAGCTTTCACGGTCTATCAAATTAAGCTGATTCTGCCCCAGTTCAAAAGAAAAAAAATTCTGCCCAGCCCCGCTCGGTTGAGTGCAACTGTTACAAGGATCACGAGCTAGCCACGACTATTAATTACACCGAGTAAACATCACGCCACGGAGCACTGGGAAGGATTTACATACGGGCATACTGCGGCCACGTTCAGTTTGTGCCTTTTCTGTAGCTAGCTACCCTAGTGCCACTTGGTACGTTACTACTGGACAAAATGAAAGTAGAAATCTGTTAACTGATTGAAGGAGTGACAGTGAGACGATGCTGCTACTTCCTTGTAATGACGACGAGTCCATGACCTTCCTTGTAATGACGACGAGCCGAGATGACCATGATCGAGGCTCCAATGCATGGTGCAGTGTCGCCATTGACAACACTGGACTGGACATCAAGCTGGCCGGCCACTCCATTGTTCCGGTGGTTGGCGGAACTAAACTCTTGCACTCTGCCACACCTCATTCCATCTCAACAGAGGTACATATATACACACGCGCACACAGATCGTGCCGTTGTGTGAGGAGAGGATATCTCAACTATCCTAGCTCTTGATCTTATCTAACTATCCTAGCTCTTGATCTTATCTAACTATCCTAGCTCTTGATCTTATCTAACTAAGGCATGGTCATACAGTTACAACGGTACATACAACAGCGTGACAGACTATACAACAATTACACTTCAACAGCCCCCCTCAGGCTGAACAGCGGATGGCAAGATGTTCAGACTGAACCGAAAATCCTGAAAGACCGACGTCGGGAGCCCCTTGGTGAAAACATCAGCAAATTGCGAGGAGGTTGGCACATGAAGAACCTTGGCTTCACCCAGAGCAACTCTGTCCCTGACAAAGTGCAGATCGATCTCCACATGTTTGGTTCTTTGGTGCTGAACTGGATTCGAGGACAGGTACATCGCACTGACATTATCACAATATATGACAGTGGCCTGCGAGGGAGGGCGATGGAGTTCTTGCAAGAGTTGACGCAGCCAACACGATTCGGCAACACAATTTGCCACTGCTCTGTATTCCGCCTCGGCACTGGATCGGGACACAGTTTGTTGCCGCTTCGACGACCATGAAATCAGATTGTCACCGAGAAATACACAGAACCCTGATGTTGATTTACGGGTGTCAGGGCACCCGGCCCAATCCGCATCACTGTAGGCACGGAGCTCATGCGCGGGAGTCCGGAATAGCTGCAGACCGAAGTGCGATGTGCCCTTGAGATACCTCAGAATCCGTTTGACGAGCTGAAAATGAGCAGTGGTCGGGGCATGCATATAGAGGCATATCTGATGAACAGCATAAGCAATGTCGGGGCGGGTAAGCGTGAGGTACTGGAGGGCTCCGGCTAGGCTGCGGTACAAAGAGGCATCAGGGAATGGAGCGCCGTCTCGAACAGATAGCTTGGAGCGGGTGTCAACTGGGGTGGATATGGGATGACAATTTGTCATTTTGGCACGCTCTAGTATCTCAAGTGTGTATTGTTGCTGAGAGAGAAAAATGCCCGATGTGTTGCGATGCACATTGACTCCAAGGAAATGGTGGAGGTCACCAAGGTCTGTCATGGAGAATTCAGAGGACAGAGAGGCAATAATGGACCGAAGGAGAGACGTGGTGTTGGCAGTGAGTATTATATCATCAACATACAACAGAAGATAGGCAATATGTGACCCACGGCGAAGGATAAAAAGAGAAGTGTCACATTTTGATGCAGCAAAGCCAAGAGTGCAGAGATATGAGGTAAAACGAGTGAACCAAGTGCGTGGTGCTTGTTTCAAGCCATATAATGATTTGTTGAGGCGGCAAACATGATGAGGCAAATGAGAGTCAACAAATCCAGAAGGTTGCTGTGCATAGACGGTTTCTTGGAGATTACCGTGCAAAAAGGCGTTCTTGACGTCAAGTTGGTTGATAGGCCATGAATTTGAGGTTGCAAGGGCAAGCACCACTCGAATTGTTGCCGGTTTGACAACCGGGCTGAAGGTCTCCCCGTAATCCACACCTGCCTGCTGAGTAAAACCCCGCACCACCCATCTCACCTTGTACCTCGAGAGAGAGCCATCAGCATTGAGTTTGTGTCTGAAAATCCACTTCCCCGTGACCACATTTGCACCTGCAGGACATGTAACCAAAGACCAAGTGTCATTCTGCAACAAAGCGTTATATTCATCGAGCATTGCAGCGTGCCAATTTGGATCCTTAAGAGCCTGTTTATACGAGGTTGGAATGGGAGAAATAGGCGCGGTGTCGGTGGTGATAGAGAGGTCAAATAGTTGTCGAGGCATCAAATAACCAGCTTTTGCCCTGGTGCGCATGGTGTGGGCATTGTTGGGTGGCTCTATCGGCTTGGCATGAGGTGGTAGACGAGGCTGAACGGGAGTGGATGGTGGTGGGCTCGGCGGGGCTCCGGACGCGGCGGTCGGAGCAGATGCTGGCGTAGGCAATGAGTTGGCTGTCGCAGCGTCAGTACGAGGTGCGGTGGACGAGGATGATCCGATCTCGGTGGATCCCGAGGAGGATGCGGGTGCCGGTGAGTGGATCACACGGATCCCGGAGCTGATCCGCACCGGATTTTCAGTGGCGGAGCATGGATCGTGCGGTAGTGTGGCTGGGTTGGGTGAGAAATAAGGAAATACAGATTCATCAAAAATTACATGTCTTGAAACGATGACGCGCCGTGAGGAGAGATCGAAGCAGCGATAGCCTTTGTGCTCCCGTGGATATCCGAGGAAGACGCAGCGGGTAGATCGGGGATGGAGTTTGTTATGAGTTGTGGCATAAAGATTTGGAAAACACAAGCAACCAAAGGTTCTTAGGTGGGAATAGGTCGGATGCTGGTTGAAGAGTCGAAAATGAGGCGTGTCATGGTTAATGGATCGAGAAGGACGGATATTCAGTAGGTGGTTTGCGGTGTGAAGGGCTTCGACCCAGAATTGTGGAGGTAGTGTGGCTTGGGCTAAAAGAGTGCGAATGACATCGTTCGTTGTGCGGAGCATCCTCTCGGCCTTGCCGTTCTGCGGTGAAGTGTGAGGACAAGAAAATCGGAAAGAAATGCCATTGGTAGAGAAGAAAGAACGAAGTTCAGTGTTAAGAAACTCGCCACCGTTATCACATTGAACACATTGAATAATTTTATTGAATTGGGTTTTGATGTAGACAAAGAAGCGCTGGAGGGTGGAGGCAGTATCAGATTTGTTTCGGAGAGGAAAGGCCCATGAGTAGTGTGAGTAGTCATCTAAAACAATGAGATAATATTTATTTCCAGAGAAGCTACAAATCGGTGATGTCCAGAGATCACAGTGAATAAGCTGAAATGGTAAAGTAGTAAAGCTGAAAGATGGGGAAAAAGAAAGCCTAGGTTGCCGTCCTAACTGACAGGCTTCACAGACACTAGGTGTAGAACTACGTTTATTACATGGAGAAGGAAAAGCATGTGAAATCTTGGAGAGGCTGTCTTCACTAAGGTGACCAAGCCGCCGATGCCAAAGGTCACGCGTGGTGGAAACCGTCAGAGCGGTGTTTGTGTGCCGCAGATCACCAAAGAATGGGTAGAGATCGCCACTGCTACTGGAGCGGAGGAGGAGGGCCCGAGTTGCTAGATCCTTCACAGAAAAGCCATATGGATCAAATTCAATAGAACAGAGATTATCACGGGTGAATTTACGGATAGAAATGAGAGATTTAATTACGGCAGGAGAGACAAGAACATGATCGAGGTGGAAGGGACGACTAGTGAGAGTGGTAGATCCAACAGAGTGTATAGGCATAGTAGACCCATTGCCAACTACAATACTGCGAGAATTAACGTTTGCTAGAGAACGAGACGAGGTGAGGTTACCGTGGTCGTTGGTGACGTGTGTGGTCGCGCCGGAGTCCATCACCCAATCGCCGCCGGGGTGGAAGCTGGTGGTGTTGCTCGGGGCAGACTGAAACATGGCGGAGTAGTCGAAGGATTGCGCCGGCGGTGGTGTGTACACGGGCTGCATCGGAGGAGGCGCATGGTTGTAGATCATCGGGTACACCTGGTTGTGGGCGCCGGGACGCGGACCGAGGACGCCGGTCGCGTTAGGAGGCGCCCAGGTGATTTGCCGTTGCTGCTGTCCGGAAGAAGGTCCGCCGTAGCCGTTCTGTGGTTGCTGGTGCCCGTAGCCAGGGTTGTACCCGCCGCGGCCGCCGTGATCTCCGCGTCCACGGCCACGACCACGGCCGCGCCCTCCGTAGCCGTTCTGGCCGTAGCCGTTTTGGCCGCCACCGCGACCGTACTGCTGCTGGCCGCCGCCGCGACCCTGCTGCCCGTAGCCGTTCTGGCCGCCACCGCCGCGAGGACAGTTGCGAGCCATGTGGCCGGCCTCGCCGCACGTGTAGCAGTTGCCGTTGAAGCGAAACGTGGGGTTGCCGTTGGTGTGCAGGACTTGGGGAGGATCAGCCTCCTCGGACTTGAGCTTCTGCTCGGCGAGCTGGAGCCGGGACTGAGCCTGCATGAACGAGGGGAACGGTTTGGCTCCTTCCAGCAGCTCACCTTGAGTCTTGAAGCGCTTGTCGAGGCCGTCGATGAGGCGCATGGTGAGCTTCTTGTCGGAGACGGGGGCGCCGACGTCGCCGAGCTGATCTGCAACACCCTTGAGTTTGCGGCAGTAGGCGATCACGCCCAGATCACCTTGCTTGATGCTGTGAAATTCCTTGTCGAGGTGGATCTCGCGGCCTTCCGCGTTCTCGGTGAAGAAGTGCTGCAGGGCATGCCACGCGGTGAAGGCGGTGCTGTCGGCCTTGAGGATGACGTCCTGGAGTTCATCGGAAATGGTGGTGTAGATCCATAGAACAATGTCGACATCGGCGGCGCGCCACTTCGCATCGGCGAGGTGAGGATCGGTCTCCTCCTCGACGTGGTCGCGGGCGTTGAATTTGGTGAGGACGAAGAGGAAGAAGTTGCGCCACTTGTTGTAGTTGCCGATCTCTGCATCCAACTTGAACTTGATGTAGCGCGTAATGTCGATGCCGTCAGTCGTAGGAGGAGAAGGAAGGAGCTGAACAGAGGTACTTGCGAGGTGGCGTGAGGGTGTGGTGTCGTCGTCGGAGCTCCCCATCGGAACGAAGAGGAAGAAGGGAGAGAGGGGATCAAGATAGCTCTGATACCAAACTAAACTCTTGCACTCTGCCACACCTCATTCCATCTCAACGGAGGTACATATATACACACGCGCACACAGATCGTGCCGTTGTGTGAGGAGAGGATATCTCAACTATCCTAGCTCTTGATCTTATCTAACTATCCTAGCTCTTGATCTTATCTAACTAAGGCATGGTCATACAGTTACAACGGTACATACAACAGCGTGACAGACTATACAACAATTACACTTCAACAGGCGGAGGGAGCGACAGTACCGCACTCCACCAGCTTCCTCTAGCTAGCGGCTTGCCGAAACAGGAAAGAGGAAAAAGAAGCGGAAAGAAACCCCATCGAAAAGCATAGGGGGAAACATGCTAAAGCTGTTGACCGCTAGCTAGCTGCTTGATTGAATGATTGGCACGGCGGCCACATGACGGCCACTACGCACCGCACACCAGCTCGATCGGAAGCCTCCTGCTCTAGCTTTGCTTCGTTAGGTTCGTCTGCCTCCTCTTTAGTTCATTAATTTTGGAGGTGATCGGATTAGGCGGCTGCGGCTAATCATGATTACACATGACTACATGCGTGGGTGGATGTGCAACACGTGTCGCTATGCTCCGCGAGCTGAACCTCTCAACCAGAGGCATTAATTGTAGTAAGTGCTCTGCATCGATTTTTTGTTCTCTGTTGTCGAACAACAGCGCATTCTAACGGAACATATGATCTACGGAGTAGAAATCAAGATTATTCGACTTTGAGTTCTTGGGGATATATCCTCATAAGTTTCTGGATTCATATACGACGAGGGAGGACAGCGTCTGCTGCTGTAATCATGTGATAAGTAGGTTTCACGTAATGGCAGGCGACTGCGAGCGATCATTCTCGCCTACAATTCAATAAGCGGCTACTTCACGTTTGCAATTCGACAAGCTAATCCTGATTAAGATACCATTGATAAAGAGAAAGCAGCACATCGGAGATGCCAAGTTGCTGCTGGTTAGGGGGACAGCATGATCCTGCTCTACATCCTAAAAAGCTACTAAGCTAGCTTAATCAGCTACCTACACCCTCTTTTCCAAGGCTTAACAACTGCTTAATCACAAAACCAAAAGGCCTAGCCTTTGATCGCTTTACAACCTTGCTCTGTCCCTGTTAATCTGCCGGCCATGCATGCATCTTCCTACTACTACCCTAACGTGTCCGCACAATTGCGCATTGTCCCATTGCAGTTTGCACGACGAGACACCAAGCTACGGCGCGAGGTGGCAGAGGAGTAGAGATGCAGTTTTTCTCAGGCCGGAGCAAGCTGTTGCCGCAGAAGAATGGCGGCGGCAAGAACCAGGCCAACGCCGACGCCTCCGCGGCGAAGGCTAAGCACAAGGACGGCAGGTGCCGCGCGCTGTGCTGCGGCGCGTCCAGGCTCAGCGTGTCCTCGTGCTCGTCCTTGGACGCACCGCTGCCGGAGACGACGCGCGCCGGCCGCCTCTCCGACGACCTCGCCCACGGGATGGTCCAGGCGAGGCTGCAGTCCATCATCGACGCAGCCGTCGCCGACGGCCGGTCGTCGGCGCACCGCGGGACGGAGTTCGCGGATCAGCGCCGTCGCTGGCCGTGCAGCTGCTCCTGCGCCAGCGGCGGCGGCTGCTACGGCTACGAGAGGAAGAGCGCGACCATGCCGTCCCGCGAGAGGAAGCCGTGCGTCGTGCTGGTGGCCGTGGACAGGAGGACCTACGAGCCCCGGGAGGAGTTCCGGCGGTCGATCGCGGAGGTGATCGCGGCGAAGCGGATGGCCGAGCCGGCGGAGCTGCGGGCGCTGCTGAACTGCTACGTGTCCGTGAACGCGCGTGAGCACCGCGCCGCCATCCTCGACGCCTTCCACGAGGTGTGCTCCCGCCTGTTCTCCTGCAAGGGTTGAAAAGTCCATGTGCGTGTGTGCTACCGGGAAATGTGGTTGTATTACCGTGATAAGCATGCTCTTCGCTCTAGTTTGTCCAGCTGCAATAATGTGCTCAAGCCTCAAGCACAGAGTGCCCATCTTGAGCAATTTACCTTTTGTATATATTTCGCTAATTGTTATGTTGATCTGAACTTATCCTGAGTTCAGTGTGTAAGATTTCAGAATAAGTGCCCTCCTAGGAATAAATCATGTCCGAAGAGAGTTGATTACTTGTCGAGCGACAGGATAAATCTAAGTGCCGGACCGTTGGTAATGTAGCTTTAAACATAGAGTGAATGAGAATTTGAGAATTAACTTAATCTCAGTCAGATGACGTAATCAAATCTCAGTTACAATCCATGTTACGTCTTATAACCAACACGCATCATGAAACAAATCAAACGGTCCGGAGCAATTGTAACCCCACTTGCAACTAAGATATCTCAGTTACGGCCCAACCTACACGAATCATGACAGAATCCAACGATGTAAAGGACTTGATTGAGCACTAACAAACTGTTAAACATAACATTTACTACCTCTGTTCCACAATGTAAGCCTTTTTAATGAGCTAAACTAGCTTGTTAAAAAGGCTTACATTATGGAACGGAGGGAGTAGAACACATATGGAGGTCAATATAGATTTTCCTCTTTTATTGAGTTTATTTTACGAGATTGTTTCATGTGAAGACTATTGTTCCGACATCTGCAAGAAAATGAACAAAATCTATCGTTATACATTTCTTGCAGAGTATAGGAAATAAAACACTAGAGGTCTATATGAAAAATGGTGTTTAAAAGCGTAAACATCAAAACTACTTATCTTTTTTTCGAATAGAGGAATACCACGGCTTCAGCCATTTCTATGGCGTAGCTATCATCAAGAGAAGTACACATAATAAATCACCGCGACTGGATACAAAAATTAACCAATGAAAAACATGTAGCACCTTTTTTCGGTAAACAAATATATTAATATTAAGAATATATCGATTTACATCCGACTCTGTAACAACATAATAGCAAGAGTAAGTCCATGCAATAAGGATGCATGTACACAACCAGAACAAAAAATAAACATTTTCTTAAAAAAAGAACATAGTCCCATCAAAGCGACGAGTGCTTGCAGCGGTAGAAAGCAAACACCACCAATGACAACAACCAGACGGCAAAATAGGTTCCCAACCACAACGCCACAAGAAGGGAACAATGCACGAGCTCCGTAGTCGTCCAATCTAACCAAAAAACCAGATCTAGGTTTTCACCCGAAAAAAGTTTAATCTCCAAACAATGCGGGGATGGAGTTTTGGCTCCCAAGAGCATGTGCTCCCGGTTTTAAAAATGCATTTAAAAAATTGAAACTTCAAAAAATTCGGACAAAAAGTTCTGTGTGTGCGTCTCGACACTCTATATGCTCACGAAGTCGTTTCACGAAAAACCGACATTTTTTTGTGTCGTGTGTAAAAAAGATAAATTTTGATGCTAATAAAAGGTTTTTCATAAGATATTTGTTTGTCTTTTTTACACGGGTCATAAAATATATCATTTTTTTGCGAAACTTGTTGTGCGCACATAGAATGTCGAGATGTACGCGGCATATTTTTGTTCAGAATTTTTTGACTTTCCAAAATGTTTTTCCGAGTGGTGGGAGCATATGCTACCAAGTTCCGAAACAATGCCTTCAACAAGGAACCAGATAGAAGTCCGCCAGTGCCAGTTACAACAATAAATCTTAGACCTAGTGTTTTTACCTAGAAAATCGAGACTCTGGTACTCAAAGAGCACCGCCAAAATCAAGTCACCCTATGTTGTCGCCCCCACTTACTAAGTCATTGCTGCAATGCACCAATCAACAGAGTCACAACCGCCACCAACACAGTTCAGGCGTTGGGTAAAACAAAACTATGTTTGCACAATGTGCCAGCATCACCTTGGACCACATCAAGTGCATGCACACCCGGATACAAATGCTCATGCGGACATTCCTGACGTGTATATAACCACGCGACCAAAAAAATGGCCGTGCAGTTTAAGATGTCGAGTTGTGGTTGTTGAGTTACTAGATCTGTGGTATGGAAGTTTTGTGTGCACAATTAGTAAAGTGGTAGGTGGCGACTATATTGGTTGATATCGTGGTTGTATTCTCTCCGGGTGAAAACTCATGATAATTCCTTCTCGCTTGATCAGGCAACATCAACATCCGCGTGCCAGTGGCAGTGACGATTCTTTCTTGAAGGAGTTGTGTTGTAGCATCGCACATTTTATCGGCTCATATGCGTTCGACTAGTGGATTCGGTTCACAAAGGTCCGTGGTAAGATTTTGGAGAGGATGTCGCAAGACTTGTCCTAGGTGGATGGCCTCGGGTTTATATTTTCTTCTTTTTTTAAGTAGAGTTTTCGGCATCAATGCTTGACTTTACTCGGCATTGTTTTCAATAATAAATAATATAGAACTGTGTGAGTTAGTTGATGCAGATGCTATGAATTTATCCTCCTTTTCAAACAAAAAAATAATGCAAAACTAATAGACCTTTGTCAGCCAAGTGACCAACACATCACTTTAATCCGACACACGTCGCAAATTCTGTTTGTAATCATATAAACACGAAAAGAACTAGGAAGACCCTTGGCACGAATCACTTCCATGATACATTGGTGATCAAGACGTACAGTTTAATCAGATAAATGAGAGTTAATTAAGATAAGGAGCATGATTACTAAGAAAACCTTGATCATGAGGACACGACATGCTTTATTCCTTGCTTTTGTACTACTTGTTCCTTGATGCGTGCATAAAGTTGTCGGCCTCGTGAAGTTAATCTACTTTGTGGCCTTCAAGCAGTAGTTTAACGCTAATTGCAGCAGTAATTAACCCCCGCCGTTGGGAGGGATCAAGCTACCTTGCGCTCTGAATTGCATAGTCTGCCTTTGCCGAGTTGATTAATTGCGACATTTGGATGATTTATACTTGTAAACACATGTTAGATCAGTAGAATTTTAAGTTCCACCTGTCTTGATAGTGATTTCGTTCCAACATTTCAAGTCATCTAATTTATTCTGTAGCACAATCGGCAGGCGTAGCAGTGATCTACTCACTCCTTTTTATTATAATATAAGACGTTTTAGTAAGCTATTTTAGCTAGCTATAAAACGTATGACACAGAGGTAGTAGCAGGCTAGCACACACCCTTTGTCTTCCCGGTCACAAGCGACACGCTCCTGTGCCCGGACACCGCCTCCCTCTTGACGACCCTGACGGACGCCTCGTCGTCGGCGCTCCTCGGGGGCCCCAGCTCGATGGTGAGCCTCATCTTCGGCACGGGGCCCTTGGTCGCCAGGTCCAGCTCGCCCAGCGCCATGCGCACGTGCGACAGGAACCTCTCGGCGAGCGACCGGCCGAAGTCCTCCCTGACGACGACGCGGAGCACGGTCATGTGCTCCAGGTTCGCCGGCATCGTGTACGCCGGCACGATCCACCCGAACCGGCGCAGGTTCGCCGACAGCTTGAACGGCAGCGAGCCGTCCCTGGTGCCCCTGAACGTGAACGCCACCAGCGGCACCCCCTCCTCCTTGGAGATGATGTCGAAACGCCCCGTGCGCAGGAGCCCCTCCCGGAGCGTCCTCGCGCTCTCCATGCAGTTCTCCATCACATTCTTGTACCCCTGCAACGATAAGAAATATATATATATTAGTACTAACGCTATTGAGTTCTGGAAATTCATTGAACATATTGGCATGTTAATGAATTTTGTACCTCGAAGCCAAGTCGGAGAAATTGATAATATTGCGCGATGATTTGACTGGACCCTGCACAATATCAAACATGCATGTCAATCTAATACACAACCAATTAAGTCAGAGATTATGTTGTTCTGGGGAGAAAATCCGTCGTGCCTTTGGAGAAGTTGAGCGTGAAGGTGGGCTGGTCAGCGCCGAGGTAGTTGATGTGGAAGATGAGCTCGTCGGGGAGGTCCTCCTTGTTGCGCCAGATCACCCAGCCAACGCCGGGATACACGAGCCCGTACTTGTGCCCGCTCACGTTGATGCTCTTCACCAGCGGCAGCCGGAAGTCCCACTTCAACTCCGGGTACAGGAACGGCGCGATGAACCCGCCGCTCGCCGCGTCGACGTGGATCGGAGTGTCCCACCTGTCGGCCGAAAGATGTCAGCCATGTCATAATAAAACAGGGGCGCACATTTTCGTGCACGGATTTGAACTAGCGGGAGCGATTGAAAAAATACAGACCTTGTTCGCTTGTTCTTGGCGACGAGGAGGTCGTTGAGGCGCTTGACGTCCTCGAACTCGCCGGTGAGGGTGGAGCCGAGGATGGCGGCGACGCAGATGGTGTTCTCGTCCACCATCTCCACGGCCTTGTCGGGGTCCATCACGTAGCACCCTTCGCTCAGCTTCACCTCCTTCAGCTCCACCTCGAAGTACCGCGCGAACTTCTCCCAGCACACCTGCATCGTCAGAGCAGAACGCGATATTATTTCTGACGGAGCTGTTATGTGATCAGTCAGAATCAGGAAATGTACGCGCGTTATCGATCGTGCTGGGTTTTTCACCTGAACATTGGCTCCGGTGACGATGTTGGGCTTGTCGTGGGGCTTCCCCTCCGCCTTCCGGCGGTTCTGCCAGCGCCGCTTGAATGCCAGCCCGGCGAGCATTATCGCCTCCGAGGACCCGACCGTGCCGACCCCGACGGCCGTCTCGCCGGCGCCCACCGGCGCGTTGAACAGCCGCGCAATGATGTTCACGCACCGGTTCTGCACACACGCACATGTCGTTTTTTGATCGATCACAATTAATTCACGAGCTCCGGCGGGCGAAAAAGAAGATCGAAGAATGCGTAGGTAGCTTGCCTGGAGCTCGGTGGTGACGGGGTACTCGTCCATGTCGGCGTAGTTCTTGTTCATGCCCTCGATGATGAGCCTGTCGCACTCGGGCTCCATCCACGTCGTCACGAACGACGCCAGGTTCAGCCGCGGGCTGCCGTCCAGCAGCAGCTCGTCGTGGATGATCTGGTACGCCGCGTCCTTGGAGATCGACTTCTCCCCGAGCTCGTAGCTCGGCACCGGGTCCTGGACGTACCTCGAGGCGAAGACGGCGGCCGACGCCGCCGCTTCGTCGCTCTGAACATGCGTCAGAACCATATCGACTTATCAGCTCTCTGTCGTTTCTTATTTTTCCTCTGAACACTTTTCTGTTTACTGGGCACCAAACAATCGAACATATATACCACAGGTAGGGAAACTTGGAATGTTACTTTGTGCTTTGCTTGTCTCGTGTGTTTTGCCGCTCGGTGACTCTGCTTCGCTCCCAAGTTGAACCCTTGCGTGCTTGTTGCTGAAATGCTGCTGCTTTACATGATCTCTCGGTTTCTTCAGAGAATTTGCGTAGGATCTCAGTTGCTTCCAGGTGCTGCTGAACTTTTCGATTGTTACTCCTGCATAGCAGGTTTGCAACAATTCCATTATCATCGTTCAAAGCTGGGGCGCGGTCGCTACGAACGCTGTTGGCAAGCCAATTACCGCATCCCGGAACGTCATCCAGAGATGCTCTCTCGAATGCCTAAGAAATGCCGCGACTCTGAACCTCCCAGTCAATGTAGAAAACGACTGCCAGCAGGTGGTGTATGCCATACAAAACCAGACGCCGAACACGTCGGCTATTACTCGCATTTTCAACGAGTTCAAGAACCTAGCAACTTAACCCCCTCGTTTGCATGGCCTTGCCCAGTACAGTAGGAGTGTTTTGTGCCGGATTATATAGGCCAAAACTCATTTGGTCTAACAAATTCTGGAAAATTGGAGGCCCATTAAATTTGGTTTTATGTCATGTGCAGAAATTAGGCTAAGTTTAGTACACATTGCTAACGGGCCGGGGAGAGTTGTTTGAACAGCAATCTCAATTAATGGAGAGATGGGTCCGTATTTCCGAAACAAACAAGGAGTCCGACAAGGAGATCCAATCTCCCCGCTGCTCTTCGACTTTATCGCGGATGCCCTCGCAGCTTTGTTAGATAAGACCAACAGAGAGGGAGACATTAAGGGCGTGGTTCCACACCTTATCCTTGGCGGCGTCACTCGTCTTCCTGATGACACCATCCTTCTAGTGCAGAATGATGAGCTTTCTATCATCAACCTGAAGTTCCTTCTCATATGTTTTGAATTGATCTCTAGCAGAAAAGTTAACTTCTCAAAGAGTGAGGTCATAGTGATAGGCGTCTCACTCGAGAACAAGCCAGAGTGGTCAACCTCCTCAACTGCAAAGTAGGGGCTTTCCCCATGACGTACCTTGGTCTCCCCATTGCGGACTGAAAACACACCATTAGTGATATGGAACGCCTGGTGGGTCATGTAGGTCACAGACTGGATCCTTGGCAAGGTCGCCTAATGTCATCTGTAGCTAGACTCGCCCTCACCAATTCCTCCTTAGCGAGCCTCCCAATTTACACAATGAGCCTCTTTCTCCTGGCGGAGGGTATGCATGCTGGTTTCGACACAACATATGGCACGCTTCTTCTAGGAGGGAGTAGGAGAGAAAAGGAAGTATCACTGAGTGAATTGGCCAGCAGTTTGCCGCCCAAAGGACCAGGGTGGGCTAGTCATTAATTCACGGTTGCTTAACATAGCTCTCTTCACCAAGTGGATATGGAGACTATTCACTGAGAACGCCAACAATTCTCTTTGGGCAAGAATAATTAAAGCTAAATACAGTGGAGCGACCAACATTGTTAACGCATCTCCCCCGATCCAGATAATTTCACCGGAGTACTCGAGAAGATAAAACATTCTTGGCCCGCATTCGTGGCGTACAAGAAATCGTCTACCGCCGTGGCCCGATCGGCCATAAATAAGATAAATGCTGGCAAGTTGATTTTAGCGAACTTTTTCAGTTATACAATGGAAAAGCCCTCGATAAAGCTATCCTCAGTTGCTTTTATCTGTAAGTGATTTATTTCTGTAATTTAAGTCTTTATATAGCTCAGCCCGTTCTATAATCATTGGTACACTATTTATGCAGAAAGAAGATGCTCGACTACTAAAGCGAAATAATAACCCCGGAAGACATTGGGTTCATTGACCCCAATGTTGTTCATGAAGTGAACATACAGAAGAAACCCGAGGAAGTAAAGCAAACATTGCTAAGGTGCTTCAAGCGACACCGTAACAAAAAAGAAATACTTCTTTCTTACAACTTCAAGTAAGTGTTACTAATTTCTTGTACACATTCTATTTTTCCTCACCCGATCTTAAATGTAATTGATGAGTTATGCATGACTGCGTATGTAAACGTGCAACTAGCACTATATTCTCGTGTGCATTAGATATGACGAGAGGGAAATTGAAGTCTTCAACTCATTAAGGACAGAACCTAAAGAATTCAAGAGCTTGTTTGATATCATGAAAGAGTAATTTAAATTCTTATCACACTATATCAGCCTCTTTTAGTCATTTCGTGATATCAAGTAATTAATAACTCTTTTGTTCATTTTCTTTGTCGAGTAGAGTATGGGAAATGTTCATCAAGGAAGAACCCGGTCAATGGCAACCGAAGCTGATATGGTCTCTGAACAAGGTAAGTAGTACTACCTAGATCCGCGTATCTCTTTAATTCTAGTTTTAATACCATTATCAAGATTGATTTGATTGAATTCTATTCTCGAACAGTGGTGTCTGGAACAGCCAACCGGGACCCACTTATATGGATACTACGTTTGCGAGTACATTCAAATGAGGACCACTGAGAAATCCAATAATCTAAGAAACAAAGAGGTACGTAAACATTATTCGCAATTTTTTTTGTTACCACCATTTGTGTGGAGTTTCATTCATAATTGTTTTTCTTTCTTTTAAAGGTTGCAAGGAAGCGGAATTCCCTCCTACCAAATGACCGTATAAGAGCAATTGCGGAGGAGTTGGCGGGATTTCTTCTTGACGAGGTCATACCTGAAGAAGGAGAGCACTACTATCTACATATATAAGTGATCTCAATGTACTATGATCTCATGCATGTAATTGAGTACTTATTATACGGAAACGTGATCTTCATGTACTACTTAATTTGTATGTGTGTTATATATATGCATCAACGTGATCTTAGTGTAGTAATATAATTTATATATTTACCAAAACGTATTTTTGACATATCGACGTGATTCCGAAACCATCCGAAGCCCCTAAACGTCAAACCCTGAAAAATATTCTAAAAGAAAAAAAAGGCCTAAAGTTAGTCCCGGTCCGTGTTACGTACCGGGACTAAAGCCATCCAGCCCGCGGGCTCCTCCGTGGTCACGTGGGAGGGCCTCTAATCACGGTTCGTAAACAACCGGGACTAGGGGGGGGGGGGGGGGGGTTTCTAGTTCCGACTGGCTAGTCCCGGTTGCCCAACCGGAACTAGAGGCCCTCTGGAACCGGGACTAGTGTCCCGTTTTCCACTAGTGTGTATTTACATGTCAGTAAGTATGTGCATGATTGACATGTGACCTGCTTATTCCACCGCGACGCTTGGTTTCACTACATGTCCCCAACTATAAATAGGAGTTAGCAGAACATACGGAATGAAATACACCACTCACTCTGTCTTTTAAATCCAATTCCTACACCATCCCCTAAGTGAGTGAGAAAGGACCAGTCCACGCGCACTCCTCGCCCGACGCATTCCGGGTGATGAACAAGTATACGTGTGCCTACCTCCGTTTGTTAAATTAAGACGTATATATTTTTCTCTTCAAAAGTCAACATAGTGTTGCTTTGACCAATCTTATCAACAAAAATATTAAAATTTTATAAAAAATAATTAACATAGAATACAAATATATTTTATGGTGATTCTATTGATATTGATTTGATATTGGAAATGTTTATATTTTAATCTATAAAACCGGTCAAAATTACACTATGTTGACTTCTGACTAATAGTATATAGTTTACTTAAAAAACGGAGGGAGTATCACCAGTACCTCTTTGAACTGGCATTATGAAGATTTAACGGTTGAAGACGAGCGTAGAGAATCAATGGCTACAGCTGGCGTCACTGCTCACTTCCGGCACAAGTTAGTGTCTTCAATTACTTATTGTTTACTATCATGTAATGAGTTATTACCGAACTTGCTTTATAAGCGAAAATTCTTACTCACGTGCGCGACCGGTCGCGGTTCGCGCAGCGAACCCGCGTGGTGGGTCCCACCACGTTCTTCTTTCTCTCCTTCTTTTTCCTCCGTGTGCTTTCCTCTTTCTCCTTCCCCATCCACGAGCCGAGAGCGGCGACGCCACGTCGACCGCCAAGAAGGCGCGAAGGAGAAGACGCCAGCGAGAATGGACCGACGAGACGGAGCTGAGATCACTTAACTTGTGTGTGTGTGTGGGGGGGGGGGGGGTGCGGGTGGGGCGTCGGAGCCGGAGAAGAAGGGGAGGTTTAGAGGGATGGTCGGGGGCGGCGGCAGACCGACGGAGGTGTGATATGTATCCAACGTATCTATAATTTCTTATGATCCATGCTTGTTTTCATACCATTTGCTACATGTTTTGTTTATATCTTATAGCATTTCTATGCATTTTTGGAACTAACATATTAACAAGATGCCCCAGTGCCAGTTCCTGTTTTCTACTGTTTTTCCGTTTCAGAAAAGTACTTAAGGAAATATTCTCGGAATCGGACGGGACAAAAACCCAGGACCTTAGAAGTTTGAGGACTACACGGAGTCAAAAGGAGAGACGGAAACGAAGCCTGGAGGGGCCACACCATAGGGTGGCGCGGGCCCCCTACCTCGCGCGCCACCACATGGTGTGGGGCCCCTGCAGCCCCTCTGACGCTGCCCTTTCGCCTATATAATCCCCCCGACGAGAAAACCCTAAGTACCCGATCAAAATTCCAGAAAAACATCCGTCGCCGCCGCCGTCATCAACCCTAGTTCGGGAGGGTTCTGAAGCTCTCCCCGGCACCCTGCCGGAGAGGGGAATCATCGCCGGAGGGCTTTACACCACCACGCCCGCCTCTGGACAGATGTGTGAGTAGTTCATCCTTGGACTACGGGTCCATACAGTAGCTAGATGGTAGTCTTCTCCTCTTGTGCTATCATGTTTAGATCTTGTGAGCTGCCTATCATGATCAAGATCATCTTATTGTAATGCTACATGTTGTGTTTGCTGGGATCCGATGAATAGAGAAGTACCTTGTGATGTTGATTATTGATATTATCATGTCTATGTTATTTGTGATCTTGCATGCTTTCTGGTACTTGTAATTGCCTTGATCAAGTAGTTGCTTGTATCTCCAAGAGGGAGTATTTATGCTAGATAGTGGGTTCGGTCCCTGTGTGCCTTGGCTTGAGTGACAGAAACATATAAGGACGGGGGAGTGCCATTGCTACTAGGGAGTAAACTTTATGCACAGTTCTTCATGCAATTGTCTGTTGCTTGCAACTTAATACTGGAGAGATTTTACGGTATGTTATCTCAAAGGTGTACTATTTAGACATAGGTGTATGCTTGGAACAGCTATCTATGTATTTTGTCGTAATCCCCAAAGCATCTCATATAGACATCATCATCCTCTGTATTATGCAATGTTCATGCATTGTCATGCATTCTCTATTCTGTCAATTGCCCAGCTGTAATTTGTTACCCAACATGTGTAGTATTTATTTATGGAGAAGACACCACTAGTGAACTGTGGACCCCGGTCTATTTTTTTACATCTGCAATTAAATCAACTGCTCTACTACTTTCATTTACTGCAAACAAGCTTCCTTCCACACATACATTTAATCCTTTGTATTCAGCAAGGCCGGTGAGATTGACAACCTCACTGCTTCGTTGGGGCAAAGTAGTTTGATTGTGTTCTGCAGGTTCCACTGTCTCCCCTGCAACAGCTCTTTTTCTGGCTCCATTGCAGTTGTGGACAACCTTCTGAAGCATTTCTCACTCCTACTGGTTCGATAACCTTGGTTTCTAACTGAGGGAAAACTTGCTGCTGTGCTCCTCAAACCTTCCTCTTGGGGTGCCCAACGAAGCGTGATTGATTAACACCTCTCGCGCTATCAAGCTCTTTTTCTGGCGCCGTTGCCGGGGAGTTAAGAGTGCTCAGTAAGAAGCTTCTCGAAGTATCAAACTTCTCACTCCTCCGTCAACAACTTTTTCTAGCACCGTTGCCGGGGCGTAGAGAAGCTTCTGCAAGGGGAGTCTCTCAGTTCCAATCTCTTTACTTTGTTTTAGTCTTGCTTATTATTATTGCTTTGTCTTGTTTTGCTTTCCTATATCAAAAACACAAAAAAATTAGTGTAGAATTTATCTTGTTGCTTTCCTATATCAAAAACCCCAAAAAATTAGTTACTTGTTTTATTTCGTTCTTCTCATGTCTAGTGTTATGCCTGTTACCATGTCCCCTGATGATCTAATCTTTACTTTTAAACAAGGGGGTGAAGAGAGTTTTAAAGAAGCATGGGAAAGAATTTTTGACTCCTATAGTCAAAACCGAACCTCAGATGACCATGAGTTTTGCTGCTTAAAATTTCTACTTTGGTCTTGTTCTCTGTCATAGATATGCTTTAGATGCTATTGTTGGGGGAGATTTCCTTCATTGTGATGGGGATCAAGCTTTTAATGCCATAAAAAAGCTGGTTGCTAGTTCAACTGATAAATCTGATTCATCTGTTAAAAGCATTTATGCTAGATTAAACACTCTTGAGACAGACATATCTCACCTAAAGGAAGGGTATAATCAGGTTCGCGAATATTATGACCATGTTCCTGTAAACTTTAAATCATCC